>JANCMC010033613.1:51404000-51443404 GCA_024363005.1 Charaxes varanes | reverse complement strand
TTGAAGTCCACAAAGTACTACAAAACTTTGTACAGTTACACTAAGTCTCCGGCCACAGTACATGATCATTCAAATGATCACTCAAATGAATCATCATTCATTCAAATGATCACTCAAACCATCTGGCTCTGGCAATCAATATATCCTTTTTTTTAGAATTTTAAAATTTGCAATAAAGTTTTATCTATCTATCTACATCTCGCGTCAATCGTATTTTTTTTATTTTCTAAGAATATTAGTAATACTTTTTAGGTATGTCTGATATTCCCTTTTCCCCTCCTACTAAGCTTAAATTAAAAGCTTGTATCAGGAGTGGGTGCGACAATACCCTAACGGCGGTGGTGTTTGAACCGGGGTACCTTTCGGATTTCAGTCCATACCTTATACCGTTGAGCTAATGAGGCTCTAATTAAGCCATTAAACATTGTACCAGGCGTGTGCATGTACGAGATGCTGTTCGGCGAGACGCCGTTCTACGCGGAGTCGCTGGTGGAGACGTACGGCAAGATCATGAACCACGCGCGCTGCTTCCACTGCCCCCCACCCGACGAGCACGCGGCGCAGGTAATATTTAGTATTCTAACCAAAAATCGCCGAAATTTGGCCAAAAACATTTTTTTTTATAAAAGAATAAATAAATATATATAGGACTATATGACACACGAACGTCTGTTCCTAAGGTAGACGACTTAATGCCTGTGTTATAGGTAACAGCCACCTGTTATAGACAAATATATTTTTTGAAAATATATAAATACATACATATGGATAATATACCCAAACTCGAGGCGGGAATCGAACCTACGACCCCCGGAGCGGTAGGTAGGGTCACTGCCCACTGCGGCAACGGGCCAGTAAAGAATATTAGGAATACTTTTCAGCTATGTCTCCCCTCCTACTAAGCTTAAATCAAAAGCTTGTATTAGGAGCGGGCGCGACAATGCCCTAACGGCGCCGGGGTTCGAACCGGGTACCTTGCGAAATTCACTCCATACCTTATACCGTTGAGCTATTGAGGCTCTTTTGAGATTTTCGTACCACAGATGCTCATTTAAAGCTGTGTGCTATTTTTTTTTTATTCGTAGTGCAACGACATTTGACTATTTAATCACGTAAAATGGCACCGAAAGATTTTGATTCGTGTATTAATATATAGTTTTTTCAATGGAACGACTAAAAGGGCACTTGTTTCACATGATTATGATCTTAACGCCTAAATTATTAATTACTATATCCCTTACAAAGAATTTTTTTTAGAATTCACTAAGTTTCTTTTCTTTCTCTCCTAAAATGTATGTGAAATGTAAAATTTTATAATTTTCTTCTAGCGCCGATCGCCTCAGGCTTGTGTTTGGGCGGATTCTTAATCAAGGTTCCGGGGCAGAATGACGCAGGCCCCATCAATATTTCACTCATTCCATGTTCGTTCATCACGAGAAGGCTACAGTCAGAATGCACTTCACTGGCTACCACGGGAGATGGATCGTCATGCCACGAAGTAGAGGAACATTCAGCGCCATTGGGTATCGTGCGATACCATCCGTCGAGCTCCCGCGCTCGAGCTGTGTGGGAGAAGGATGGAGGAGGATCAGGCGGAAACAGAGTTTTCTGTAATACTACAGACAAAACAAGAGACACAGCAATACATACAGCAACAGAATCAGTTGGTACAGAAACAAATACCACAATAAAAAAAACCGGTGCAGTAAGCACTGCAAAGGCAAATAGGGTAAAACGTTACGATCCAAATAAAACCCTGAAATGTTACTATCCTCTCACTAAAGAAGAGGTAAGTTCTATCAACTGGGATTCCGGTAGGGAATTCTCTACTAATTTTGCCAATCAGCTCATGCTGAAGTTTATCTCATTATTTCGTATGCTTTCAATAGACCTAACCTTCAAAATCTTATAACTCATCGTTAGCAGGTGAAACAATGCAGGTGTCGGTACGCAAGGGATGCCCCCAGTGAGGAGTCCTGTCCCCCATACTATGGGATCTTGTAACTGACGAACTGCTAGTTACCTTAAACGATGAGGGCTACTATACCCAGATGATGTTGCAATACTCATAGTGGGGAAAAATGCGAGCATTATTTCAGAACTCATGCAAAGAGCTCTGAAAAGAACAGAAGGGTGAACTATCGGCTGAGTGACGTGATGCATCGTCGTCACTATTGACAGTCGCAAACACGAAACTGCCGTCGAAAGCATTTTTCGCCCCGCGTCTCATGTTCACATTCGAGGCGTCGTCGTGTGACCTACATACCGAAGTAGCGCTACGTAATAGCACTACCTCAGCACGCAATTCACTGATGGTTTTATCAGACGCCTCCAACTTCGATTGTACCTCAGCCAGGCTTGTCTTCAAGAATGTAATATCCTTAAGTAGCCTGGTGACGTCAACGTATTTAACATAACACCTCCTTTCAGACGGATATTGCTGTCTCTGATTGAGACGTCTGTTTGAACTGTTATGTGATATGTGCTTGATATCATTGATATAATTTTTTTGTTGATGATTTTTCTGGCATTTTTAGAATTAAAACTTTGTTTCGAACTTAGGTTTTGCCGGTTCAATAGCTATAAACTATTCAAATCTATAGGTGTAAACTATAGACCTGGCGTGGCCCAAGCTCCTTGATAGTCCAAGCCATTTTTCAAAATTCGAAATTTTTCGGAAATTATTATGACTATTGTGATTACTACAGTACCTGGGGAGCTGTCGATAGTTCTGTAGAACCTGATTATGATATTGTGCCTTCAAAGACTTTCAAAATACTTCAGAGGCAGGCGCAAGGAGAAACGCCTGTTGTAAAAGTTAGGTGTCCTCGAGTCCCGAGTTCTAAAAATGTGAGGGAGCAGCTCACAACACCTATTCCTTCATTCTCATCTCCTATCCCGAAGGAAACATAAAGTATAGAATGACTTCTGAAGGTTTTGTCTTCACTTTAGGCGAGCTTTAGGCGAGCTTAGGGTAATGGTGTCATTGACTATTTTCTGGTTAAATAACGATAAATATCTAAGTTTTCAATGATGTAGTCATGAATAATGATAACTTTCATTTATTACAGATAGCTAGTTATAGGAGTACAAAAAAATTGGAAGGCAATGTAAAATACAATGAAAAAGCAAAATTCAATGAAAAATTATTGTCAGCAATTTGAAAGTCTGTTTTTTCTCACAGAGATAGTCTATTTTCTCAAGCAAAGATCACACAACATTTCAAAACTGCCGCACTTTACCTCTAAAACCTACCAAGTAGAGCATTTTTTAAAGCACGGTGAATTCTGAACGCTGAACACATTTGCTCCCCAGTTATTCCTGAGTGACACACCACTTAGGCACACACAGGGCTACAGGCCCAGATAGGATCCACCCAAGGGTACAGAGGGAACTGGTGGAATTGCTCTCTGAGCCTCTTTCCACCATTTATCAGCAGTCTTGGCTACCAGGAAGGTCCCAGTGACTGAAGGTTAACAAATGTGAATAATTATCTGTTTTCCCGTCCTAAAACAAAAGTGGTGAAATGAAAGTACAGCACGCGCCAAATATGATGGCGAGCGGTGGGAGTAAGTTCGCGGAGCATTAGAAATAGTGGGAAGGTGTTGTAATCGGTTTTATTAAATTTGCGAGAAACCATGGGCCGCGCAACGTCACGTGCGTTTAGATGGGCGTGCCTCTTTTTAAGAACGACTACGGCGCATCCCCACTGCTCGCCATCGTATCTGGCGATTGCTGTATACGTTTAGAGTATTCAGGCGTGCGGTTTGGAATGATCGGGGAGGTGCTTGCTCGGCTTTTTGTGTGCGACTAGTGCGTGATGTTTGGACTTAAGATCTGACAAAATACCGTGCTGCTGTTTGTTTGAATGCAGGGTGTTGACAAGTGACATGTTTTGAAGCCACACAGCGGAAAATTCCAGTGTTATATGCTGCTGCGTCACAACGTCATCTCAATACAATCTGGATAGACTAAGAAATGAGAAAACTTTTATTGAACTTGATTTTTTTGGCTCTCAATGAAGTGAGTAGGACAACGTCTGCCCGCTATTTATATACAAAAATATAAAAGAACATGAGTTCGTATACGTAATATGTAGTATTATCAAAATATTGTATATTGAATAAGTAAACCTTCAGTATATTTATGTTTTTATTACTGTTATCTGTATTACATACAACATAATAAAAATAGAAGTAATTAAAACGCTTCGTTGGCTTATCACATAAAAGATAAATGTCGTAAATGTTTCGCCGCCACACGAAATTGCCGTAGGCTGCCTTTATTCGAAGTTCTGAAAAGGAAAATAAATGCTTTAATACAATCACATTCATATATTAGCGAAAGATAAGTATATATGAGTTGTTTACAAATATAAATAAAATATACTATTATCTATTACGTACGTACGTATTACGTAGTACGTACCTATGTTTAAAATAAGGCTAGCAAAGACGCACGTGCAGTGCCGGCCCGAAGTAAGTTTTAAGATGGAGCGAGATCCTGTTACGGCGACCCCTTACTTGGCCAGTTTATATATTTTAATATAAAATATATTTCAAATAATCGCAACCCTGTTGAAAAATTCCCATAGAATCGAATTAAATGGGACAAACGCCATCCAGAAGCCAATAAGGTGTATTGTTTTCTATGCGGTGTTGTCCCATTTAATTGGATTCTATGGGAATTTTTCAATACAGATATTAAAAGTCGTCCACAGCTGAAGCGCCCAGTCACTCTGCGCCTGGAGCGGCCCTGCGTACGTATCTGTAGTTTTTTTGTTAATGTGAGTGAGTTTATCTTTTTACACCATTCTGCACTTAACTCTTAATAATTTATAGATACAAAAACGAAAGGTCATCTATCAGGAAATCTATAAAACCACGTGACGTACACAGATGATATTTGGCAAGGTAGTAGTTAGGCGGATTTAAGGGCTGGATCAGACAGAGCTATTGATGTGGCCACTTTCTGGGCCGCTACTGTATAACATCTAATTTTAGGAAGTTTTCTATTGAAACGAAAATAAGTTAGTAGACATCCGCTAAGATCGGATTTATCTATGACTAGATTAGTAAGTAAGGGCTCTTGCAAATTTAAACTCAGGCGGAGCAAGTAGCTGAAAACTAGTTTCTTAAATAGGTTATTCAATAAATAGTCATTTAGTATCGTAGACCCTTAATATTGATGATTAATTTTGATAACAAAGAGTAAACCAAACTGAGTTTGCTATGCGCTCTTTTCAGATAAGAGGGCGAAAACTCCCCGTATTCTTAGATTCAAGTCTCATTCAAGAATATAATATTATCACTAGAATATAACATAATATTAACAAAATATTTATGGTAAAAATCAATTTCACAAGAGTCAAAAAACTTATGTGAATAAAGAAATTTGGAATACGAATTTAATATTGTGTATTAATAATAGAAGAGATCGTAGCCAGATCAGTGGTCAGCATTTGAGTCGATCGCTAGTTTAAGCAGTTCTTACTGCGACCGTGTGACAGATGGATGACCCATTCTGACATTAGTTTTGCAATTACCGTCTTCCGTGTTTCGAAGGCACGTAAATTACTGAGTAATATTCGTAAGATTGTGGGGGTTCCGGGGATAACGTTAGATGGCAGTCGTTCATGTTACTTCGCCCCACAGTCACATCCTCTGCAATTTAATTAGACCCTGGTACTAGAGCAGGATAATAGGAAGAAGAAGATTGTTTATTTTTATGCTCAAGTCTCTTTCAAAGTAAATAGGTGTTAGGGCTTAATAGGCAGTTCGACCCAAAGCTCTCTGATGCCAACCGATAAAGTAAGTAAAGCCTTACCGACTACGGCGTAGCGCATTCTACGATATTTTCGAAAGGACAAAAACGGTTAAGATGTACTACTTTTTTCCAAATATACTACAGCCGTATATTTGTATAAAAGCTATTGTTAAATATTATAAAACTTTTACATATTTAAAACAAAACCCTCTACCGCGTCTGTCTGTCTGTCTGTTCGCAATAAACCCAAAAACTACTGTACGGATCGTCATGCGGTTGAAATAATAGTTAGAGTGATTTATAAGAAAGGTTTATATGTATAATATATATATTATAGTAGATACAAGTCCAGAATCTCATTAGATTGTAACGTGATATCGTAAAAAACACGTATTTTTGTGCGCTTACATTGCAGGCGCTGGCTAGTGCTTACGAGATAGATCAAAATAATGTAGTACCGAATTGTACATTTTAAAAAATCTATAAAAAAGTCCGCGACGGCATATGTCTGTCTCCTAACTATAATCCACAGTAGCTTTATGTTTTCCTTCCTTCCTTCAGCCTAATGAAGTCCATTGCTAGACAATAGCCACCTCCGTGGAGTTCCACAAAGATCTATTTTGGGCCGCTGATATGCATCGGTTCATCTTTTACATATTACAAAAAAGAATGAAGTATTTACGAAGTTATTTGAAAGAATACTGTAATCCTTATCCAATTAAATACCCTAGATAGGTTGTGCATTTTATGCAGATCAAAATTGTCCTTCACAGCATATCATTAATATTAATATGTTTGAAAATATGAGAGATTTAAGATGCTGGGGCAGAGCAGCCGGCGCGCGGCGCTCGGTGAGATAAGTCACCATAGCGCTATATTTCGATATTCCGTACTAAGAGTAAACCAAATTTCGGACATGACAATGTCTGCTGAGTCCGCTAGTAAAAATATTTTATTAACCCATCTAATTTAACCAAGTTTCGAAATATTGACTGTTGCTCTAGAAATTATTTAAAAAAAATTCCCTCTTAAATTGCAGTGAAAATTTAAAAACACTATGAAATGACATTTTATATACGACTTTTTGAATTTCCGTATTTGAGGTTATTCTTTTTGTTTGTATTTTTTTTTTATGTTACAAGGGGGCAGACGAGCAGTCAGCAAGCACCGAAGTGCCTATTGGCGCCCATGGACATCTGCACGACCAGAAGGCCAACAGATGCGCTGCCGGCCCTTAATGACGAGTTTAGGCCACCGAAGATAGCGAATAGTAGACAAGACCGAGCATGAAAGTCACAGTTGCGCCAATCAGCAGCACAGAGCTGCGCAGCAGCATCGCGAGACCGCTGGAGGCTTCTGCGTGCTTCTCTTGAATCTCGTTGTTCATCGTTGTTTTGGTCATAGGAATGTCCTCCTCTTAGATTAATTTGATATCACCTTGATATCATTATAGCTGATAAAAACCCAGTTGTCAACAAAAAAACAGCCTGCCGAAAAGTCTTTTCTACAAGCTGAAATGTAATAAATGGTTAAATTATAACAGGTAGCGGTTTAAATCACAACATATTCGTGAGTCATTTGAATTGGTCGCCGACACCTACCGTAGGAAGGAGTGGTGAGGGGTGGCCCAAGTGCCCCTATACCTGCTCAAATCTTCAGCCTTCTTCTTTACTGTCACTTTGAAGAAGCAAGTAGTTAAAACATTATAATGTGTCACTTAACTCCACTTGGCCCCCACTTTGACGTTTTGTTTATTAGAAAAATAAGCAAAGAATACATTGCCAGAACAACCAATACCCAACCAGTTAAATCGGTGTAGTGTGAAAAGTTGTCGCCCAGGCGTCGTCCAACGCTAAATCTGAACGCACCCCAGTAGTGTGGTAGCGTAGAATTGAAATATTTTCTATTTCTATTGATGCTGTTCTTGTGGCCAAGTAGTGTAAAGTAGCTTACTTCAAGAGCTATGAAACAGCGACTAATTACAAAAATTTAAATACGATTACAAACGAATAGTATGTATGTAATTTCAAATTTGTTGATCGTTGTTACTTGATCATATTATCTGCAGGTTGTCTTTGCTGAACCGTCAAAAACAACTCTTAATTTTGTCGTCGTGCTGCTCTCTTTAAATACAGCATGATGAGGAAGATAAAAATGAGGCAATATTAATTTCGAGACATTTACTGGTCTCATATGACCCAACTCTACAAATTCTTTCATAAATTTTGAGTACTCTTGTTTGAGAGTGGGATTTTTGTTTAATTTCCTTTCTAAAGATGAAAACCTCTTCATAGCTTGGTCATAAGAATTCCCAAGTAAAGATATGTTTCCTTTGAAGAGGCACAAGCGGTACACGGCGAGTTTGTAATTGTCAGCTCAGTGGATACACGTCGTTTCTTGCGTAAGGTCATAGAGCAACAACACGCCGACATTGCGGTGTTGTCGTGGCAGGAAGTCGGGGAGCACTGCCTTATCCAGGTGGTGCAGAGTATTGACCTGAACCCCGAGTGCGCATCCGATGATGAAGATTGATTTTTCCTCTTTGGTGGAGGCGGTGGGCCGACGGCTGACATTGTCCGGCGAACCACCTGATGGTATCGACATGACATAATTTTGTTAGAACGTATATGGTAAAATCAAGGCAACGTCACCCGAACTCTTAAGAGCCAAGATATATGCCACCAGAAAACATGGGCGAAGATGTCTCACTAGTTTATTGAAACCTTGCAGAGAACAGGAAAAACAACATAGTCCATATGTCATGAGCAGTACTTCACCAGTGTCGATCGCTAGCTCTGATCATGGATATACAGCACTAAACTTCGGCCGGAAACCCAACAAGATTCTGACTGCACAAGCCCTTATCGAATCTTGGAAACGCTTCTTGTTATAATTAAAAAGAAAATATATCTTTTGGGCCGTTGTTTCGTGAAGCAACAACAAATTTCAATCAAACTATTCATTCAAATTATCGCATTAATAATGAATAAGATTATAAGTAAAGGAATTTTAATTACTCGTATGATTTAAGTCAGTTGTGGATAGTCGTCGGAATTCCTTAAGACCGTTATTTCTTATCAGTATTGGCAAGTAATAACGCGTATACTTGGATCATATCAATTTGGCGCGTGGAAATCTTGTCTTGAACGAGATTTGAAATCGGAAAGAGCATGTAAGTGGGGAATGGAAGAGGGAATATTATTCCATAGATAAGAAGAACGGATAAGGGATGATCTGTCAAATGCAGTGAAGTGTGCAGGGGAATATATCTGATGGCGAAAACGGGAATAGCTAGAGAATTTGACCTGGAGGAATTCGAAGATTTAGGATGGACAATGGGTTAGGATTACTTGATAGAGGAAGGATGTCAGAAAATATAAGCGGCGATTAAAAGGATAAAGCCACTTCAACTCTGCCGAAGCTTAGCCATGGATGTAAAGAAAGACTTCGTCAGATTTTGCAACCCTCTCGATGTGTGTGCTATTCAACGCCTCGTTCTTACTATAATTCCACGGCCAATACCTTCATAGTGGAGGTGTTGGCGCACACTTCTCTTGTCGCGAAAGCGTTAGGGTCCTTGGCAAAGACACAGCGACTGTCAACTTACCGAACGATGCAGGAGGTCAGCCGCACCGTTGACGTAGGGTAGAATCGACAGCAAACGGGCAGAATGACGCAAAGTGTAGCAAATCGTAAATCCCGGTAGCTACATTATTCGCGAGGGCTATTTCCTGCCCTAAACTGTCGCCGGAGTCATCTATCGGCAGACTATCCGGTATATCTGTTGAGGGATTGCACAAAACATGCATATCCCTACTGATTATAAACCATTCCATTTACATCCACCTTTCTCGCCAAGTTACTTCTACGTCTGGCAAACTAGCCCATTCCGATGTCACGATGCCAAGTGTATGCACTCCTGGCGGTAGCAACAAGGGGCGGCTCCCGATATCAACCAGTCCCCGACCATACTACATGATCATTGAAACGATTATTCAAATAAAGCTATGTCTGGCGCTGGTATGAGATCGTGTCAAAGCGTAGTCATGACTACCGTGTGTATATTAATTGTGAAATATAAAAATGTCGTTAAAGAAGCATTAAAATTTTGTATACATATGTATATTTAAATATGGTAGGTAAATCTAAACATTTGAAGACAAAGTGCGACCAGCCGGTGATCTCTAGTGTTTAAAGATCTCTGAAGTACAGTTGATGACATATTCGTCAAATCATATTCATGATTAATATCCTCTTTTTGATATGAGAATACCCAACACTTTGCCACCATCTCCTTCGCAACTCAAAACACAAAGTAACACGAGCATTAGTCAGAATTAAAATAAAAAATGTTACCTTCTATACTTTTAATGGTCGAAATAAATTGGCTTTCCACTATCTAACTGATAATATACACATATCCTATAGCAAATATTTCAATCTTTAAGAGTAAATTCAGTTTCTTTATAATTAAAAATATTAGTCGAAATTGACCTTATAAGTAACGTGGACAAAGTCAACTAATTAACTGAAATCAAATAGGTGGAAGGATGGTCAATGTACTCAACCGCTACAAAGAAAGATCTTCAGTCCGAGCCAGGTGGTTTGTCCGGATTTTGCCCGGGGCGGCCACGCTTTTCCAACAGTTCTTCGTTGGGAGGTCTATATATAAAACTTCGCCAGCGTGATTTAGATTTTGTATGGTACACGTCAGCGTATGTCCGTATCCTATCCATACAGCGCCATCTCGCGTCGTGAGTAGTTATTTAGTAACGCTGCAGTCCCATTACTTTGATTTATATGAAGATCACTAAATACAGAGGGATTCTAGTTAATACGTTATTTGTTATGTTGCACAATCGAAAAACTGGATCAGACTTTAATTCGGCAAGCGTTATTTAGCAATTTAGAATAGACGTCTCTTTGTATTGAGCAAACGTGTCAATAACCTTGCCAGCTCAAATATATTTGCATATATTAATTAGAGATGTAACACGAGTGACATAACGAATGCAGAAATAGAAACATATTATGTTCGGTTTAGGTTATAAGGGATGGAAGAAAAATATATAAAACAATTGTAAAAGGCCCAATACAAAATGTGTATTATAATTGTTTTCATATCCACTGTCTACTCCACACTGAAGTGAAACGTATAGTCACACAAAATCTATGAACGTTAAGCTATGACGAAACAGAAAAATTATTAACAAATTAAAATAGCAAACACACACGCACACCCACGCACACGCACCCGCACACGCACACACACAAAGTTTGTGTGTGTGTATACTTACAAGATTTGTGTAAAAGTAGAAAAAAATGTGCAATAAATGTATTTTTTCTGTTCAAGAACTTCCGTCTACGGAAAAAGAAGTTACGTTCTGTCGCATCACTATTTTTAATGAGCAATCGAATAGTCGTCACGCGTCAAATGGCGTCTTTACACATGTTAAATAAAATTTAAATAACTGTCAAATAATATGTCATTGAATATCAATCTTATTTGTATATTAATACGTGAAGCGTAAACTTTCGCTACCATTTTACGATAATTGCGCGTATGAATTTTGACACAATTATTACTTATATAGAAGAGGGTACAAAAACTCAAACCATTAATATAGCAGGTCAGTTGCTCCGTAATTCAACTTTGATGAGATCCGTACTCATTATATTGTACATAATATATCAGATTATCTGATGGCCATGACATGGCGTTGTAAACTTTTTCGGCTAGTTTTATAATCACTATTGCTTTACCACACGTTTCTAAGTGCTGTTCTATGTATCTTGCTCATCACTGGCATTAATATAGCAGGTCAGTTGCTCCGTAATTCAACTTTGATGAGATCCGTACTCATTATATTGTACATAATATATCAGATTATCTGATGGCCATGACATGGCGTTGTAAACTTTTTCGGCTAGTTTTATAATCACTATTGCTTTACCACACGTTTCTAAGTGCTGTTCTATGTATCTTGCTCATCACTGGCATTAATATAGCAGGTCAGTTGCTCCGTAATTCAACTTTGATGAGATCCGTACTCATTTCATTGTACATAATATATCAGACTGTCTGATGACTATGACGTGGCGTTGTAAACTTTTTCGGCTAGTTTTAAAACCTCTATTGCTTTACCACGTATTTCTAAGTGCTGTTCTATGTATCTTGATCTCAGCGGTATTAATTTAGCAGGTCAGTTGCTTCGTTATTCAACTTTGATGAGATCCGTACTAATTACATTGTACATAGTAAATCAGTCTGCCTGATAACTATGACGTGGTGTGGTAATCTTCTTTTGGTTCCTCTTAACCATGCCTTTAACGTTAACCTTCCGATTAAGCTTGAAGGCTTATCTATAAAGACAAGTCTTACATTAATTCACCAGACTCGAGGCTCAAACCTTAGGGAATACAGACTGACCTCATTCATCTGAACGTAGTAGCGAAATTAAAATGAAGTTTAAATATTGTTTCATAATTTTATTTGTTCATTGCGCACAAGTGAAGCAAATAAACACTCACTGTGGTGCAGTTAAAATATTTATGTTGGCAGTACTTTTTTAAACTCCCCTTCATCGCCCACCATTATAATCGTGTTCCAACATTATGTCTCAGCGCTGAAAAAAAAAAATAATAAAACGACAACATTTCCGCGAGTTTAATAAATGTTGCCATAAAACAAAAAATATGTTATATCTCTCCGCGTGCAGACTGTAACGTTTTCGGTATACATCGCTTTCATAAAGGCTTATATCAAAGCTGTGTGTCAACGCAAAATAAAAGGGGCGGCCTACTTTGTACCACGTAATTAAATGAGATAGCGCGCTTTTATACGGCACGATTGACGTGACGACTACGAGACGACTGCAGTTTGAATAACAGTATTTGATTATGTACTAGTAGACCCGGTAGACGTCCGGCCCGAACGTGGGCTCGGTCGGTGAGAAGCCATTGTTCATTTTCCACTGACGTTAATTTTTGCCCAGGCAGTGGAGGGGCTGAAGGGGGAGAATATCTACACATATTACAATAACTTACTGTGCTTATTTCAATATCACTCTGCTTCAGGGTGAACGATTTGGCTATAAAATGTTACTGACTTGTATCGTAAGTGAAGAAAACTTTTTTTTCTTTAATCTAGAAAAATTTCAGCAAAACCTCAAATGATTCATAAAATCATTAACCTCTTAGCAATCACTCTTTTGCAATGTGAAAGCAAAGAGAATACAAATTATTCTATAACTTTACTGATTTGATCTACGATTTTACAACCATATTTGACAAATAGTTCCTTTGTTGAAGTACGCAGCATTACGTGATCGGAATGATAGCCAGTATACTCGCAATTCTTGCATAAGTCGTAATCCCGACACTGAAGACACTTGTAGCGGTACGCAGTGATTCTCTTCTGGCACATGTCGCAGATGACATCAAGTTCACAAACTAAATTAACGCAAAATTTAGAAAAACAAAATGTTTTTAAACAGTTAATTATCGTATCCTAGCCCTTAATTAATTCGTTCACCAATACAACTGATTCAATGCATACCATCAATACAACCAAGGTACTTCAAGGTTAAGCACGAGATCCGTACTACTACTGAGGCGTTGATTAAAGAGCAAATTTTCTCAAACCATTTCGGATAATCATCCATTTGGGATTTGACGAAGCATAAAGTGTTAGTTCACTAAAATTTTAGAATTGCAAATTCATGCTAGGCAACTTTAACACGCGTTAGGTAATAGAATAAAAACATCTTGTTCGATTGGTGGACTGGTTTGTGCACATGCATGATCACAAGAGGAACGCTTCACGGAGACTCGGAGCAAGCCCCAACTTTTTGTGCCGTTGTCTTGTTAGCGGCAGTGATTTGCTTAATAATTCAACAAACTGGAGGATTTTTCCATTATTTGTTTACCTGTCAGTCGGCTGCCTGTCGTTTTGCGGTTGTTAAGAGCAGCGTCCGGCGGCTCACGTGCACATGCAGTATGTACGTGCACGGAGTCTAACAATCACTCGAGCCCCGTCTGTAGCCATCGAGATACTGTCGTCTCCATCACGTTTTTTTTTGGGACGCTTACGTTTCGACGCGTCGAAAACTGTTAATAATTTTTTACTATCGCTTGTCTGACACTCAATCTTATATCTTCGAATGGATCACGGTACATCTGATCTATACTATTTCCATTACTCTTACCGCTTTTAAATATGTTACTAATATCAATAATTTTAATAGTTAAATATTAATTCGGAATTTTCATATGTTTGATAACCAAAATAACCACGGACAGAAAAAATAAAACTGTACAAATATAGGAAGACACACAGAAGACCAATTTAGGATGCCAACTTTTTCGCTTACAAGCATAATTAAATCGCAATTCATGTGTAAGACTGAGACTGCACATTTTGTCGCTTGCCTTAAACATCATCATACCATTGCAGGTTTCATAAAGTGTTGGACTGTAGATATTCAACAATGATTACATACAGAATCATTATAGTGTATGAAATATCTTTGAAATGTTTGCACTGTCTAGTGACCTTTCTCTATTTTATAAATTACAAAAAATACTGATTGCGCACCAGAACCTTTAGTGCATAATCGGTATTTTTGATGGAAATAGCATTAATATGAAGGAGCAAATGGCAATAAATTGATGATCGACTAAATACCACCCCTTTTTTAGCCTTATAGCGGAAATAGCCTCACTGAACCAATGACCAGTACCTAAATGTTGCAGATGCGAATTTAAAAGCCTTAAATATCAAGATGGTTTTTATGCCGATATCATGAGTTATTCCCGAGGGCTTGGCGTTTTCTTCCCGAAAGCAAACTGTAGTGCGTATGTGTTTGGCAGAAATCAGTGCCTGGTTTGAGGTATGGGTCCCACACTCTAATTATTACGTCAAAGAGGGACAAGTGGTAGCACTACAGTATACATTTCCTAAAACTCAAGTCTGGGAGCTGGGAGCATACTCAATAAGCTGGGATATACTCAAAAGAACAGGACAAGAACAAGACCAAAATGTATATCTTCTGAGAGATGGGAAAGAACAGTGGGAGGAACAGGGTAAATCCTTTAGGGGAAGAGTTTCTGGTAAATAGTAAAGGAAGATCTACAGCACTCCTCCCAGAGGCTTAATAAGAAAAGTAAACAAGAATAATCGGGCTGCAGCCAATCAAGGAGATGTCGAATCCTCACCAATTATACCTTTTACCCTTCTACACTTATGAATGCAATTTCGTTAATTAATTTCGTAAAGCATTTATCTTTCTTTGATACGTTTAATGGAGAACCAGCTTCATTATAGAGATCGGAGAGGAAAATAAATTTGCATTATTCTGATCTGTTTTGAGATACAAATTTTGTACACGTTATTGGATGTATTCGGTTGAATAGCAAAAGAGGGGATTACCTCATGCACATATTTTGGTTTGTCTCATCGACAAAATCCGTCCTGAAGATATCGATCTTATAATTTCTGCGGAAATTCCAGATCCGTCTACTGATGAATTGCTCTTTGATATTGTTACATCAACATGATTCATGGCCCATGCGGTAATCTGAATCGTTTATCGCCTTGCATGGCAGATGGAAAATGTACCAAAAGTTTCCTTAAACATTTCACTAATGTCGCAAGTCCACGTGTGATAGAACGTTGGTATTGTGGGCTGAAACGAAGATAAAACATTATAAATAAATTGAAATACAAATTGTAATAAATTATATTATTTATCTAATATATAAAATTCTCGTGCCACGGGGTGCGTTGACAAACTCCTCCGAAACGGCTCGACCGATTTTCATGAAATTTTACGTGCATTGGCCTAGGGTTGAGAATCGGTCAATAACTATTTTTCATCCACCTAAATGTAAAACATGGCCCACGCGGACAGAATCGCGGGGCGCAGCTAGTATATTAATAAGTGTAAACTTTAGGTACCACTCTACGGAAATTGCGCGGACGGAGGAGTATGAAATTCGGCACAATTGTAGTTCATATAGAGGAAGGTGTGCGAATGCTATTATTTTTTTTAAATATAATATGCATATTTAACTATTAGAATAAAACCACACGCACACTGCCAAGCGATATACACCATTTTCACAAACATGTATTGGATGATGTCATAGCATAATCGTGACAGCCGTATGTCATATTTTATTTTACTGTGATTATAATAATATATCGTCGTTGTACGCAATAGGTTTGTGGGAGAATTTTTAAGATTGTTAAAATGAAGAACGAAGAAAAAATGAAGTTAAGGTATAAAAAAAAGCATTGTCAGTAAAATGACAGTTTAGTTGAATACAATTGACCGAGGCTCCAATTTTCCTCACCGTAGTGACGTTTCCTGTGATGTTGGTCACCATTGCTGCATACTGATACACCATAAGTTCGTCGTACATTCTGGCAGCGATGCAAACTAACAAACAGGCTGTATACAGTATCACTAGTACGATGGGTTGGAACCAGGGTTGGAGACCACGCGTCAAATCTATGCTGGTTATATCCAACCTGAAATGAAAATAAATTAAATCAGACAAACTATAATAAATATAATCAGTGGAGTCGAAGGCTAGGTTCACTAGTTGTTAACGCAGCCGGGCGAAAGATGGGTAACCTATTCTAAATGGCTGGTTTTTCAAATATTCAACCACCTCAGTATTTCGGAAGGCATGTCAAACGGTGAATTCAGTTTAATGTCACCGAGTGCTATTAGTTATGGGACTGTAGGCATTGTGGGGCTCAAGGGATGATGTCAGATGGTAGTCAGTTATCTTAACTCGCACCACAGCAACATCTTCTGCAATATAAGCGGACCCTGGTACTAGACAGGGATAACGCTAAGTAGAAGAAGAGCTAATAAATAAAAATACTTCAGTTAAAAAAAAAAAACTGAAAAACAAAAATAAAAAAGAAATATTAAGAAAGTCTTACATGTAGCATGAATATTCTTATTGATCGAAAAGGTATATAAAATAAACACTCACCTGTCCAGAACTGAGAGCAAACAGAGCACACAGAAGAAATAGTAAGTGGCAACGTAGGGCATGGTCACCACTGCATGGAACGAGAGATGTCCAGCATCCAAACTATCAGAATAGCTTATAAGCAGTAGATGCATTAGTGACAATCCCCCCAAAACGCCATGACATGCGGGTGCACAGTTACGCCAAGCTTTTTGTATTGTTAGAGCTATATCTAATGGAGTTAAGTCACCCAATCTGAAATTTAAAAAGATGATACACTAAATAATGTGATAGAATAATTTTGGATAGCCTGCTGATCGAAATTCGGTGAAAAATGTTAAGATTTGCGCGCCATATTTAAGTCTAGAAACAAAATTTTTATTATTTTTAAAAAGTTATAGTTATATTCGAAAAATTACTATGCTTTGATATCATCATATAGTAAAATGTATACATGTGGGTGCAAATAGTTTAGCATTGGTGTGCTTGTGATTATATTTTAAAATTTATTATTGCACAATTTGTAAAAATATTAGCATTTGCACAACCTCCTTCATGTAAACTATAATTGTGCTAAATTTCATACACCTCCTTTGAAGAAATTTTCGTAAGATGGTATCGAAAGTTTTTGCTTCTAGAATCTAGATTATACATGTTGTATAATAAACAATATAAATATAAAATACAATTTTATCACTTTTGAAAGTTAATCTTGCTACATCTATGTAAAAAAAATTGTCTTTATTTATATTATTTGGGTTTTTATTCATATAAAGGCTCAAAAGAACAAAATAAATCTATTAATTTTTATTTTATGTAATAATAGACACATACGATTTTTTAATTTATTACTTATTACAATACCTTAAATATCTATCTTCATTTTGTGACTGTTGCGAGTCTAAAATCCTATCTCTGGACACAGCCCTGAAAGTTCCACCACCCTGTAAATATATCTTTTCTGGTCTTCGAGACCCAAATGGTTCCAGTCTTTCATCATTTGGTGATGTAAGCGGTGATGGTGAAGAAAATGGATTGTCAATATATTGATCGTGATAAGGAACACTGGACTCTAGACTTTCTAACATTGTTGTCAAATCAGTTGGACGAGCTAAAACATACATAATTTTTTATTTCATTAGACACTTTATTAAACAACTACTAAAAGATTTCTTTGTAAGCCAAAATATTTATATACAAGAAGAATATATATGCCCCAAAAAACACATTTAGTATTTAATAGTTGTTTTTGCTTACACAAGATGCATAAATTTGATGTGACATTATATATTTCAACTAGCTGTGCCTGCAACTTCATCCGCGTAACATATGTTTTATAAATATAGATTAATTTTTAGCGTGATGATATATAGCCCATAGCTTTTGTCAATAAATAGGTTTTCTAACATAGAAAAATTTTTCAAAGCGGACTAGTGGTTAGATTAGCGTGTTCTAACAAACAAACAAACTTTTTAGCTTTATATATTAGTATAGATTTTACGCATGTATTATAAATAAATAAAAGAAAATGGCAGTTTATTATTAATTTTCAATTTTTTTTTACTATATTTGCTTTTAACATGTGACGTCACAAAGCTGATGAGCCCCCTTTGGCAGGGGTATCAACCCTAACCCCCCCCCACTCCCTCTTGGACGTGTGACAACTCACATGTCAGGGCCTGGCACCGGCCCCCTCTCGGGCACTGACAGATACGGAGAACAATGTCGGGTAGCTCAGCCGGGCGCCCGCCCGCCGCCAGTGCGCGGCCAGCAGCGCACGGACATCGCTGAGGGGTATCAGGACCAAGCAGCACCACAGTCACTACGTTATTAGCCGCTTCTTTCATTAAGGGTCAAGAAAATGGGATTAAAACCGTATACATCTATTTCTTGACCAAGCCTCGCCGGGTGCCGCAAGGGTGCCGAAAAGCCAAATTCATCAAATCTTACTTTGATTCATTCCTGGAGATCATTGTTCTGCGTGCTTCCTGACCTCTAATGAAACTCTATGGACTGTCCATGACATGGTCACTTTGCCACTTGCATTGGCCCTTCAGCAATCTTTCATATTTCTGATATTTTGAGTTTACACGTAAGTAGAGTAGAAATAGTGAGAGGAGGCGCCGAAAACCCAGCTTGGAGGGGCTTCGAATTAACTCTCGGATTCGGGTCGCGCGCTTCCCGTCACTTGTAATAAGGTATAGAGACACATTCAATCTGTGCAATAAATAAACATGAATGGTGAAGATTAGTTGTTTTTCCAGGTGAAAGTTTGTATGCTATGTTTGGCCCAACCCTCAACATTGAAAAACCAAAAAAAATGGCCTGCAGTGCCTCCTGTTATAGTTTTCTTCTGTACGTCTTACAGAAATGTGATCCGGCAGATGAAGACTGAGCGTTGGCAGTGATTCCCAACGATTGCCCTGTTGCTGCTCGGAGCGTGCAGACCCTGCTGATGTCCAGTCGATGTGCAGAAGGAACTCACTCAGAAACACAACAGGGGAACAGATATTGATATGTATTTGATATTGAATAGACATAGCAATTTTCATTACTGCAATAATCTAACCTCAAAGCCTTTTTTTCTACCCTATGTCTCCAGCCTTTGAGTGATGAACAGGTTCTCCAATCAGAATTATCAAGGCCCGCCCCCATCGGCTGGTGGCCAATCAACCGCACCTAGAAAGTTTGTATACTTTGCAGTGTTGTAAACAAACAGCATGTGTTTTTTTTTGTGCAAACATTGATTGCTGTGGCGTAGCCGAACCAATCGCAGCAGTCACGCAGAATTCACAAGAATACGTCACTCACTGCGCCGGTTTTGTAGTACAAACCACAGCAACACACAAAGAAGTTTTTGGCCACGGCAAACCCGTGATGGACTCAGCAACAAAGGAGTTTGTATTGGCCGTTTCTGCAGCAGCTTGCTCACTCCTTTAACATGAGTTGAATTTGATGCAGACTTAATAGTCCAGTCAGAACCGGACTACAGCGCTCTGGGTGTTGCTCTGCATTTTGAAATTGTCTATGTTACCGGATATTACTGATTACTTACTAATATTACAGAATAATACTGAATAATTTCACCATTTTACCAAACTGCGCAAAACTAGTTCAAGGATAGTCAAAATGTTTGTATGTTTTGAAACCTGCCTAATAATCATTTATCGAGGAGAGATAAAATACTACTTGAGGTGATAATGAGGTCTGACCAAAAGGGGAGGGGGTGCAAAACTGAACAATGTTACAACAGCCACAAATTCGAGGATTCAACTTTCAGTCCAGTTATTACAACAGAAATAACAAACGAGGCAAATAAAAAAGAACACTACTAAACGTCTCAGATAAACATGCGAGGGTGGGCTGAGATGGTAAACATATAGATTGTTTAGGCCTAGTGTTTGTTTATTGTAACATGACAAGTGACCTTATCACCATCTAACTGTAAGTAACGTAATATCTCGTGTCATATTACAAATAATGACCCATCGTCAGAATTCTATTTGTATCATGTACCGGACGTGCAAAACATTCGTGTATCAAGGCCAAAACATTAGGGAAGGTAGCTCCGCACGAACTGAGTTCTTCTGGTGCGACGGTTCCTGATGATATCTCTCAAGTTTGGACCGAAACGTCCGTATTCAGAATAATATATTTACATTGAATACACCCTGACTATTTGTTCCATCATAATGATCACAGTAAACCATCAACATATCATTTGACAACTGCATCACAGATAATTGCTTTCCAACTTATCCAATAGTAAGCCTATGAATAGATAACTGTACTAGCTAACAAGTACCAACGACAGCATTATTGGCTTCTAGACCACCAGGTCGCCTTAGGTAAAGCTTTGTTATTTTACATCGTGACAATAATATTATCAAGTACCAAAATAAGATAGCAGAACCTTTTCAAGCAATTTCCATTTACAATAGCTATTACGTACTATTATTACAAATGAAAATTCTCAATCTACTTAACATGCCCAATACTTGATACAACATTATGTAAAAGGGTATTGTAAAAACACGTTCCTGACCCAACATTTGTTGGGCTATAACTCTTAGTTAACAAAAGGATTCGAACCTTACTTTGCTTAAATTTATTGGCGGGTACATTGATGTCAAAGGTTCATTAACTCTTATACTGTTATCTATCTATAGTATTGATTTTCGCCTCGTGCTCCTTATTGTGTACAATAAGTACGTTCTGCTAGTAGCATAAGTCAGATACCTTCATTTCTTATATTCTTCAGTCAGATGGAACCTTGTGATTTTAAAGTATCCAAACAAATTATATATTGTGCTGTAATAGAATAAATAATCATCAACGTTTTCTTATGTATAACATACTGCCAATATTTGTGTATAACAGGCGGCTGTTACCTATAACACAGGCATTAAGTTGTCTACCTTAGGAACAGACGTTCGTGTCTCATATAGTCCTGTATATATTTATTTATTTATTATTTTCATCCTTATTAAAGCCGACTCGTCGACTTACTTTGATTTGAACAGTTCGTGCTAGACTCTGTGACTTTAAGTTTAAAATAAAATCGCTGCGCACACACAAGTAAGCGTTGATGTTAATATTTACTTACGCATTTTAAAATAATGAATTTTAGTGGAGAGGCGTGCAATTTTAGACTGTAAACGCTATATGAATTTTGAAATTCGAAGGATGTGGTGGTTAATAACATATAATAATTACATATTGGGCAATCATAACTATTATATACTTAACATTGTAAAAACAAAGTTCAGTTTTTTTTCTTTTTTTTCTTAGGGTAAAATACGTTCTCGAGAAGTATTTGAAAATTAAAATGCGAATGTAGGCGGGGTAACAGCCAGCTCTGCATAAAAGCGTTTAATTTCTGCACAAAGTAGCATAGACTTAGCTCAGCAGTGCATATAAATCGCGGATTACACACTTGGCCATGCGTATAAAGTGGTGGGGCATGCCTGTATAGATACAATCGTTTGTCTGTCACCATCGTTATGAATTATTTTAGTTCTCTATAGAATTAAATCCAAGGATAATTACGTCTGTATACATTAAAGAGGTCTTCATCTTTGTGTCAATTTTTCTATCTGTGTATATAAAAGAAAGTCGTGTTTGTTACTTTTTTTATAAATCAAGAATGGCTGAACCGATTTGGTTACAAATTGGTGGGAAGGTAGCTTAGAACCAGGAGACGGACCTAGCATAATAATAAAAAATATCAATCAAACATCAGGAACGGGTACGGGAACGGGAACTGAAAGTTGAATAATTTTATAAGATGTAGTCAATAGTAAGTAACCCCACCTTCAGGCAGGACAACGTCTGCCGAGTTTGGTAGTAATATAGAAATCAATTTTCCTCAAACTTCATGCACGGCGTTTGCGGATCCCCTAGTATGTATTAGTATGCATTATATAGAACGGGGATGTTCAACTTGATTAGGCCTAAGACCAACTGTTTATTGACGAAACCCTACGTGATCTACCAATGGAATTTTTCTTGAAATCTTAAATGATACAGCATAGTCCAGTACACAATTATTGAGCATTTTTTATTCATTAAGAAGGAAAACATTAAACTGAAAATTATTAGTGTGAGCATTGCATCTGAGTATCTTCCGCTAGATTAGCTGATGATAGAATATGATTTAGTGATTGCGTTCGTCAGTCTGTTCTATATTTTTTCCTTTGTAACGGTCGACTGGACTGATAGTCGCGATCGGTTGGCCACTCCTGATATAGAATATTCAAGATTTGTTACAAATCATTGATGAAATTTGTTTAGAAAAATTGTCTCTAAACATCTAACGCAGTAACATTGAAAATTTAACGTGTACCTAGTGTGAATATCGGAGTGCGATATAAAGGAGCAAGAGTACAAAATAGTACTTATTTAATAATAGACTAATTTTAACTTCAAAGTGTCTTATACATATGTAAATAAACTGGTATGCGTTTAGTAGATTTTAAAAGATACGCCATAAACTCGTAAATTTAGAATTTTATGGCCTCTTAACGTCATTACAAATTCTGGTGTAAACGCACTCGACTCAATTAGCACAAATCGTTGACACAAGTTTATTCGTTACCACCGCCATGTATTATTCATCAGCACGGTCCCAAAGGCGGCTTTTCTATTCGAGATGGTTGCGAAAGATTAGAGCAACGGAGTGAAAGAATTTCCAAATGAATACGGCTTGATTGCAAGCTCTTTTATTCGGCTCCTTATAATTTTCTTTTCACTTTTAAAAACGTGGTTTTTGACATGATAACGTCTTATAAATCGATCCACGCACGAAAACCTGTCACGTTCCGCCTAAGCCGAGCGTGCATTTGAGAGGCAAAAGAGAGGCACGATCGGCCTGAACGTTCGATTTTATCTCGTAAAATTATCGTCCGTAAACTGACTTTACAGACAACCAATGTTTTTATCAAAATATCGTTTTCAAGTTAATTTAGTCCCTCTATCTTAAATAATTTTTTTGTGATGCTGAAAGATTATACTTAAAATTTTACACTAAAATGAATGTCTTATAACACTAGTCGTGTCTGAATTAAAATACATAGCTAGCAAATTGCAAAATTGCTTTGCATGGTATATTAGGCAGTATGTTATTGTGAAATAGTACTGGTGCAAAGAAGTTTTTACTTTTATGTTTCAAGTTGCTACAAATGCAGAAACCAAACGCCTTTTTTATTTTTTTTATTGCGGCATGTCTACGCACATGCATTCAGTTCGCACGCCATGACGTAAGTTGCTTTAGGGTTGGCATTTTTTAAAACTTAACTTTTCAATTCCATTTGAACATAACAATTTTTTTTAATAAAACGTGACGACGATTGAGAGCAGGTTCAGAGCTTAGTGGATCATGAGCCATTGTGCAAAAGAGTTAATTTCATATTTAGAATGATAGTGTTAGGATGTACCAGCGGGGGAAGATATCTGCGTCTCGGTCAAAATGAGCTAAGTTAGCTTTGCCGTTTCAAGATAGTTATGGAAAGCGTCAAGGTTGAAAAGGAGAGAAAGAGGTATTGGTACTCGGTTTCGCTGTCTCATTACTGCCACATACTAAAATGACTGTGGCGTTACCTCTGGAGAGATTATTGAGAAGATTAAAGATGCTTTATTCAGGAAACTTTTTTTTTAATACAAGTAGTGAGTCCCTGACTCCTGAACTAGCGTAAGCTGTGTTTCAGAAGCTAGTGCCCTGCCTAAAACTAGAAACTAGTTACATTATTTGAGGAGGTCGTGGCCTAATCAGTGGTCGGCATTTGAGTTGAGGAGGTCGTGGCCTAATCAGTGGTCGGCATTTGAGTCGATCACTAAGTTAAGTTGCTCTGGCTGCAACCGGAGAAATAGAAAATCTGAATGAAACTACATTGCCTGGAGCCACTTTGCACATCCATAAACTTCATTTTACCAAGTCAATTCAAGGATATTTTCAAAGTCTTGCAGTTAAGCTCCTGCCCTTGATGCTCCCCATAAGTGGTAACTCCTTTTAACCCACCCTGTGGGAGCTGTGATCCACTACAGACAGGGAATCTTTTATTAGCCACATGCAGAGTGAAAAGTGCAGTGGGGATCCTCACTGTGTTCTCTTCTCAAAGCAAACCCTGAACAAGCCGGTGAGTGACATGCGCTGAAAGATCCACCACTTCTGTGTTTCCAGCTTTTACGGCTCAGGTGACGGCGCTCGACTCCTTTGTCCGAGCATCTGTTTGCTGTGGTAACTCTCGGCATGTGGAGAAGTGATCGTTTGCAAAGGAAGGTGTTTTTGCTGCTTAGACCCTCCTCTAGCTCTCTTCGTGTAGTGGAGTGGAACCACCTTTAGCCCCTGAACCCACAGGCGGCACTCGGGACGGCCCCTCCTCGCTCTGTTTCCCACGACCAATCATGATGAAGGAAATGTATTAGAAGAGTATTCAATATTCAAAGCCAAACGTCTATTGTTCTATCCGATTGCTAGATGGGCAACGTAATCGTGACTACAACTTGATATACACACTTCGTCCAACACTTTAATGGTATAAACGGTTTAAAAACCAAAGAGAAGGAATTAATTCAGAATGTGTATCCTTGTAAGCTTCCACAGCAAATGTCAATAGTAGACACTTTTTTCAGATTCAGCTTTGAATCGGTTAATGTCAATGTTTAACTATAATTTTGATTTTGATAAAATTATTTATAGACAATTTAAAATACATACATATGTATATGGGAATCAATTAAGACGATCACATGATGGATACATCACAGGCGCTAAATTACCGGACGCATTTCCGACGCGTATAAACTCGTGTTTTGAAGCTAATATAATTAATTCAAGAGTGCCAAAACGAGCACGAGGGTAAGAGGATATGAAAACGCTTATAAGGGTCGAAAATATGCGTGATGTGCAAATACCTAAAGGGACAAAACAAGTACACAGGACGAGACTCATCTGTGAATAAAACTTTTCCCCATTGCTCTGTTGTCCAACGAAAATGCTGGTTGGCAAATAATCGCATTTATGTACGATGCCTTTCCAGGAGTTGGAGCCCTGGCGCGGGACGCCTTCTATCAAGTCCACGCTCCCCCAGTCTTCGTCGTACTGTATCTGAGCTAACACACGTATTTCGGGCCACTTGAAGCCTAGCCCGACCCTCAGGAGCAGATAAATGGCGGTCTCTCAATACCGAGAGCGTAATAAATCGGTCGTCAATTCAATCAAATTCCTTATCAATCATTTATTCAAAGTTGGGATTGTTTTGCATTTGTGGTATAATCTATTCTTTTTGCCGCTAGTGGTTTATTTATTTATGTTTTGCGACAGTGGAATGACGAAAAATATCCAAAACAACAACTTTGTGATGATGCTCTGGGTCTTAGCTCTTATCCACCAAAACATTCAATACAGTCACACATTTTAATGGATTATTATTGCTATTTTGCTTGAATGTTTTATGTCTGAAAACTGTAAAACCACAAGAGAAAAACTGTGACGAAATCCAAAGCATTCAATGCCAGGTAAAGCATAGGTATACCTAACTAAAGCATTAGCATTCGCGTTTGTTCCGTAACGTAACAATCTCGTCGCGAACGTAGCGATTTGCGTTACGTTAATATGAGTCATACATTGGTCAGTCACCTTAACGAAGTATCAACTAGCATTTTTCAAGGTATCATTAATATCAACCAGTGTCCGAAATTGAATTAGAATGTACCGAAAATGGACAAGAACTCGGACATAAATTCGAAATAAGAATGCAAAGGACTTCCCCAGTGGGATTGTCAAGAAGGCCTCCTGCAGCGTGGCAATGATATCAGCGTGATTCTCCAGGAAGGCATTGTCCGTGTAGTAATAATGAGATTCGGGGTTTGCTTTTTGCTGGTGGCTGTAAAGATTGTCAAGGCTGTCTTCCTGGCAAACCCATTCTGCAATGGTACCGCAAGGTCTTGTGGAGTGGACTTGCTGCAGAACTCTTTTAGCTTCTGAGATGGTTTGTTCCATGGATACAAAGTTGACCAGGACTGCTCTCCCCTTCCCTACTTCTGTGTTTGAATCTGATGACATCACGGACTGTTCCGACCAATCAAATTCATCACAGCATTTGACGGAATTCTAGCATGTTCAAATGGTTGTCATGACAACAGGCAAACCACATGTTTTTCCTAAACAGTGCTATAAGGTCAAAGGTCACGGTCAAATTCAAATGTAAACACATTTATGATGAGCAGATACTGCCCAAGGGGGGGCAACCGCGCCCTTGCTCCTTCATCCAGTTGACATAGTGGCCGAGCTAATATCAAGAGATCTCAGCAATAAATTGCTTAAAAGAATTCATTAATATCATTGGTTCCGTGGCCAGATCAACAAAGATTCCTTAATAAATCATTCTGGGATACGGTTTGTATCTTGGTGAGCCTGAGGTTTGGATCGGAACTGAGTCCAATAATATTGCTTATGCTTTCAGTATCCACAGAAAAGAATGTGATAGTGAATAGTTTCATAGATTAGCAAATACGTAAGCAGAACTATTTCCTTGTTTGGGGTTAATGCACCTACTGTAACTTGATTGTTTGTTTGCATGGGAAACACTTCTTATATTTTTTATTTAAAAATAATTTTACTTTAAAAACTTAGCCAGTGCAACAAAAACCACATTTTTCTGTGCACTGCTGATTTTAAGACGGTAACTTTTATACAAAACTAGAATTTATTATAAAATATATGATATAGTGTACAATACATCTTAATTTCAGCTCGACATATATATGTTTTAAGATTATTGAAATGAAATTTTTGGTGTGCAATAATAATTCGTACGGAATACGTAAGAGCAACCTCATATATATTAATATATGAAATATAAAACTAAAACGAAGGAACTAAATAAAGGAATTTCCAGCAGTAAAACTACCTATCATATGTACGTCTCATGCGCCATCTTGTTTCTTTACAGCAGCCAAAGCGGACGGGATGAAAGTTTAAAAATTTCTTATCATACGAAATAAATGTAAAACGACGCAAATGCTAGAAAATTTCCAGCAGTAAAACTACCTGTCATATATACGTCTCATACGCCATCTTCTTTCTTTACAGCAGCCAGAGCTGACAGGAAGAAAGTTTAAAAAGTTTTTATATAAATATATGAATTAAAACCAAAGTGACGCGTAATACTAAAAAAATTCTAGCAGTAAAATACCTGTTATATATCACTATATTTCATACGCCATCTTGTTTCGCTGCAGCACCAAGAGTTGACAGGCAGAACTTCCCGCTAAAACTTTGCTTACAAAGTTACCATCTACTTACAGCTATTAAGGAATTTGTCTCGTAGTGTAGAAGATACTCTATAATTAATATTATTTGATTGCTTGTTTGCATTGAAACAACTGGACCAATTTGAAAAATTTTTTCACGATTAAAACCCTACATTATCCCTGATAAACATAGGCGATAGGATATTTTCAAAAAAGTTACGGATCCGTATGAAAACTACGACGATGTGAGAAGTAGGGCGGGCCTCCTAGTATAAAATAAATCTATAGGTTAGACATTTCGGATTCGATCAACGAGTGCTAAAAAATCGGTTCCGCCAATTCGGAGATTACCCGGAACAAACAAATGTAGACAGACAGAACATAATATTTTAATTTTTTTTTATAACAAGGGGCAAAAGGGCAGGCGGTACACCCGAGTAACTACCGGCGCCCATGGACAACTGCAACACCAGAGGCCTTACAGATACGTGGCCGGCCTTTGAGGAATCTGTGTTTTCGTACAGGTGTATATGTAGTCATATGCGTTTATTAAACTAATTTTATATTAATATTAAAATATAAATCAAAGGCGTACTTAGCAATCACCAAAAGCTTTCCCCTTAACTTAGATCGCCAAAGTAATTATAAACTTTCATCACATAATTTTCTCCTACTTATAAAGTACAAAATTTACGAGACACTTAAGATGTAAAATATTTAGGAAGTACTTACCTTTATTGCCAGAGCTCTCTCCTTTGCGTAACCAGATTTGATTCGATTCTATTAGTATATCCCTCAAACGCCTGCAACGCATCGCATATTTTTGTAAACAAAAATATTTGTCTATATCTATCCGCTATTACCTTGCTATACAGTCTAAGTTGCTGGTCTTAGGCCCAGACGACCGCGTGCTTAGTAGTCCTATGCTTGTATGTATGTCTTCCATCTGAAAGAGTCGGGCCTTTTATCTCATCTCGAATATCACACTAGAAAGATAAACTTATTGTGTGAAGCTCCAACAATTTTATATATGACACGTCCTGTCGCTACTTCCGCTAGTAAGTGACTACCGTCGTCGTCAAAGAGATTCACTGATTCAATGAATGAACCATGATTTCATTCACTCGTATCGGCTTCCCACGATCATCCTCCACACCTAAAGACTGAACTGCCTTCACAATAAGATATTAGCCTTAAACTATACATATAATATAAACATATAATTATACATAACATATACTAGATTAAACTTACCCACCCATCAATCCATCCATCCATCCATCCATCCATCCATCCGTGTGTCAGTAAGGTAGCTAACCTTAAGAAATAGTATATATAAACCTTCATTGTATTTATTCGCTTCGTAAAATTTTAATGGGATATTGTTTTGTCAGTATCGCGGAGTGGATTCGTGTCGAGGGGTGGAAAGTTATCGAGCGACGCCCACGGACTTGAGTGGGGTTAAATCCATTAGAACTAATTAAAATTAATCCGGCGGTTAATTTATTGTTTATTTAATTCGCCCGTTAAGCCCAAGTTGGCTTTTAGTTTGTAATAAACCTTTTTAGAGCGCTAATTAATGATTTTAATTGTCGGTTCTCGGAAATCGTTGTAGGTGTGGCTGGTATTTCACATCTGGTGCGTTACATATATATATATCATCTTCTTCCTAGCATTATCCCGGTGTAGTACCAGGTTCTGCTTAGATTGCAGAGAATGTGACTTTGTAGCGAGTTAACATGACCGACTGCTCCTACGAACTCTACAACCTTACTACTATGATATTAATTTGATTCCACATCCGAAACAGGTCGGAGTTCAATAATAAATCAGTGGTAGAATAGGTCACCCGTCTGTCACAGCCTTAAGAGCTGCTTAACCTAGCGATCGACTTAAATGCCGCCCACTGACTAGGCAACGTCATCCTGAAGTTGTATAAAAAATATAACAAAATTTTACACAAAGCAATTTATCATGCTTGTTTTATCATAAAAATATTTAATTGTCCATTAGAACGACGTCGCGTAGCTATCGCGTCGTTCAATCTGAAAGCACTCGGCCATTTTGTAATATGCTGCCACGTTGAATGCGCTCGTCATTGTGAGATTGCGATACGCGGAGGCCGGTTTTGTTTTCTTTCATTTTTGTTAGGGTAATAACGGCCTTGGTATTCTTTTAAGCTGGCACTGAATGCATCGTTAACATTCAGAAATATTCAAAAGGTTTTTCTTTTTTATGTCAAACTCCCAATACGAATGGCCAGGCTGTCACGCCACGCGATGACAGAGTGTTTACCCGACGCGTACATCACAGCGAAACTATTGAAAATAGAATCAAGGATGTTCAATATCTATTGAAATCTGGAAATCATTTTTTTTTTGCGATTTACTACTTACAAGAATATAATTATTAAAATTCCTAAAGAAAGAAATGCTTCTTCAGAAAATTCTTAAGTTCTTTGGCTGATATTCTCCAGAACCGTGGTATGGATAAATCTCTTCTGATATGTTCACCTCCAGATCACTGCATGTCATGGGAATGGTTGGGGAAGTTTGCCCTACTAACCTGTCATCTCTGGTCCAGTCCTTGTTTAGTCCCGGTTAGGTCCCGGGTCAGTCCTGCTCTGATTGTGGTCAGGTCCAGCGAAAGTCCGGTCTGGGGTCTGGTCCGAGTCTCTCTCAGAGCAGTGCATTCTTGGTGAAAGCTGATTAACTGCAGCTCAAGACTTTAGAGTTTTGAAAAAGCTGGAGAGCAGCAAAAAGAATAAAACAAATGAAAACACAACACACTTTTCACTCCAATACTTTTCATATAGAATCATAATCTTTTGTTCACACCAATGTATGAACTTACGAATTCATTGATTAAGCCGGATTTTTGTATATTTCAAAATAGGTTACCTTAACTTTTTTGCATTATATAGGTATATTACAGTTATTTCATATATGTACAAAAAAGCGGCAGATGTGAAGTACCTATCTATGACTTACATAGTTCTACAAATATCTCGATACAATCAATTAAGAAATCGGTATAAATGATATCAAACCTTATCTACTTTCCTTATTCGGTAATCAGTGGAGGAAATAACAGACATTGCTTTATATCCTCTAAAACATGAATCATTCATGTCGATTTGAATATTAATGAAATTGAAGTCGATAACGCGAATTTACATGAACATGTAGATAGCCGAAGTTCCCTGGATGCTCGCGGTGTTAACTTTCTTAATTACTGAACAATCGACATGCATATTGTATAGGTATGTATGGTTATTAGAAATGTGTCGTCGTAATGTAGGAAATATTATTATTTTGCAGACCCGTGTCTCGCAAGAGTAATATCGGTAGATTATATTGTAATCTATCTTGCAAGATTAAAAACGTCTTGAGGCATTCGTTTGAGAAATCTTTGAATATTCCGTGGGGATTGTTCTTAGCGCAACAACTATTGGGCTGCCAGGGCTGTCATAACGGGTTGCTAACATCACTGTAATACCACCCGCGAGCATGACTAGACGAGGGTGACTAGATGTCCCAGTTCACACAGGACAATCTCAGTTTTGAGTTTTTTGTCCCAGTGTTACACAAGCTTCGTTTTAGGTGTCCCACCTTTTGGCCAATGCGTTCCCTCAAACCAACTGTGTGAATGTAAAAGAAACTTACAAGAATCAAACTAATCCTGCATTAACTATGATTGTAAATTAAGTGGCAAATAAACCCCCATCTTTTTCCCATACAAATGGAGCCCTTCAGACTTAACGTAGCTCTCACTGAACAAAACATACTGAGCACTGTGCTTTATATACTGGCATAAAATATAAAAAGGTCTAAATTTAAGGACTTGATGTGGAAATAAATTTGCCTCTTGGTCCAGTCACTTGCTGGACCTTCAGATCAGTTCAAGTCAAAAACAGAGCACTGCAGAATAATGTCAGCTATAGGCCAAAAGTTTGCTGATATGGCTGATATCAAAGCTAGACCTTGAGTTTATACTGTACCTGATTCTTCACATTTCTTTTTACAGACAGAAAAAGCACATGAAAGTGGTTTCTGAAGATTGTTCCTTTGCTTTCAAGAGTACTTGATGATGACGATTGGCCATTGGTGCAGTATGTATGAAACATGATCACCTTAAGCCATCAGGGTTCACTATTCTCTGCATAAAATTTATTTCAAAAGTTTATTATAATGAATCGCCTCGTTTCTAATGTTCCACGAACAAATACAACATTGTTTATTTTACTTAGTTAAATTAAACAAACTTACAGTACCCGCCGCTGTAACCCGCTGGCGAAATCTAATACGCTTACTTGCTAAATAAACAAGCTGAGATATTTGTTACAATATAGCATTTTCTATTTCAATCTACACAAAGTATCGAGAACATGGAAGGTAAACATGTTTTGTATCTGCGACAAGTATTTTATTTTATATTTTTCGAAACATCTATTGATTTGTCTAACCATAGCTTCCAGCACACAGCGCTCACATTCATCAGGGTCTACCTGGTATACGCCATACCCTAAAATAGGCATTTTTACTCCATTATTTAACGTAACAAAATCCATTTCTATACACTCCTTTTTCAAGTTATCCTATCCTTGCATATCAATCGGCATGCGCCATTCACAACGCAAGGCTTTCAATCCATGCAGTCAACGCTGTTTTGTTCGCATTGGCACTTAGCACTCTGCCCTCTTTCCACTGTACGGTTTCTGAAACCGATGGCTTCAACTGTAAACTGCACATTTTCTGAATATTCCGTTTAATATCTTTTAATCATCCCGTAAAGTTTAGTCGTCTTTGAAGTAAGTCGTCGAATCTTTACTGACAGTTAATTTTGAAGCAATCTCGTGTAAGCTTCTTCCGCAGTTGACTTCAAATCGATTCTATCGGCTGATGGAAATTCGGTTACTCTGTAGTATATTCACTTAACAAAACCTTAATTTACATCACTTTCAAAAACACTCTCCTCTATTCATCTAAGAGCCCGTGGTCCAGTTGGCCTATTGTGATTTTTGAGTGATCGTGGCTTTGGCAGGTATACGACACTAAGGGTGTGAAAAATGTGAATTTACATTTTTTTCACCTTCAATACCCTGCCAAAGCCCCTATCATTCAAACTTCATAATGGGGCATTGTTCTTACTTGTATTAAGAGAATGCGCTGATAATATTTCAGCTTTTATAAAATACCGTAAGTCTGGCTGTTCAGGGGCTCTTAGACTGTTATAAAATGTATTTTATTGAAGTAATATCATCGAGAACACGAGAGATTTGCGGCCCTGAAGTACACAGTATAATGGATTACACTCGCGCGAGTGAATTAGGATATTGTATGGTCTGTTCCGGTGCACTCGCGTACGATCAGTTAGAACCGTGCCCGCTAGGTGCAAGTTAAATATTTTTGCACAAATTCCGATTTTTATACAAAAAAAACTTTCTTTAATAAAAAAAAAAAAAAATAATTAACACTTCTCAAAAATAGATATTTTTATTTTGAGTTGGATTCTGGTGGGTGCGTGGTAAAATAAAACATTATAACTTCTACATATTTTTATTACATATACTCTGTCCGATCTACAACATGTTCGTAATGTCGGCGCCAGACATTTATTTATTTATTTATTAGTAATCCTACATCGTTACAAGTACATTACAACAATGTATACAAAGTAAAACATAAATAAGGCCAAAGGGGGATTACACTAGATAACATAAACAAAAACAATAGAGTATTTGAAAGGAGAAGAAAGTAACAAACTAAGAAAGGATTAACAAATTCATTATTAAAGTAACAAATTAAATACTATTAGTACTATATTCACATTATGTTTTGTGTATGTCTGTGTGTGTGTATTTATGTATGTATGTGTATACATAGCTCAAAGTGTTTGTATATTTGTGTCCTTGAAGATTACAAAGTTCTACAAAACTTTGCGCAGCTACACAAAGTCCCCGGCTATACTACATGATCATTCAAACGATGCCGTCTGGCGCCGGATAAGAGAAAAGATTCTGAATAAACCACAGAGAAGATAAAACTAAGCGACACCTGTTGCAAAATAATAAACCAAAAAAATGGTTGTGTTCTCATATTGTAACATGTATGACAAAATTAACAATAAAGTATTAACAAGAAAAACTGGATTTCATCTGTGAATAGGTATATGTCTACTTGGCAACAACTTTACACTTATTTGTAGAAGAAATTTTTTTTTAGTATACTTAAAAAAAGCTGATCTGCAAAGGTAATGAATTGGCATTGACTTTGTGTGAGTAAACCATAAGCGTCTTTTTCACTATCCATCAGTAAAATCTTCAGTACGTAGTTATAAATTACAAATTTGAGGCAATTTTTTTTATTTTTATACAAATCTCTGATCTTATTCTTCCTAGTCTAGAGTTATCCCGGTCTAATAAAAGCCGCTTAGATTGCAAAGAATTTGGCTGCAAAGTGTACGGAGAACTGAGATGACGACTGCCGTCTGACATCATCCCCAGAGCCTCAACAACCTGTACAATCTCACGACGAATCTCACTCAGTGACAATAATGGGGATTCACTATTTTACGTGCCTTCCGAAGAAGCTCGGATAGTTAAAAACCAATCTTAGAATTGGTCACCCATCTATCACCCTACCGCCGTAAGATTAACCTAGCGATAGACTCAAATGCCAGCCACTGATAAAGCGGCGGTGTTCACAAATCAAATATCCATTCAATTAAGAATAAGAGAATAAGAAATTCGTATCACACCGCTTACAGTAAAAACAAGTAAAACAATATATATATAAAGTAGAGTAAAGAGTGAGCATAACATATATAAAGAGATATATAAAGAGTTAGGGATGCGGACGTGCTCCCGCGTCTTCGTCGCGCAACGTGGCGCGGTGGAACATCGTGAGGCTTTAGTCGGTTGGAGCCCGACATAACCCGTCGTCGGCCCCTGTGGCGACGGGTATCCGTTCCGGATTTCCTCACGTTAAAAAAAAAAAACCTTTACCAATCGGACACATTTTTAAAAATAATCTTTCTTTATTTAAAAATAAACCGACTTCAAAATGTCCATAAATAAACTTGACCATATTTAAATGTACAACACGGGAAACACTAGCTTTCAAATAAGAAAAGAATCATCAAAATCGGTTCACCCAGTAAAATTTTCTGAGGAAACAAACATAAAAAAGTCGAATTAAGGACCTTTTTTGATGTCTTTAGAAAAGAAGCTTATTTGGAAAGGTGACGAGAGCACTAGGCACATCTCGAAGTTTTTTTTTAATATAGATTGCTAAGGAATACATCTCGACTTTACTTTATCTTATAGTGTTTTACAAGGCTTATTTTTTAACCATAGATAACACAACAATCATATAGTAGAATCACACCAAGCTCTTGTAAATACAGTATTATCGAGCTAGAACTCTCGGTAGTGGAGCGAGTCACAAATAAGCACGCAGTCGGTTCGTTGTTGAGTGATGATCCTATAAAGAACGCGGTGTTGGCGGCTCAAAGTGAAATGGGACCGAATACTCAGGTGCGGCCACGGAGCGATACATTGTGACGGCGCGCACAAAACACAATCAAAAGAACCACAATGGACCGGCCGGGTCCCTCACAATGCTCGGACAAATACGAAGCCATAGATAATACGTATATATTATATTAAATACGGGGCCAAATCCCATACGCTTCAGGTGTTCGCTCGCTTAACGCCAAAGTGGTATTCAAAAACATTGTTAGCATTTAAAGCTGTATAAAAGGACACACTACTACTGTCTTCGTACTTCTATATATTCTGTTATTTATTAAAGTTCTCTTGATGAAGAAGATTAATGTAATAAGATGAACTTTTATTACCTACTATTGTTTCCATCGACATCGTCCGCGTAAAATTAAACCTGCGAGAACTCTTAAACTCCGCAAATTTCACCTTAGTACGTGCGGCGATTTTTCGTGTTATAGTACAAAGTACTTCGTATTACGTCTGTCATTATGCTTGAGAATCTTAAGGTCTGCCTTCTCCTCGTCTGTGGACAGACACCAAGGTCCCTTTCAGAATAGCTGGCTACATCTCAAGTTTTTCCTCCCTGTGAACAAGGAGCTGTCTAGCATAACACCAACAATAAGTAAATACAGACAGGAGGACTACAATACCATAGCTTCCAGTAGCTTCCATGTAGTCTGAGGTCTAAGGATTACCCAGAACAAAGGGCATATTTTTCGTGTTGAGAACCCTTGATAGTTCTCATTTTGATGATCTGGTTTGTACATTTCTAGGACAACGGTTGTTCCAACATTATTGGAAGAATAGAAAGGAGAGAAATCAAGAAGGTTATTTCACTTTAAAAAAAAAAAGATATTTGTACTACTACAACCTGTGAAAGGTCTTGGGTTCAGTACATGGTAGAGAATGTACTGTTTCAAGCACAGCGGTTGTGCGGAGAGGTGATTTGTCTTAGACTCAATTTCTAGAGGCTTGGTCAGTCCCAGGCGGGTCTGCATGTCTCACAGGGTCCATCCGTGACTGTTAACAGAATAGAAAGTATACGACGGAGATGTTTTAGAAAGCCCTTAAATAATGTATTCAGCAAATACACTAGAAATAGCATGAAAAATTCTATTGCCAATCCTTATAATTCCATAAATCTTTTTATGTTCTTTATTGGAACCGACATTCAAACAATATTCTATACAAAGCATTCTAAACTGATTCATGAAGGCAGTGGATTGTACATGAGGCAGTACAATAACCTCGACCAAACCGCAAGCTGTTCAGCCTCTGCCATTAGCGGTTAAGCCCAAGACATCCCCGAAGCTATTCCTGCTCGAAACAGCTGGCCTGTTGGCTGGAAGCTAGCCAGCTATTCCTTGCCCTCCAAGGTCCCATCCTCGGATGAATTATGCAGTACCAATTAGTCATGTCGCAGGTAGCTCTGCCATGTCGCAACCTGGTCGCATTAGCATGGCGGGAGGAGTGCATCGTAGTAGAGTAGCGTCGAGGTCGAGGCGCAATCAATGACCGGGTTTGCGTCTTGCGTAGGGCGGTAACAATGTGGAAAAGACCTATAGGTCTTTTCCATACTTTATAGTAATATTTATTATGGCGTCCTTTTCAGCTTCAGTGTAATGAATATTTTTTACAAAATCCATTTTCAAGTTTGTTACGTCTGAACTGCAAAGAGCACAACTGGGAACTGAAGTAAATGTTTGCCCTGCTTTGAAAATCCAAAATATATCTGATATGCATAATAATTTTACAAAGCTCCATTAAAAACAGATGTTTTATGGGACTCTTCCCAAAATCGTAATACAATTTACTTTGATCCCCTGCTTTTACATTTGCAAATCCAAAAATCCATAGCCTCCAGGGGGGAAATTCTGCGACGATTAGTCATTCTTTCAGCTTTTCACAAATCCCCCTCTCACAAGTGAAATAACCGCTCTCTCCTCTCCCTGCAGCTGATCAATATGTGCTCCAGCGACGGCCAAAGGCTGTACGAGGCGGTGTCCGTGGGCTGCCTGCTGGCCGGGGGGCCTCTGGTGGGCTTTCTGGGCCTGGCCTACACCGCGTACTTCCTGGGTCCCACGGCTCTTTTGGGATCGGCCATTTTCATCATCCTATAATTTTATAAATAAAATCGTTTTAAAATATTTTAACTTTTATTAAAACCCTCGGAGAACACATCGGTTTATTCAAACGTGGCGATTGTTCATAAAACACAAATTTCTTAATTGAAAGTTTAAAAAACCTGTTACGTCATAATATTATTATATAGGCTGAGTATATGTACCTAGTAGGTATGCTATTTTACCTGTCGTAGGACACGTTGGACATGGACATGTTCATTTAAGAGCCAGTCTCGCGCGCGCGCGAAACGCGGACTTTGCAGTAGTGTAGTAGTGCAGCTTACGTAAGTGTCCTTTATCGATATTGTAAGTAACAAAAGGAAAGGAACTCGCTATAATTGCTGACCTACAATAAATAATTACTCTAATTCTCTCCTTACTGGATATCAAAAATTATTTCCTAGATTAATGGAATACTTAATACTCAATAATTTTAGATATCGATTTTGTTTTTTTCAGATTATGTCGCTCGATTAAATATGCTAAAATAAAAAATATTTTGCACTTTTCTTTAGATATTTGTGTGCCAACTCCGTTTGGATTGAAAACCTGGAGAAAGTAAAGAGCTGTTAAATGGCGTTTTAATTTCGTCCTTGAAAATATCATATAAACTCCTGTCTGCGATCGAGGTAAATGGGTTAATGGAGTTGTTTTTAGAAGAATTTAAGCCCGAAGTAGAGGCCAAATTATTTATTGTTTCATGTAAGTTTGCAAAAGATAATACCATGTCTTGTTGTTTATTTGAGGTCGAAAATGTTTCCTTATCTTTTTCAATGATCTTTTTTATTGATTCATGAGTCATAAATACTTAATTAAACGTTGAGGTACTGATGAAGCTAAATCACTGCTATAGTTTTTGGTGAAGGTGGTCCAGGCTTGTGAATTAAATCTTCCTTATTTTGTAGCACTGCTCGTATTACTTCAATTTTCATTAATCCCCATGCCATGGAATTGTTGCCAAGTTTTGTTCTTGCATCCAAGCTGTAGTGTAGGCAGAAGTATTGGATCTTGCATTATTCTGTTGAAAACGCCACCCTTCCGGATATAAAGCATGAGCGGTTTCAAAACCAAGGAAATGCTACATTAAATTTAAATTGTAATGATATTTTATTCAAGTAAACTTTTATAAGCTCTTTTGAATCGTCGAATATTTTAAAAGCCACCACTGATTCGGGAGAATCGAGTCACGAGAAGAATCAGCAAGAAACTCGTTAGCCACTCTTTTAAAAATAGTTCTTACAGAAATTAGTTATTCACATTTTTGTATGTTAACTAATAAGTACAAAGCTGGAGCGACTCAATTCCAAACAGTTTTATCTTTAAGTAAGAAGTTTATCTGTAGTCTTCGGCAGTATAATACGCTTTGCGAATAAGCGCGTTTTAACACGTAGTTTAAATTTAAATAGAGCCAATTAACACAAGAATATAACTTTGATTACAACACAATAATGTATTGTGACTAAAGTCAACCAGTCAAATTCAGTAACTTAATTACACAAACATTTGTCAAAAATATATATATATATATATATATTTTCCTTAGAATGTAAAAAAAACTCTTTTTAAATACACATAATTAGAATCCCCAGGTAGAATTCTTTTTAACTCCGAGAAGTAGGTCGTATGCAACACAAATCGGTCAAAGAAAAATAACCATTCAATTTCCCCTGAAACAGGTAGTCAAGTGAGCTTCCTTTAAAATACGCGATAACAGCATCCAACACATGACAATACCGGGTAGACATGTACAATACCTCGCGGAGACCGCGACAACACCGGGGTAGGCACAATGGGTAGAGACAACGTACAATACCCCGCAGAGACCGGCTCCACAATAGGTAGTGACATTACAATGGCGGAGAGAGACAATGCTCGTCCGCTCGCAAGTGGAACGGTGATAAGGTGTGTGGGTTGCTTATTGTTCTTAAATTCTCGCGCAACATATGCCAGTCGCAGGCTTTTATGACTATTATTAAATTGTTTTGTTGTATTATAACTTACCGCTACTAAATTAAAAGGAACAATAATTTTTGTGGGCGCGACTCAATATTTAGGAGTCGAAGACTATATCGCTTTGTACTTTATACTTAGCTTTAATATGGAAATACATTTCCATGTTAACTGTTTTTTGTAAGAAATGTTTTTAAAAGAGTGGCAAACGAGTTTCTTGCTGATTCTTTAATTGGCTCAACTTTTCCGTGGTAGTTTTTAAAATATTTGATGATTCAAAAGAGCTTGTAAAAGTCTACTTGAATAAAACATCAATT
>JANCMC010033613.1:51200979-51403900 GCA_024363005.1 Charaxes varanes | reverse complement strand
TTGCTCCTTGAACCTTTTGTCATAAATTTACTTCCCACAAGGTTTGATTTCCTTTGAAGAACAATGACTTCTAAAAACAGCAAAACCGACTAGTATATTTTACACGTAAAATGCCTGCGATAGGCGATATAGAGGCTATTTATAGAAACGGCGATTAATTCGATGGCTGCGAGCTATTTATGAATTAAATGGAAAACATACCGCGGGGAAATTACATTTGGTTTTAATTGGAATAATTGCACCTTATCAGTCGTTACAGCGAGCAATTTCATGAGTTTTACATCGACGTGCGACGTCGCTGTGTTTGACGCCATTATTAAATGGAAACAGAAAAAATAATTAATTACCTTATATTAAAAAACATTTAGCCAGAAAAAACTATAACCATAAAAACGAAGACGTATGTATGTATGTAAAAGGAATCTTTAAAACGAGCCTAGAATTAAAAAATAATGCTTTTTAATATTTTCAAGTTGTAAAATATTCAATTTACAAATGATTTAAGAACGTTATCATTGATTTTGTGACGTTTATATGTAACTTTCTTTTGAACCAAAATTAACTTTATTTGATTTTTTTTTGTCAAAACAAACTATAGAAAATACAGGAACAAAGAAAATACAATCTTAACCTATTTAATATATTAGGTATTCTTTGACTTAAAATGATTAGAATTCAAAAAGTTGGTTCGATCGTAAAACATTAATATTAATACATACATAATCTATACGAATCTGCAATATGGAACTTTCGAAATAGACAAAATAAACCAATTACTACAAAAACCACTTATCATATCAAACGTCCGCCAAAAAAATGGGATATTATTCGTAATGTACGATGACAAGCTAAGCATTCTATTTTTGGTAGTTGCAACTTGGGGCATGCCGGGAACCGCCCGGCGTATGTAGGCCAGCTCTGACGTCACGGTGGTGACCCAGTTCCTACGCCATTGAGGTACGCACGTCAATGGTGCCCCTCGGTGGCCCCCCTGACCTCGGGGGCACGTGGAGAGGTGTGTCAAAATTGCACTAATCGTTGTTTTTGACGGCTCTACCGTCTACCTTCAATCTTGTCGCCTCAGTTTCCATTCGCTCAATATATGCAAGTACATATATTACAACCACAAAAGATGATGTATATTGTTAATGCTTTCTCAATAAAATTTCGTTTAATTTAACAATATCTATCTATATGAAAGCGAAAGCTCACCACGAAATCTCGAAAATCGCAGGACGTATAAAGATGACATTCGGCAAGGAGTTATAGTTAGTAGCCTGACGCTGAAAATAGATTTTTCGAATAGGGATTAAGAAAGTCTAAGGACTTTCGCAAGTTTAATTTGACGCGGACAAAGTCGAAGGAAACATCTAATCTACATATATCTCTAAGTTTGTACTATTGGAATGTATACTAGTACCAGTAGCTTTATCGTGAGTTTGAACAATCATTTTATCATTCATGTATTCACACCTTTTACGAATTTTTCGATAATTCTTACATTTTCTTTCGATGCCTTATACATTTCCTTAACACTAATTTTTTTTTATCTTTGAGAAACTTGGTACTTATGTATATGTATCTTTTTACTCATGTGAGATACTAACAAATATCCATCATATTCGTTAGTATTTCACGCAAAACTAATGAACGGATTTAAATGGAACCTTCCAATAATATAGCTCATATGTCAGAATAACAATGGACGCATATTCAAAAGATTTTTTATGTATGTAGTTTATAACTTGAATGCTCGCAACTTCAACCGCGCCCTTGCAAAAAATTTTGTAGAGCTTTTCAAACCTTAACAAACATTTGTTAAGTTACTTAAGTTGTTTAAAATTCAAATTTTCGGCCTCGAAGGGTGTTCACTCACGCAAAAAGCTTCATATATAGGTATGTAATGATGTAGGTAGGTATGTATGTACATATATTATTTTTAAAGCTAAAAGCTTTTAAAGTTAATTCTAAACTGGATGAACAGCAAAATTATGAGTAGTGATCACTTTGACAACTGGACCAAAGGGAATATTACTTTCACTGGCAATCCCATAGGTGATTGTCCCATTTTCTCCAAGATCTTGGTCCGTGGCTAATAGGCGAAATGCAGACACTCCTAAAGCCAATGTCTCCGGGATAAAGAGAGTGGGGAATTCTCTCTTCTTTCTGGTCGGGGGATCTTGATAAATTGTTTTATTTCCAAGAGTAATTCTTAAGTCACCAGTCCCTGGCACTACCCTCCGAGAGGCGCCGTTGCTCGCTTGCCTGCTCTCGTTCCTTTGATTGACTGACATGCGATGGCTGTGAAGTGCCGAAAGTTCGCCTTTCGATCTCTCGATTTCCGTTTTCGGCGTTGTTGGTCTTTTATTTCGCCGCCCGTTTTGGCGACTAGAGGCGCTGTTACTGCTCTCTAGAACTATTTTACAAATTTAATTTGGAGGTAGGAAATTAAGCGCCTCGTGAAAGTTTCGGGAACGTTTTAAGGTGACGGGGATAACGGTAGGTATTACCAGGAAGTCGATCGTAGAGCCTTACATTTTACGCCCTTTAGGACAACTGTAGCAATAGCCCCCCATCACCAGCTCAGAAGTATGTGGGCAGCTTAGATGAGGACTCCAACTGGGATGCTGTGATATTTACTGATGAGTCGTGTTTCTAAGTGTGTACAATGCCCTCGACATGCTCCCGTTTATGCACTTCGGAGGAGGTGCACCACATTCCATAATATTGGAAATTAGCAATATCTCTATTATTTTTTTTCTTACCGTAGAATATTCGGTCATCGTTCATGAGTTTCTTTGATGAGAATTCTAGTAACATGGTGATCTGACGATAGTAAATATGGGTGTTTGTGTTGGTCAGAAATGCTGGCATGTTCTAGTCTACCGCCTCCTCTTGTCAAACCCTCTTTATCAAGATATGGGTTTAGATTTCTTATCTTGCTACGTTTGTTTACTGTTCCCGATCGTAATTCTTTCTGCTCCTCTTTAAATGACTCCCTTTGGGTTAACCAGATAATTCTTTTTTCTGCATTATCTAACTCTTTCAGACATCAAAGACATGCCCGGAGAAGAGCTCCCACGTGGCGCATACTACACCGTTCGCGAGCATCGCCCAGAGGAGGCCGAGCTTGACCTCGACTTCTTTCTCCACTCGCAGGACGTGGAGGGTGATTTCGTCCGGGATGAGGAGTCCTTGGAGAACTCCGCCTCACGCTGGGCGGCGCGGGCCAAGCCGGGAGACCGGGCCGCGCTCTGGGGTCCGCGTATCCTCTACGAGCCCCCCGCCAACACCAGGTGGCATCTGCTCGTGGCAGATGAGAAGTACAATATATTTTTGCCATGGTTGTTTTCACTAAATGTGGCGTGTAATTGAACAGCCGTAGGCGTGGGCGAATATAATTCCCTTGCTAGCGCATAAAGTTGATTACTTTTACCGCTTAGGTCACTTTACAAGTTCTTCGATTAAGAAGCGGCTACTATAACGTTATAAAAATACGTACCTCATTTAAACGAAACACTTATGAAAGTGTTCTAGGACGGACATAGGCTTCATTAAAAACAATTTTATTTATTTATTTTAATTTATAAAAGCGCTTGACCACTATCCCACTCGATGTTGAGTGGAGCTGTGGTCTAAAGGTGGTACGCGCTGATCTAGCAGATACCTATTCACCCTACTCTTGAAGGAACCCACACTGTATTTGGACGGGAACACAGACGCCGGCAACTTATTCCAGTCCTTAGCTGTGCGCACGAACGATGACTCGAATCGTTATATATTTGTGTATAGTAAACCAATGGTTAAAGAACCAATTGATAGTAATGTCTTTTCAATTAAGCAGTAATTATATTCCAGTGTAAAACATTTAGCTTGTGGTAGCAAACAAAAATATAATAATAGATAAATAATAACAATTAAAGGAACAGGTTGTGTGGTAAATAGGTGGCCAGCTCAGCATAGCAGAGACAGGAGTCCCTGCGCTGGTTTTCAGTTGCCACCCTTACTAACTAAGGAGATAGATAATGAAAATAAACAACTAAACCGCAGAAATGTAACCGTAAGCAGTAAGAACAGTTAAAGAGTACAAAAGTAAATTGATTGCATAATTTGTTACAAACATTGACATTTTATTACTAACAATTACGGCAGACTATGAGATAAGAAAAGGAACAAATCATCTGCCATTTTCATTTGGCAACTTCGTTTGTTTGTTCATTAAATCGAGCCCATCGTTTGGCTTCATGGATCAGAAGAAATCCTCTTGCTATCAACTTTGAAAAAGAAAAGGTACGAACACGAACCTATAGAAACACAAACTCACCTCATCATCTCCTATCTATAGCAGGATTTATCCGCTTAGCCAAGGACAAGGTTAAATGCATATGCTGCGACCTGATTGTTCAATTTTTGTTTTCAGCCGGTATTTTTTTGATTCTTTGCATAAATTTTATATGAAATTTAATTATATTAAACCTGTGTGGTAAATTTATACGCATATTTAAAATACAATGCAGTAACAAAATTTCATACAAATTACCGCACTGTTTTGGTTCTAAGCACAAAAGGAATCCTTCTGATCTGATTTCTGATTTGTATTGATTAATCGTAACATTACTGCATAGTTGGAAGAAAAAGTATTTATTATCATGTTATGCTGAAATAAGAAATAGGGAATCTCTAGTAAATACGGGAGATTTTATATTAAAATATTTGTCCTTGGTAAGATTTCTTTCCTTTTGCAAAGATATAGTTAAAAATAGTAGTATTTTCAACAAACCTCCTCTTCCAATGTTAACAAGAACTGCAGTGTTTTTCATACTTCGTAAAGACTCCGCATTGATGATATACTTGGTTTCGTCTGTTAGCGGACAGGCCAAAATCACGAAATCACTATCCTTAAGTAAGCTTGCTAAAGTAACACGTTCAACACCTAAATCTATTGCTGTAAAATAAAAGAAATCTCGGCTGTTGTATGAGCTTAAAAAAAACACAAACATTTATTATAAAATTCATTACGTACCCATACCTATAGTGATATATAAACGTTTTTAAATTTATTCAAGTATCAGTCGTGTAGTGACAATTAGGTATTCAATAATCCTTAATTACAAATTTCTCAATAATTTTAATGGGAAGCGTTTCTTAACCGATATAAGTACTTCATGCTTCTAATGCCGGCGTCAGACATACCTTCATTTGAACGATAGTGTAAAGGGGCTGGAGACTTTGTGTAGTTGCTTAAAGTTTTGTAGAACTTAGTAGTCTTCAAGGATAAAAATGTGTAAACATTTTATACCGCGTCTAGCGCCGGCATCACAAAGTTACAAGCGCAAGCGCAAAATTATTTTCATCCCTACCTTTTAATTTATTACTATGAAGTCTGTTTATATCGTCGTGGATTAGAGTACTTCTAATATCTGTGGTCTTTATACATCTCGATAAATCTCGCAAAAGAGTAGTATGGCTATTTACTACAAGATGGCATTGGTAGTAATGTAGATTAAAAAGATTGGTATAGACGAGATTGGAGAAAGGTTTTGGCAGGCAAGGGGCACACCATTAAAAATGAGATGCATGCGGGCCACATCGTTAAGTAATTAGATTTAGGCGGGCCGCATTTGTAAAATAATTATTTGAAAATAGGTGTCCAGTTATTTATTGATGTAGGCAGACATTATAAAGATTGTATAGTAATATTTAAATTTTAGTACATCGTGATAAAATTTTAAGCTCATATTATAATTGACTTATAAGAATAACATTGCCATTTATAGTCGCAGGTCACAAGGAGGGGGGGTCACGCGTTCGTACACATTCGATTTCGATAAATTTTTATCGGTCATATAAGAGGTCGACGAACCTAGAGGTCGATGATGTGGATGTTGAATGACTTTAAGAAATAGATTGGACGGAAAAAAGATGCAATTCTTTTTTTTTTTTTATTTACTTCTTTTGGAGTCATTCCACTTGAAATTTTCCGGTTCAGTTCCGATATAGCCGCTTCTGTAATAGTATTCCACGAACTAACTAAGACTGACTTGCCTCCGTATCCCCCTTCAACTCCCTGTTTTTGATTTATTTATGTTAGCGAAATAGACATTGAGCCATACCTTGAGGTTTATCGGAACGACCGCAATATAGAAACTTGGCTACGTCGAAGCCTTTAAGCCTTCTTACGACTGCTTGGCCTATGCCTCCCAAACCAATTATTCCAACGGTACTTCCCGCTATATCACACCCAAGGGTCCATTGGACGCCAAACTTCCAATTTCCCCTAAAAAGATGAATTCAATATTACATATTCACTTTTTAATATTATGCGTTTACATCACTCAAATTCACCTAGGATTTACGCACAACAGCTGGGTCAATACAGCTGATTAGGGTATACCCATAAATGATGTCACATTAGTTTTATGATTTTTTTAAAATGTTCCTCAGTCCTTGTCACAGGTTGTCACATGTTCGAAACCTCCTCGCCCTCGATGTGACATCACATATTTTTCAAATTTATAATAAGCAAACGGTAGTTTAATTTTTATTTATTGTTTTCAAATATTTTTAGTTTTGACATGTGACAGAACAAAGCTTTGAGACCCTCTCTGCCTATTGTCACACAATGTCACATTTTGGTGATACCCTGTTCCCCCTTTAACGTATTATGTGATTTATGGATGACCCCTTACATCAAAGACATCACAATCTAAACTCTGGATTTCCCTGCTAATATCGCGGAGAGTAATTAGATATGTCTATCTACATTTTATTAGATTTACAAAATAATATGATAGGTAGAGCCTCCAATATCTCAACGGTAGAAGGATTAAAATCCGCAAGGTATCCGGTTCCAACTCCGACGCCGCTGGGGTATCGTCGCACCCATTCCTAATGCCGCAGCCAGACATAGATCAAAGTGTTTGTACATTTTTGTCCTCGAAGCTACACAAAATCCCAGGCCATACTACATGATCAATCAAATGAAGCTATGTCTGGCACCGGTATAACAATTACCCTTCCAGTTCTTTTATCCCCTCCTTGAACCGTCTAGCAGCAGCAATCAGGAGTCCTACGGTTATATCAGCAACAGCGTTATCCAACACATGTTGTGTATTTCCTAAAGGCAATTTCCGAGCCCTCAATGCATCAATATCAATTTGGTCCACACCAGATGCCATGGCTGAAACGGCTTTGAGTTGGGGTCCTGCAAGCAGGATAGTGGCCATAAAGTCTTCTATCAGAAGTTGAAACATTACATAAATCAAATGGAATTAATATAATTTGTCAGATTGTTTAATATTCTAAAAAAAAACAATGAAATGAAAGACATAAATCACGTGACACCGAACAGCAACCAGAGCGCATGACGTCACATCTTGCCAAATAAATTGTTGTTTACATTGTTATGCTGATGACAGCACGGGTGACCTTTATACACCTGCCGTGCCAACATTTCTCCGGAAAACGTGATTGAAAGCCGAATCAAACTTGTGTCTGAAATTGAAACATTGCTTCAGAAAATATCAGATTGGGGTAAACTAAATCTGATCACGACATATCGAGCGAAGTTCAGTTTCGTGGCCATCTGGTGGGTAAGGCTAAATTAGCCTCGAAGAAGTTCGGTGTGCTCAATATATTGAAACAGTATTTCACACCGGTACACCGCGTGGGGACCATATATATAAATATATATATATATATCCTATTTTATTAAATTTGATTATCCCATATTAACAGAAAGGGTAAAATATTATCAAAGCAAAAGAAACGAGAAAATAATTCTACGCAACATTCTAAGCCGAACAGAGCCTGTGAGAAGGGCGTGAAGAATGTTGAACCGCTACCGGTCGGTAAAGTGTTAAGATCAAACATTTTTTGTAAGAAAACAGTAATGCTTTGAATAATTAATGCATGGTATGATAGTATTAATGGGCATTTGGCTCTCGTCATGTAGATTGCATTCATACTGAAATGAAATTTTATTTTCTTATACTTCGTCTAGCCTCCGTGTTACGTAAGGCACGTAAAACAGTGGGACCCGATTAATGTCACTTTGTGATATTAGTCGTAAAGTTGTAGAGATCGTGGGGGTTCTGAGGATAACCTGCAAGATCTGCAATGCCTGCAATATCCTGCAATAAAATTAAATTAAAACTTTGAAAATAATCATTTCCATGAGTACGAATTATTGAAACTAAAATAGATAATCTTATTTAAAAAAGTTTTTAGTAATCAGCGTGTATTATTTTATTTTACAGTGAATTTTGTAAACCGGGACAGACAATAACGGTGACACCATACTTTTTATTTCCAGAATTCACATCCTTGGTGTCCCCAAAGGTCTCATCACTATATCTAGTTTTTTTTTCAGAATCCATGAGCTAAATGTTGACTAATTGTAGAAATACATAAGAAAAATGTAAAAACTTTAATATGTGCAGTCTATCAAGGTATGTATTTGTAAGAGAGTTGTTAGAATCATAAATTTAATAAAGAATGTAGGGCATAGGTGAAAGCCCTGGGGTACACTTAAAAAGGCATTACCTGACAGTTTCTATCGGGAATTGTATAGGAAAAGGTATAAAAGCGAAAGTTCACTTATCACGAAATCTCGGCAACGGCGGGAAGTACAATGATGAAATTTGACAAGGAAGTAGTTTATAGTCGACATCCGCCGAGCACGGATTTTTCGATGGCACCAGAGGCCCTAGCACGAACATTTCCAACCGTTCGAAATAGTCGAGTCGACGTTGACATTTGAGTCGATCGCTTGGTTAAGTAGCTCTTGCTGCAATCAGGTAATAGATGGGTAGCCCATGTCTAACACGGGTTTACATTTCACATCCGACCTCCTCGGTGTTTTGGAAGGTACGTAAAACTGTGGGACCCAAATAATGTCACTACGTGATAGTAATCGTGAGGTAGCAGAGATCGTGGGGGTTCCGTAATCATGACGTCAGATGGCAATCGGTCATCTTAACTCGCCCAACAGCCATATCATCTGCAATCTAAGTTGACCACTCGTCTGCTCTGTGATTTTATAAACGGATTCCACTGGAAAGAAAATTGAGAATAGAATAGGAAAAAATGGTACTGATTGTGAATTTAGGTAACCTTTATTCCATGAATTTATTTCGGAAAAGAAATGTGGTTTTGGTGTCTAATTCTCTATTCACCAATTCTAATTCTCTCCTTCAGTCCAATTACCTTTCTTCTTATTTTGAATAATATTTTAGCCTCCCACTTCTCTAAAGATGTAATTTGTATTCTCGGTTGTCTTCTTTTTAAACTTTTCTTTCTTTTTACAATAAAATGTTTTTAGGAATATTATAAGTTATGTAAGGTACAATCTTGTTACCTACCTAGTTAAGCTAATATAAAAGCTTGCGTTAAGGAGTGGTCGCGATGATACTAGTTAGCGGGGTCGGGGTTGGAAATGAGCTCCTTATAATTTTAGTCCTTCCTTCGACAGTTCATCTATCGAGGCTTATAGATTAGTTAATACAAGAAACAACGACCGGAGGACTTAGCGCGAACTTTTCGAAAGGAAGTAAGTCGATAGAAAGTGAATATACCAGAGATTTATAAAGATTGTAGATATAACTCAGGGGGTGAGGTTTGATCCAAGCACCTTTTCGAGCAATTAAAGGTAGCGCCACACTTGAAGTTCTTTGGTTTGCAGCCGAAATTCGAAAGCCGGCGCGTCCAGGTACCTATTTCTCGCATAAGATCGGCGAGAAGTGCTTGCTATCTCGTCAAATGTCGGTGTTGTTCTCGCGTTCCATTGGCCTATATTTTTTTTTTAAGGTTTTAAGTTAATTTAAACTAAATCCTGGTTTATCACCGTTGGACAGACAAGGCAATACACTTACACCGGCACTGAATAATTCAAAGTCATTAATTCTTACATACTCATTCATGCGAAACTCTTACTAGCTCACTTGCTGATATTATTCAAAGATTAATTTCGTTGTATAACTTGTCATTAATTTTGGGTAATTCTAATCCTTTAGGGAAGGAGTCTACAGATCTCACAGAGTCAATCTATGACTACTAACAGACCATGTAATTTATCAACGATAGCCAGTTTCGAATGCGGACAGCGATTATCACCCCGTTTGGATTGTTTGAATTTACGGTAATGATGTTTGGTATGAAAAATGCTGGTCAAACTTTCCAAAAGTTATAAAACGGTGGTTTTTGGACAACTAGACTTGTAAGAGAGAATATAAAATTTATTGTTAAATGATTTATAAAGATATTATATATAAGCTTACGGACTAGACTTAAGTTAAATTACACTAAATTGACTATCTACTATTGACTAACATTATAACTTATAACTAGGCCTTACGACTAACTTAACTAACATAGTGGTTGCCCACTATACTCTACACCAGGGGTGCTCAAACGGTCGATCGCGATCGACTAGTCGATCGCGAGTGCTTTTTGGGTAGATCTCGAGAAGAAAAAAAATTTTAATAAGTAGGTAGGTAACTAAACTACAAAAATGTATTACGTAATAAAATAACACTGCTTGCGGCAAAAGGTGGCTTTATCAAAGGAACGCGCGGCACTTGTCAAAGAAAAGCCGTGTTGTTTCTAGACGAGAGACAGTACAGTCTAGTTTCGGGCGGCGCGTTTGACGGGAACATTCGAGACTTTCGTTCACGCCGATATAAATGTTGCGCCTGCAGGAATTGGAGTCATTCTGAATTGTAACTTGATGGCGATCCTACGTCGATACAAAGTTTATTATTAAATAGTGGAAAATGAGTGCAGTGAAGAAATCTAAAACGTATCATTTTAATAAGGATTGGGAGGAAGAATTTTTCTTTTGTATGGTGAAGGGTAAGTGCATTTGTGTTATTTGTCGTGCGTCAGTTGCAATACCTAAGCGTGGTAACTTAGAGAGGCATCATAAAACGGTTCATAAAAACTATGAAAAGGATTTTCCGCTACCGAGTGAATTAAGAAAACGAAAAGTAAGTGATTTGATATCTTGTTTGAAAAAAGAACAATCCATGTTCACAAGACCAGCCAAACAATCAAAAGCTGCTACGATCGCGTCATTTAAAATATCTCATATTTTGGCGAAACACAAGAAACCATTTGAAGATGGATCGGTGGTGAAGGAAGCATTTATTGAAGCGGGTGAGACTTTATTTGGAGATTTTAAAAATAAAACAGAAATCATGTCTGCTATTAGAGAACTTCAGTTATCTCGTCCGACTGTCACAAGGCGTATTGAAGTCATGAGTCAGGACATCGCAGATAAACTAAAACATGATATCATGGAATGTACATACTTTTCTTTACAGTTCGACGAATCCATCGATATGACAGACACTGCCCAGCTGTGTATTTTTATTCGGATGGTATTCAATGACATGTTGGCTAAGGAAGAATTTTTGACAATCATTCCTCTGAAGGGGAAGGCCCGTGGCGAAGATATATATGACGTTTTCTTCAATTTTGTAAAAAACTACGAGCTACCAATATATAAATTAGTGTGCATTACAACCGATGGAGCACCAGCAATGACTGGAAACAAAAACGGTTTTGTGGCATTGTGTCGAGCTAATGAAGAATTCCCTTCATTTTTTTCATTCCATTGCATTATACATCAACAAGTTTTGTGTTCAAAAGTTTTAAACACGGAGGAAATTATGGGCATTGCAACAAAAATTGTGAATTCCATCCGTGCACGTAGCTTGCAACGGCGGCTCTTTCAGTTGCAGTTGGAAGATAGGGAGTCAGCTGAACACACTGATTTAGTTCTTCACACGGACGTCAGGTGGTTGAGTCGCGGAAAATTCCTAGAAAGGTTTCAAGAATTATTGCCCGAAATAACAGCTTTTCTAGACGAAAGAGGTGATGACACTCAGATTTTGAAAAACGAAAAATGGCTAAATGATTTGGCATTTTTGACTGACATCACAATGCACTTAAACACCGTTAACTTGGAGCTTCAAGGTAAAGGAAAAACTATTATTGAGATGATTAGCGCAGTAAACGCATTCAAAAGTAAATTGCAACTTATGATAGATCAACTGAAAAGAAAGGATCTGAAACATTTTCCGTCTTTGAAAGCAAGGATTCCTCAGTTGAATTATGATACGTATGAGGCTGAATTATCAAATATTTTGGGACAATTCGAAATGCGTTTTTATGATTGCAGTAAATTGGAAAATATAGCATCATTTATGAGTTATCCTTTTTCATGTAAAAACATTGAGGAATTAGCTACTGAAATAGCAAGTCAGTTTAATATGAACTCATGTTCTGTTGAAAATGAGTTGGTGCAGATTATATCAGATATACATCTCAAAGCTACAGCATCTGATACAAATTTCTGGTGTTTTATATCTGAAGATAAATATCCGAATGTAAGGCAAATCGCCCTTCAACTGACGGCATTTTTCGGGTCAACTTACTTGTGCGAGTCTGCATTTTCTGAAATGAAGATAATTAAGTCAAAATATCGCAATCGACTAACTGACGATCATATGTCATCATGCTTGGGATTAGCACTCAGTGGTTACGTACCATCTTATGAAAAGTATGCTGAGGACATGCAGTGCCACGCTTCAACATCCAAAGCCACTCCTTAGTTAAGTTTAACACCATATGTAACTCTTTTGTTTTGTAACAACAAATAAACTCGCAATTTTGAATAACTATGAGTTTTTTCATTGATATTGTAGAGAAGAACCTAACTAAACCTAACCCAAACCTTGACTAAAATAATGTACCTATATTGTGCAGAAAGCTAATATCTATATATGCTACGGTACACCCTACCTAGGTAGGTAGGGTGTATCGTGTATGTACGACAACCCTGCATCACACACACTTGCAGTCTCAGAGTCGATCGTAAGTAGTCTAAAAATATTGAGGTAGATCGCCAGCAGTTCAAGTTTGAGCACCCCTGCTCTTGAGGCTCATCCAGACTCTATAATGTGAATACCTTTAATTGGGAGGGGGGGACACTAGCATGTACTGTACCCAAGATCCTTCATGGGTTGTAGTGCTACTGGTTAAAACTAAAAAATATTAAATTCACCATGTAAAACCCCCAGAGAATCTTCAGAAAATGTAAGGTGCTGCTGTGGGCATGTCCCTGAATGTGTATGTTTGGATGTAAAGCTGCTTGTGATGCCTGTATTGATTGCTCTGTGGTGTCGTCAGTGCAGACCCCTCCCGTCTGGACTAAGTGGCACTTGGTTTGCACAGATACCAAAGATAAGTTAGATGTAATGAGCAGACCTGGCGTGGCCTACAGCCAGAGCCGGGCTCGTGTGGGGCCTGTCTCTCTGGGCCGAGCATGCTCCGAGTCAGAGCGCCTGGACCTGATCCTCCCTGCTAACTATGATGAGCATCGAAAGAGGGAGAATTAAACCGTTTTTCATATTTTTTTTATACAGGGCGGCCCTATCGACTAGACAGATGAAATCCGCGAATTCGTACACGACCACCAGATTGATATCTTGCTTATCCAGAGACCTTCTTAAAACCACATATTACAGATCCTAAGATCGCTAGTTAAGTAAAGAATGTAACCCTTCAGGTGCGTTCTGTCGAAGTAGTAACTGAGCTCGACTCAGATTACCGCCCTGTCCTAATTCGACTAGGACAAGTATAAATGTTTGACCATTGCTGAATAGAAGAAGTTAATCGAAAAAGTAGGGGAAGGTGAAAAGAAAAGTGACGTTGCAAAAGAATTTAAGATTCCTCTGAGTACTCTCTCAACCATAATAAAGCACAAGGAGAAAATTAATACTGCTCAAACTGCTAACACTTAATAATTCAAAGTTTAATTTATAACCTCTTACAAATTTCGAACCATTTACTATTTCAAAAACTCGATAATTTGTAATATTTTAAGGGTCCCTTGGATTTCGAATCTCTCGCTACTCCTCCGCTTAATATTTTATTTTTAAAAAACTGTACTTGGCAAGCAGTTCTTACAGTTGGCAGGATTCGCCATATATATGATACGAACGATAGGGGGCAAACGAGCTCACAGTAGGCAGCCAACTGTCGACGCGCATGGACATCTGCACGACCAGGAGACTACGAGATACGGTGCCGACCTTTAATGACGACTTGCTGATCTCTCATGTGGTTACTCTTAAATCTTTCTTTGCAATAGCGGCATTTGCTGCGCAAGTTCACCTTGATGGCTATACAATTTTGTCATCGTCTTTTTATGCCATTTACGGTAACTAGTTGTTACCCCATATAATATAATATAATATAATATAATATAATATAATATAATATAATATAATATAATATAAAATAACATTAAAAATCAGAACGGTATTTATGTGTTAGTAATATTATGACCCTTTATTTTATATAATAAGAGGCAAACGGGCAGGCGGTTCACTTGAGTAACTACCGGCACCCATGGTCAACTGCAACACCAGAGGGCTTGCAGACTGACACCAGGCAAATATAGTAGATAACATATCGACTTAACTGCACCAGATATCATGTTCACGACGACTACTGTGACAATAGAAATGCATAGGTGACTACATTACGCCTTAAATTGAAGTATCGAGTTAAGGTCGAACAAGATCTTCTGGTACGAAATCTTATACTTTTTTTCTAAATAATACTAGGATACTTTGTACCTAATATTTTCGCTACCACTTCAGTCAAGTTTTTTTTGAACGATTGTGTTAGGAATGGTCAAGTCGAAGATCACGGGCGGCGTGGAGCTCGGCCGCCGCCTGCTGCTGGCCGCGCGCGCCGGCGACACGCCCGCCGTGCTCGACCCCATGGCCAAGGGAGCTCCGTTCACTACAGACTGGGTTAGACGAGTCATCGTGTGTTATCGTGGAACCAAAGGGTTTATACAAAACAGTAATTGTACCAGGCACCACACTGTGTGTTACACGCGTTACGATATTGTACCCTCTTAATGCTGTCGGTAACATTTTTATCCTAAATAGTCAATTATGCAGTTCGTTTTCGCTTTTGCAACAAATAAAAGACTCGTAATTATAGGGGATACCACAGAGGTGTTACTGGCCTTCGCAATGATGAGTACCTACCCCTGTTCCTTGAAGGTCCCAAAGTCTTTAAAAAGGTATTATCTGATTTGAATCTTAAAGTATTCAAAAGGTATCTTCTTTTTATACCTCAATTAATTCCGGTTTAGTACCAGGGTCCGCTTAAATTGCAGAGGATGTGACTGTGGGGTAAGTTAACATGACCGACTGCAATGACGTCTTTCTCAAAAGCTAATTTGGCGACGTCGCCAAACCGTCGCAGAGTGTCCAAACAATTCATATTAAAAGTTAAAACCCATCTTAAGTTTTAATATGAATTGTTTGGATACGTGACCAGCGGCGTCGACATGGCATCTATGGCCAGAGCTCTAAATTGAAAGCTTGCGTGTTGTTGTTGTCATAATAACCCAGCATCGTCAGAGAATCCTTGCCTTTATAGGTGTTATCATTTCGATTTTCTAATAAAATTTAGAGCCTCCGATTCAAACTGCAGTTTTAACCAATCAGACTAAAGAAACCTTCACCAGAATCCTCTGATAGAACCATACCTAAGTATTTAATAAGTACAAGGGCAAAATTAATGAAATTAAATTTATTACTAAAACTATTTTAGAGTGTTGCCTACAGATCAATTATTTCAATGACCCTGTTTTTTTTTTTTTTTTTTTTTTTTTTATTGTGTTATGCTTTTTGTGAGTGTGCCCCTCACCGGCTCACCGGGGGGGGGGGGTGGGGGGGGCCGGCGCCCCCCCCCTCGGGGCGCCCGGGGGGTCCGTCTACATTAATCACGCCGATATATACTGAAATACAATTTTGAGCGGTCGAAAAAATTTACATAAATAATTTATACCCGAGAGACAGCGCGGGATTCGAAGCTTTTGATCCGCTCACAACGGTTGTTTCTTTTATATGACTTATGATATTTCTAAAGAGTAATTTTCTTAATTATAATATTATTTACATAGATACAATGTAGTAAATTATTGAGAAATTCGTCTTGATCGGTCTCTATATAAATTTCTATACAATACAGTATTGAAGTAGCTTAAAATTGAAGTTTTTTTTATATGATAAATAATGTTACTTGATTATAAGTGCTGCACGGTTTTGCTCTCAGCGGGTCCGCATTCGAAGCGAGCAAATTACAAATCAGTTCATTCTTCTAACATTGAGCTATCGAGGTTTATTACTGGTACTAATATTATATGATTATAAACAAATTATGTATAAAATGAATCATTCCATGGACACTTACTTTATCACGATCGCTAAGATATTTGTTGGGCGCGAGTTACCACGTGATAATGCGAGCTGTCCGAGGCGAGATCCGATCGAATTCATCACAGTCGCATGCCTTAAATAATACTCCATCAACGGCGTCGGTCAAACCAAGACCTGTCGAGTGGATCTCTCTCGCGTACGAATGGGATCTTCATCCCAAACTTGTTGTTGTAAGAAACTTATATTTGTATGTAAAAAATATACGTATATATGTCTGTATTGAATTTAATTCAAGGTGAATAAAAGACAGGCGTCCACACATCCTTTCACACTCTATGTAAGGATCTCTTTAGGAGGTCATAGTTTAATCAGTGGACAGCATTTGGGTCGATAGTTAAATTAATCAGTTCTTACCGCGAGGCCGGCTGAACTATTCAAACACTGGTTTTCAAAACATCTGACCTCCGTCTGTCAGAAAGCACGTAACATAGTGGGTCCTGATTATTGTCAGTCGTGAGAGTGTAAGGATTATGGGGGATCCGGGGATGACGTCAGATGAAACTCGGTCATCTTAACTTCCCACAGCCACATTTTTTGCAATGTAAGCGGACCCTAGAACTAGACCTTGATTACGCTAGATAGAATATCCTTATATACTCTATCTCACACGCAATATACACACGAGCAAAAGGGTTTACATTTTATTAGCAAAATAGTATATATAAGGTTCTTCCTAAAATTACATTTTTTGTAACATTGTATTTTTAAGGAAATAATAAAACGTTTATTGCGGTTTCTTTTTGTTACAAATAACAATCAAAGGTTGAAACCTTCTAGTTAGTAAAATGTACGTAACACACAAAGGAAAGGTGAAAACTGGCTCTTGTAAAACATTCACACATGCCTTTGTCGTTTCAATCGCTCACATCAAAAATGGCTACACCCATGAGAGTCTTTCACTCCGGCCAGCGCATCATCATAATAAACGCGGCATAATTTCCTCATTAACGGAACATAGCCTCCGTATCCTGATTACAAGCTCTCCAAGTTGCATGACATAAAGCCATCCGAAAGAGTCGCCCTCGTTTCCTTATAGTATGTACGATAATAGGTGTTATTTATTCAATTTCTGCACAAAACGCAGTTGCAATTTGCGTGCATTATTAACGGTAGTCACTGCAACAATTAACATTACACATTGGCCAATAAATACCTAAGTTGTTAGACCGCTCCACGACCTGCCGTAATTAACTGGTCGTTCCAGTGGCAACTGTAGCAGTGCAGCTAAACTTATACTAGCAATTAGCTGGTGCACTCGCAATCATTAACAAGTCTAATGATATGTGTAAATTGATTCCATTTTACGTTATCGATACTGGTACTACAACCAGTTGATGATTTATCAATTTTAACTGATACGATAGCAAATAAGACACGCAACTGAATAAATGTATAACCAAAATAGTATTTGAGATCAATTTTTATACGCCATCTTTATACTAGTTTGCTCCACGTACTGAACATATCGGCCAACACGACTCATCAAATGTTTTTTCTTTATATTACAAGGGCCAAACGGGCAGTCGGGTCACCTAAGTGACTACGCCTTTGGACATCTGCATCGCCAGGAGGCTTGCAAATGTCTGCCTTTAAAGTTGGGCTTAGACCACTGGGAACTCTCATAAACCAAAAAAAAGGCGACAGCAATACCACTTGACGTGACAACATTGCCACCTCATCACGCCATTCTTATGGGAGGAAGAGGTGTGGACCCAGACGTGTCTTCCAAATTCGGCTGCAGATCATAAGAAATGCAGCAGTGCTACCTATTAGATAAATAAATAGAAGTAAAGGAAGAGATGATTTAAAAAGATATAGATGTAAATGGAAAAGACACAAATGATGCTGATACTACTGTCACATACTTTATAAGGATAGTGACAATAGCAGTTAGAATGGTCCGGATTCGCGTACCTGTAGTGGATCTGACCAGTTACCGGACAAATTAAAAGGAAGATCCACCCCCTGAACTTAATTGTATGCTTATAATATAATTTATAATAATCTCCATTGCTTTATAATCAATTCCAGGATCCACTTTGCATGACTGCGTCATCTTGTTAACTAAGTAACACTACATGTTGAACACATCGATCGACACTACCCACAATATCGGTAACCGATACATCGTTATCTTACCACCAGCATTACTCACAACATTACTCCTCTTTTATTTGTCAAAACAATCGTTCAGACCGTTGTCAATGTAATTTATGAGCGTCGAGATGCCGTTGATGGATATGGTACCGCGTGTAATGCGGCCACGTATCTTTACGACGGATCAACTAGTTGATCATTTCTTATTGTTTTCGATATGTAAGACAAATTATTCTCCGCAATCGCTGGCCCCATTGTGATGCTTCGTCGATTTAATAATTCCCCGCGTATTAATAAGCTGATGCCACGCCCCGTAGGCGTCAACTCAATGAGTAATAGATACAAAGAAAGCCACGATACTTCAACAGTCGAATGACGGGTTATATCCTTATACTACAAGCATACTACAAGCAAGTAGCTCAATAGTGGTAGGATTTACTGAAATCCGTAAGGTGCTCGGTTCAAACTATATTCGTAGTCCCTCCTACCACAAGCTTTGCTAAAGTGGTAACGTAAACATACTTACTATTTTTGAGAAATTTAGCATATCTCAAAAGTATTCGTGTGTCTGGTCCGTTGCCGCAATTGCCAGCCATCATATTACGAAATTTCGAAAACCACAGAACGTACAAAGATGAAATTTGGCAAGAAGGTTTAAAGTTAGTACCACAAAAAAATTCTCAAAAGTTAACAAAATCAGTGATTTCACGCGCTGATCAATCTCCATACAAATTTAAGTAAACCTTACCAACGCGTAAAAGTTAGAAAACTCGCACTATGCACTCTGTTCATTAGTAACGTCACGAACAAGTCCAACCACCGTACGTTTTTTGTACTTTTTGTGTTAAAAATAATAGATTCAATTTGCTTGATCCAAACAACACATGTACTATAATTAAGCTTTTTAGTAGCGCTTATAATATCTACGTACAGGGTAGTAAAAAGAGAAATTTGACCAATACCACATACCGAATGCTACACTGTCACCAGATCAAACTGCATTACATCTTCTCAGAGGCACTCTTGACAGAGCACTCGTTACATCGTCGAATGTACCGGATTTTTTTTTTACGATACGAGTTACCTTCGAAACCTGAGCATCGTCAGGAGGTAGACTCTACTGTCAAACTAATTTAAGCTGCAGACTAAGGCAGTGTATCAATTAAAAATTTTATTAATTGAATTAATAATTATTCATCATCTCTACCCAATACAGAAGCTTGTGAAGTATTTACGAAATGGATAATCTAGTGGCCTACTCTGGGGGCCCAAAGAAGGCATCAAAGAGCTGACAGAATAATAAAATTAAAACCGGTAACACTTGTAAGATGTTGAATTGGAAAAACCGGACTTATCCGGAAAGACCGTTACAAGTAGTTACCCTAGTCACGAATGGTAGTTTGTGGTTGTTGATTAGGCACTAATTTCTGACTAAGTTCTATTGGAGTAACGCTCAAGATACCGACGGTTCAAAGCAGGTAGAATACTGGGTCTTGATTAATGTCACTGAGTGATATTAGTCGTTGACCTCTAGTGGTGGTGTTGTTGTCGTGTTTCGTTCGGCTTGTGAGACTTCCCGGCCCTGCTGGCCTTCTGGTCGTGCAGATATCCATGGGCGCCGGTAGGCACTCTGGTGCCTGCTGCCTGCTCGACTGCCCCCTTGTAACATAAAAAAAAAATGCCGTCACGTCTAGTGATGGTATTATTGTCGCGTCTGGTACGGTTTGTGAGAGTTCCCCTTCCCAAACTGGAGGCGGGAATTGAACACACGACCCCCGGAGCGGAAGGCAGGGTCACTGCCCACAGCACCAATGGGCCAGTCAAAGCACATTAGCAGACCAAAGTAGTTTATTTTCCAAACTTTATTTAAATTAAACTAGCCAGTAACATTTGGGGATTACATATTCAAATCTAGAGATGCCACAAACCACATGGGCCAAATTTATTCAATTTTGTAAATACATGGTTTGCCGGAATACCCACTAAAAACTAGGGTTTACCCTCTTTCCACCTCCAACCACTTCGAGGAATGAAAGATCTTTTGCCGGATGATTATAAAGTTCATGACTATATAATCAAAAAAGCAAAAGAGGTTGGGGAATTATATGGCTATAAGCAAATGAGTACGCCAATACTCGAATATACCAAAGTCTTTAATCGCTCAATGGGTGAAAGCTCTGACGTAATTAGTAAAGAAATCTACAGCTTTTTAGATAAAAGCGATGAATCAGTAGCACTACGTCCTGAATTTACAGCAGGGATTGTAAGAGCTTTTATCTCAATATAAAAATCTCCGCTAATAAAACGGATAAATACGACCCGATCATTTGTATCACTAGGACACGCCTACATGAAAATCAGTATTAGTTCTATTAGATGTGTTGATCATACATCGCTTTAAATATATTTGTCGCCGCCCTGTCGACGCACACCACATACTCTCTGCAGTAGCCTTGCAACTAACGTGACAGTCTGTAAATGGAACACCGGCGATTCGAACGTAGCGTTTACTAAGCAAGACATTAATCATACCGCATACAGTCGCGAGCCCCCCGCGGTTTTCGAAATTTCGTGTTAGGTGACATTTCGCTTTAATATATATATCCACATGGCCATTTAATCGCTTCTTCAGGCAACTTACCTCGCCCAACCGCCACATCTTTTGCAATTTAAGCGAGTCCTTGTACTAAATAGGAATAACGCTATGTAGAAGGGTATATATTAAAACATAACATTTTTCTCCCAGGGGGTGTATCTTCCTTTATCTGTCCGATAACTGCGTCTCTTAAAAACTAAGATGGAATTCCTCTTTTGAAATTACGTTGGGCCCGCGCGTCCGGGTACCAGTAACTCTCTCTCACTTATGATCGGTGTGAAGTGGCGGCAATACTGTCTCGTCAAGTGTAGTACTATTGTTGCGTTTTGTCCGTTTGTGAGAGTACCCGGTGGCCGAACCCCTCCTTAAAGGCTGGCTATCCATCTACTAGCCTCCTGGTGGTGTAAATGTCCATGGGCGTTGGTAGGCTTTTAGGTGAACCGCCTGCCCGTTTGCCCCTTGTAATATAAAAAAAAATAATAATAATAAGTGTAAAGTCGCAAATAAAAATGAGTCGCTGAAATGTATGTACATATGCACGTGCATAACTTCCGAACGAATACATCAAATTGGATAATTTCTTTTTTGTTGTGTTCGTTATTGTTAGGACAAGGTTTGTATATTAAAAATGTATGTATGTATGCATGTAGTGTCCGTCACGTTTACATTTTATTAAATAATTCATATTTCAAAACTTCACATGTGCACATTTTGTATTACAAAGGGATAGTTGGTTATTTAGCTACAAAACCACCCTAAATTTAAAACAGTAAAGTTAAAAATTTGTAGTAATATAAGGCAGAAATGTAACGAAAAATGTGTTAAATGTATGGAATTGCCTCGGGATAGAAAATGACGCTAGCCAAGATACGGGTAAAAGCTAAAGAAGCATAATTTATAGACCTAGGAAACGGAACGAGAACGGGGAATAATGTTATAGGATAATAGAATGTAGTAAATATTAAGTAACCCCACGTTCTGCCAGGACAACGTCAACCGGGTCCGTTAGTATACTAATACTAGATATAGACTGGTTTTTATTTTATCATCACCTTTATACACCCTCTGTTGTGCTTAATGTGAAAGTCGCGTGTCTGTGTTTATCTATCTTTTCAATTATTTAAAACACATTACAACTCCTTATCATGTTTCAAAGAAAGGACAGCGCTCATGCTATTCAACAAATGAAATTTCACTACGATTAGAAAGTTTCACAGGTAAGGTTAGGAATTTCAAATTGTTTTATTGCATCGGCATTATCTCGTGGGACAATTTATACTATGTGATGGTGATAAACAATCAAATTTTACAAATATACAAGACTATAAACGCTCGGTTCGAAGGTAGGTAAATCATAACTCATACCTGTGTTACAGGTAACCGTTAACTAATACACAAATGTTTTTTTTATATAAATAAATACATACTTATGTATATATACACCCAGACTCTAAACGGGAATCGAACCCACAGCGCCAATGGGCCAGTCGAACTCGAATTTGCGTCATCGTATATATATATATATATTTATATATTTCTCCAAAAAAATTGTCTATTATAGGCGTCTCTTACCACAGGCATTAAGTTGTCTGCCTCAGGAGTAGACGCCCGTGTGTCTTATAGTCCTGTATATATTTATTTATATTATATTGGTTTTTCTTTCATCTCAAAAATGCCCAACGCGTCTAAGCAACTTCACTTTAACATATACTCACATGAGGACTGAGCGAGCCTCCAGCGTCCCGGACGATATCAACCGCGTAGAAGATGACGACATAGCTCCCGGATAAGATTTGGAGCATGTTGAAAGCGTTGATCAGTAATAGGGGCTTCAGCACGGGTGGCCGGAGTACAGTCGCGAAGAAACGTATAGACTCTTCTCCACGTGCTTTTTCTTTTTCCCTCGCCGATATTAATTCGTGCAGCTCACGTTGTGCCTGTTGGAATTATTTTCTTCTTTCAATAACGCAGTAATCATACAATATATAAGATATTACACTCCATAATAGATTCGCCGACTTTGCTTTCTCGATTAATATTAATATTAGATAATATACATATTATGTATATTTTAAACAGCGGCAAAGCTAAAGTACGATTGGGCCGGACATGTCTGCCGCATGTCGGATGATCTTTGGGCCAAAATCTCCACTTCCTTTATCCGATAACTGGTCAGATACAATACGATACCCGAAACATACAGTACATGTTATTCATAAACTTAATGCTAATAAAACTAATACATTGACCAGTAAAGTTTCCACAGATGAATATTAAAATGTTGTAAAATTAAGTCGCGCAGATGTCCTATTTGTATGCAAACTTAAAACTTTGTTATGTTGTGCTACCATATTATAGGGTTACAACAAGTACTAAATGTTTATATAATAGTTTTGTAAAAATTAATAATGAATAAATAAATCTTATCACTAATCACTACGAAACTGATCACAAAAGACGTGTTTTCTGCTTAGAGTTCTCATTGTTTCAAAGTTTTTCCATGATAGCGCTATTTTTTATTTTGATATATAAATTTACCACAGAGGTTTAATGTCTCTCATTAAGTTTCATTTAAAATGTATGCTTTGGATCAAAAAGATAGTGACTGAAAATAAAAATCGATTCGGTGAAAAAAAAAAACAAATGGCGCGCGTTTTATGCCCTTGTAAAACTTTGATACACAAATAGGGTTTTGAATCTGAACATCTCAAGAGTGCTAAATTGAAACAAATTGTCGTAAGACAAATCGTAAACAAGACAATTAACCAATTAAACCTGTTATGTACAGGGCTTCTTTTAGGTCACGCGGATGCACCCTGCAGTGTACCCAAAGAAATTTCCAAAGTATCGAAAAATTGCCGTTAAAAAAATGAAAGAAATTGAAAATGAAATGGGCACGTAGCACCTTGTCCATTTGGTAGAAGTTATGCTTCTTTTAAAACTTTATTTACACAATGATCACTACTTATATCATCACTTTAATAAAATAAATTCTCAATTTTTTTTCATTGCTTATAGAAATAGTTTTGTAGTCGCAGAAAGCATTTATGCTCAAAACACAGTGGCAACCCGTGGGGTGGGGGTACAAAAATTATGAGCTTAGTGCCTCCCAAAAAAGATGTGTCAATTAAAGACCAGTTTATATATAGACTTAAGTTCATTAAATTTGTCAGTGTTTAATATATATGTATGTGAATTAATTAATCACGGTTGAAGTGTTTAATTATGACTAATAAAGTGTTATTATTTCAACAAGGCATTGTAAAAAACACAAAGAGTGAGTCGTCCAATAAACGCTGTATGAATAGAAAATCCTTAGAGCATAAATTTGTAGGTATTTTTACTATATGTTCGGTACTATATAAATTTATCCTAATAATAAATATCTAACGGCACGTATAGTGAGGAGGTTCCTCTCTCTGGACCCCAAACCACCGGTGGGTTGAGATCTTGCCCCGCTGCCGGCGGACATCTGATTTTTATATATTTTTAAGGATAACGCTAGGAAGGGGAAGAAGATAAACCAACGTGAAAGTTCCCCTGAATGGCTACCTATAGCTGATCAGGGGAACCAGGGGCCCATGGCTACAATGATCGAGGAATTTACTTAAATTTTATCTGTACATAAAATATATATTTAATATAACTAGCAACGAAAACATAGCCAAAGGGGTGTCAGCTAGCCGAATTCAAATAGAGATGGAACGTTGTTACGACGGTGGAAATCCAGCTTGTAAAACTAACAAACAGCCATCGATCATAAACCGACTTTACACTATCCATTTTTGGGGTTCCGTAGTACTACAAGGAACCCTTATAATTTCGCTCTGTCCGTCCGTCCGTCTGTCTACCCGCAAGCTAAGTCGTAATACAAACTTTACACTTATTATTATCATTTTCGAGTACTCCTATTCCTACACCTGGATTGCAAGTCCCAGGCACTGCAGGCACTGCTATGGTTCCTTCCTCTACAACCCTATTAACCCGGCAACGGCACGGTGTATCCATGAGACGTTAAGAAATTCGTCTCTCCATTTATTTTCGGTTTATAGCCAAAAGAACGCTTAAATCTACCATCTATCGTTTTTATTAGAAACCAATTTATAAAAATGACAAGAGGGTAGACTCCTAAGAAATAAGTTACATTATTTACATAGAGATTCGAGTCCTTGCCCCGTTACGGCGCTAGACCATCGTACGATTGTCAGGAATTTGGCCACTGTCCAGAATTGAGAGAGAGAGTGAGTGGCTGGTCGGTTGTATAAAGTAAATGGTTTCTCCTCAGCGAGTGCAGAGAATAGACGGTGGGGAAAATCGTCGCAGAAGAATTCTATCGTCGAGGCTATAATACGTTTGTACTTGCATATACTACTAGAAGTTGGTCTGATGTACCATTAAAATTGCAGCCGCTAAAGGATCTTGCAAGGGCAGTTGCTATAATACGGGATAATGCAGATCTTTATAGAACCTATCCCAATAAATTAGTGATCTATGCCCCTCTCAGACTGGTGTAAGGATCATGGAATTGTGCTTATGGGACATCCAGCAGAGAGCGATAAGTTGAATAGAAAACATAAAGTCTTTAGCCACTAACCGCCTGCTCGGTAGATGGCTAAAACTAATAATTGGATCCGGTAGGTAGCGCTGCTGTCGGTACATTTTTCTTCTTCCTAGCGTTATCCCGGTTTAGTACCAGGGTCCGCTTAGATTGTAGAGGATGTGACCGTGCGGCGAATTAAGATGACCGATTGCCATCTGAAGTTATCCTTGGAATCCACGGTTTTTGCAACTCCACGACTACTATCATTCAGTGACAATAATCGGGTCCCATTGTTTTACGTGCATAACATTTTACAAAAATAGGTTACAATCAATATTCCAAGTGGGTGTGTAATGTTAAGTATCCACACCACTGACAGTATGAACAATAAATTATATTATAGAGAATGACAATAACAAAAAAAAAATTACCATACCAGCTCACCAATCACATCAGTCAATACACAGGTCTATAACTTTATTGTTACAAGGGGCAAACAAATAGGCAGCAGCACCGGGAAGTCTCACAAACCGAACGAAACGCGACAACAATACCATCACTTGACGTGACAGCTTATATATTAAACTATGGAGTTTTATCTCCAATGACATTGAAATAGCAATTTGTTTTAATGCTAAGTGCCTACTGACTCATGGACATCTGCACGACCAGAAGGCTAGCAGATGCGTTGCCGGCCTTTAATGACGAGTTTAGGCCACCGGGAAGTCTCACAAACCCAACGAAACGTGACATCTATACCATCACTTGACGTGACAGCATTGCCGCCACTTCATTCACGCCAATTCTTCGGAATCTATCATCGCGCTTATAGCGAGTATATAGCCAAAATCGACTATAACATTCTTTGAGCACGGACAGAGTTTGCCATACATTAGATCTCTTAGACAACACAAATTTTGTGAAATCGTAGAACAGTTAGACATAAGTGTTACTTCCATTATATCTTCCTATCTGATTATTACTTAACACACCTACTTGACTTAATTTTAAGATTCTTATTAGCTAAGGAACTCGCTTGTAAGTCCATAACTATTGAATTAAGTCATTGATTAATATTATTGGTTGCAATTCTCTATTTAGTTTATTTATTTTTTTTCGTAATCACCGCTTCGAATACGTCTATTAGACGTGAAATAACTCGCGAATTCGAACATGAATTTTTCGTCGATTCGCGAAAATTCCGTTCAAAAACGTGATTTTCGTTATCCCCCAAATTTCAGATCGCTCTAACTGCTTTATTTATTGCTCGATTGCGATCGACTAGACCTTCCTAGAAGCAGATTTCGCGTAGGAATCGAATGGAATAAGAATGAACGTCCTATCTCTAATAGTTTTCGCTCTAGAACGAAATTATGATGATTTCCCTCACTTGGAGGAGGCCCTGGGGCTGTAGTCCTGGTTGCCCTCCTTCAAATCCGGCCCTGTCTTTCGTTGGTGTTTTAAATTTTGTTCAACTGTTTTCTAGGCATGCATTCCTTATATATGATATGATGTTTAGTTATTCTTAAGTAAATGATTAATGTGTGAATGATTTCGAATATTAGAAAGTGTTTTAATGATTTCAGATTTTGTGATACGGATGCCTAAAGAAAGTTCCTCAACGGGATAGTTGCTAAGTAATGGTAAATGAGTTTTCGAAGCTTAGAAGGGCAACCGAGAATATTAGGAATTCAAAAGTATTCCTTGCATTATAATTTAAGAGCTGCACCACCAGAAGTCTGTCTGAGCTGTGGTCTCTTTGGTGACGGTCTTTAAATAGGGGTTTAGGCCACCGGGAACTCTCAAAAACCGAACAAAACGTGAAAACAATACTATCACTTGACGTGACAGCATTGCCGCCACTACACGTCGATCTTGCGTGAGAAAGAGGCACTAGTACTCGGATGCGCCGGCCCAATTCGACTACAGACCAAAAGGACTGCAAGTATGGCGCTACCTTTTCATATTGTCTCGTATTTATTATTATTTTATTTTCTAATTAAATACATTCATTTGATTACCAGAGACGACCTTGTCTAAATATCCCATACTTTGTATAGCTGTGTAGTTGAAACTACCGCCATTTTTGGTGTGATGCTCTTTTATCTCCTGATACAAACGCTCCTGTATATCCGGATTCACAGCCATCTCGTGCAAAGCGAATTTCATTGCTGTCGAAACCGTACTAAAACCGGCGATGAAGAAGAGCATTGCTTGAGCAACGAGGTCAATATCAGACCACACTAAAGGAAAATTTAACGTATTAAAGACATCTATTGAAGACAGGTTTTACGATATGTAAGCAAATATAGAATTTGACTGTATAAAGAAAAAAAATGGCCAAGAGCGTGTCAAGACACGCTTATATAGAATGGTTCCGTATCTGCTTCGCTATAAACATATTTGTTAAATAACTTCAAAAGTTTTTGTTCGATTTCGTTCAAAAGAATTTTCATAATGAAAAATAAAGAAAAATAAAGGAAAATTTCGAGTCTCTACGTCTAATAGTTTAGAAAATCTAGGGGGGGGACTACCTTACGAGTAGACAGACGGACGGACGGCGAGACTGAAATTGTAAGGGTTCCTACAGAACCCTAAAAACCGAAGAATATTTAATAATAACTGCCTAAAAATTGAAGAACAGCAGAAGTAGATGGCGTGCTCATGAAAAGAAGCTACTCCAACAGTGGACTGAATTTGGCTGAGGTTGATGCTGAAGATGATGCTTAACAATTTGCGACCTTCAAATACAATAAATATCTTCCTAATTTTTTGATGGTAGGTTGTTTGAGCATTCCTTATTACAATTATTTATTTATACAAATGTTTCACTTACCTCTATCAGTTTTCTTCATGCCTATACTAGATTCCTTAACAGTAGCAAAACCAGTGTCTAGGCCAAGGGCATCCTTTTCCTCAACCATATCTTTTTTATCATGGGTTAACTGACCTTTTAAATAAAAAAAATATATTAATTAAAAAAAAATAATCATTTATGTAACAAATACATATACAGCAGTATTATAACTTGTTTAAAAGTTTTTAAAACTTCACTCAAATGTGGAAATGTGGACTCAAAGTGTGGAAGTGAAAGGTGCCGACACTACAACAAATACCCACGCGAAAAGTTTGGTAATTGTGCAGTTTGGTTACTTTTCCCAAAAATACATATATTTATTTTTCCTTCTCGAAGTTGTTTGATCTATAATGAGTGATATTCCGTCAGGGGAGGCTGACACTCCACGCAAAACGTAACTCTGTTGCTGATAGGTTAGAAGCGGACGGGTGATCACGCAACGATCGCCCTGTCCGCTTTGCGGTTATGACTTTTAGATTTATCACAGAAATGCATGTATATATGTGTGCATAATGTTAACATTGATGGCGAAATACTGTAAAATGCCCTATTGTATCATTCACAACCTGAAAACTCGAAAAGGTCATCCTCCCCCGACGGAATATCACTCATTAGAGAAAAAACAAGCGCGTGAAAAAAAATTTGCACTTTGGGTAAAGTAACCAAACTGCATACTTACCCAATTTTTTTGCGATAATCTACAATACTGTGAAAGTTTATAAGGACAAAACCCAAAATATATACTGACTTTAACTTTTATTTAAAATACCTTTCTTCGCTTCCATAAGGAGATGGATCATGTCAGGTCTCAACACTTTCTTTTCTTCTCTGTGTTTCATCATACCAATCACGAGGTCTATGAAGAAACTTTTAGTTTTGTCTGAATATAAATTCAATTTTAATTTCTGAAATTAAACTTAATATAAAATAGATGTCCAGAATACACTACGATCTGATTTCTTATAAATATACCAAGCAACTATTCTTTCAAATACGTACGTTAACAATAGTTGGAAAAGCGGCGACAAGGAAGAACAAGAGGATCTGTTTAAATGTAAATGTTGCAGCATTCTTCCCCTTTTCATAGAACTGGTTGTTCACATCAGTGTGAGAATCCACTTTCACACCAAAGGTAGTTGAGGCTATCACATCGTTGGCATAACGTGATGTCAGATCTTGGCAATCAATTTCAATTACACCACCTATATATTAAGAATCATGAATGCTAAGAGATTGACGGGTGTCACGAATTCATAAATTGATTCCATTAATAATTCCCAAGAGACAAAGACAATACTTTGTCTCTAAGATAATAAGAGACTACAAATTTCTAATTTGTAAAGCATACGTATTCAACTCCCACGCTGAGCATTATATAAAGGAAACTTGGTAATGCATTTAAGCACACTTCACTCTATTTAGCTGTTACAAGCTTTTATCAGTAGACCAAAACAAATCCTCTGACTTATTTTTTTTTCAACCATCAACCAACAGCAAGAAACGCGACAGCAATATCATCACTTAACGTGACAGCATTGTCGTCCCTTCACGCCTATCTTATGTGAGAAAGAGGTACGGGTAGCAGGACGCGCCGGCCTAATTCGGTTGCTGACCAAAAATACTGAAAGATTGGCGCTACTTTTAATAATAAATCTATGTAAGTATGTAATTATAAGCTAGAATATTAAGGCTACATAGGACTATACAAGATCTCTCTCTTCTCCTTTACTGTCCCAGATGGGGGTGACGTCAGCCTCCCCAATTTTCTTCCGCCACTTCGCCCTATCTTTGACAAGTTTTTTTCATAATTTTATGCAGTATGTTGAAAACAACAAAAAAATTTGACGTGTGGCGTCACATTAATTTTGACCCCCCCCCCCCTTCTCCCTTCCTGACCGATGCATATACTCACCATAACAACAAAGCGCACGGCCCTTTCGTTCTTGAACATCTCGTAAGACCACCGTCTGATTGATCGCATACATTTCACCGCACCGATACCGTTATTAGCGATTAGTACCTGTAATTTAGAGAAAGGTACATATGGTATTAGAAGAATAAGATAACAAAAGCTACGAGAATAAAGAAACACATGTAGTGCCACAAACTACACAAAAGACTCGGGTGTAGAAATATCAATGCAACAGGATATATTTAGGGCAGCTAGTTTAATTCAATTGAAGCTATTGAGACTTGCTTGCCTAATAGACTAATTTATTCACAATTGGTAATCTGTCAAAATGTTGATTTTTACATGAAATTCATTTGATAAAACATACACATTTCCTACTCACTTTATTAATTGCTTTGGTCCCTTGAAAGCGACGCACAAACTCTTCAGGTGTTGCTACAGTAAAATCTTTCTCTTGGAACCTTTGACTGTGGATCACTGTGCCCTGGGACATAGATGGCCTGTGGAGTTAAGAAACACAAGATTAATTTATAAAACATAAATTATGTCACATGATTTTAACAATATTTCAACTCCTCCCCATCCTTGTCACATTTTCATAACCCCCTTCCTTTTGGTGTGACGTCACATAATCAGCCTAACACACAGCTTCTGACTCCCCATATCCATTGTCACACAATGTCACATGATAATAAAATGTGTGAAGTCATTTATGGATGATAACTAGAGACAAATTCCTTAGCATTCCATACATTTACCCTGCGGGTGCCGTGTTCATTGCACTGCAGAGGAAGGAAGCATAGCAGTACCCAGGAATAAGACCCAGGTGTTATTTTGAGAGCACTGTTTATAGTAGCCACTAACACTCACCTTGACTGCCATTGTACCCTCCCCTGCTTAGCTAAATCTGGTATAATTATACTAGTGCTGCTTTAGAAGTCCTTACAAATAATGAACTTATGATAGTACATGACAAGCCAACTCTTTTAGTATGTTTTATAATTACCCCTCGCTTCTACCTCTACTGCCTATAAGCAGATTTTGTAACTGTTTTTGGTGAGCTCATTACTACTTGCTTTAGTATCTTTGAGTAAAGGAATATGTCCAGCCTAGCTGACAAGACAACAACATCCTCTGGGATTTTGTAATGGTTTTCCATTGAAATCTATGATATAAATCCAACAAAAGAGCGCAATTGGGTACAGTATGTATTAAACAAAACTTGGCATATAAACTTTTGCAATTATTTTAACCATTTTTTAGAATTTATATTACATTAAAAATTACTAGCTGGAAATATACACAAACAGATAATTTGTGCAAAACTGAGCTCTGAGATCCTAGCTGTTACCAAATAAAACTTCTAGTTATTCTTTGTTTTTCACAAGCAAAATGTGCACAGGAAAAAAGAAAATAAAAGACAAAAAAATATTTTTAAAATTAACTTATGGAACAGGATTATGCAAGATTTTTTTCTAAAATTTTTAAGTAATTATTCATGCAAATATTATTTCACAAAGATCAAAACTGCTAACTTGTTTAATTACTATCTTCAAACCCATTTTTTTAATTTTGCAAGATAGAAATTCAAAAAGGGCTTGGCATGCTTTACTCAGATGTTTCCAATGAATATCTCTTTATATTTAAAAATATAATTAATAACAATACTACATTTAATGTACATTTCCATATATTTTATATTTTCCATATATAGAAAAGAAGAGAATTAAATGTCTCCTATGTTATATTAAAATCAGTTTTATAAGAAAATAAATTAATAAGCTCTTTTTATATATTATTATAACTATTTTAATTACCCTACTTGTTAGTATAATAAAATAATAAATATATTTTTTTAAATATTATTTTCTATCTCAATGATATAATTAATATAGAAACTGTAACAAGTTAATAATAGCTAAATAATATGTAATTGAGTAAAATTAAAAAAAGAAAATTGGCGCTCGCTGTAACGGCTTTCCACACAACAAAGTTGTAGTAACATAAACCCAAAGAAGAAAATAAATTAGAAAACGATAGTTGCCGATTCAAAATTAATAGTTCACATATAAAAAGATATAACTACTCGGAAATAATTAAGTGAAGAAACTTTTCTAACCTGTAAGGCCCCTCTGAGTACAATCCGTTCATTGAAGGATACATATTCGATACAAAAACAAAGCAATAACACTGTTTTAGAAAACACAATAGTCAACAATATTTAATAAATAGTAAAAACAACGAAAATCCAACATTTCTTCATTGGAACTAAATGCCGTTTTGTTTTCGTACTCGGTGACGTTTAGATCACCAATGATGTTTCAATGACGGATCATACGATACATCCGTCTTCCTTGCTCCTTCTTAACGTTTGCTGTGTAACAAGGATGGAATACGATTAATGTAGAGATTCCATTAATTGTATCGCATGAAGTTGCGTCAGGAAAATGTTTTTCCTATTTGCGTAGTAATGTGAAAGGTCTTGATAATAAGTATCGATAATTTCTGCAGGGTGCAATAATCATCGTATATTTCCTATAATAACATCAGATAATTGGCTTGCATTGAGATAAAAATTGCATATGAGTGCTGTTTACGTAATTAATATACTAATAAGGTTGCAAAATACGCAGTACATCTTTCTAATATTAGCGATAATAAGTTTTTAAGAAAATAATTAACTGGTTCATTGATTTTGTGTTGACTCTAAGTTTTACTTATTTGTGAATTCATAGGGATGTAAACAAAATATTTTTGAATAACTGATAGAATCAGGCGTTACTTTGCGGAAATCCATGACATGCACGAAAAACTAAACTACTTTGCTTTAATCCGCGAATGAATACGAGGGAACAGTATTACACCGATTTTCCCGAAAGCTACACCACCGAATCCGCCACCAAAGCACATCACTACACTGACTTTCCGATGTGTCTCAACGCACGTTTCGCTTCGACATCGAAGCATCATCAGGAGATAGACTGTACAAAGGTTATTCGTAAAGTCGTAGCTTTACGAATAACCTTTGTAGAGTCTATCTCGAGCAAAGTAGTTGTTTTTCATGCAAAATATTTTTGTACAATAAGAAAAATATAAGCATTTGCGTAAACAAGTTTCTACAGAAGCTTCTCAGAAATTAACATATCGACTCACAATTTTTCAAGACCTTAAAATTATATTTAAATATGAAATAGATGTACTGCAAATATACATTTCAAATAAAACTATGTAAGACAAAACTCAGTATATAACTTTCCTTTTCCTTACATTAGCTTTATTTTTCATATTGTAGATTATGCATGAGAATTATTTATTAAATTCAACAATCATACTAATATTTCTAACAACAAAACACAATTCTATTAGGCCTTAAAATTGTTTAAAAATATATAAATTATTAACTACTATATACCATTGAATTTGTTCAGAATCCTGGTCAGTCCTGTTAAAATAATAAATTATTATTACTTAGCTTTAGAGGATTTAATGCTTTGTTTTATTATTACTTAGCGTACGTAACGTACACTACTTACGTCAAACTGCTAGCAACGGGGAGCCTAAGTAATGCTTGATCCTGCTCTGGCATAGGAACATCATCGTCCTCATCATTCCTATCAGGATCTGAGGCCAGAGTCATTTGAAACTTCTGCAACAAGCTTGAGGGCATTACGTCTGTTGCTTCGTCTTCATATTTGCCCTCTTCCACAGATGTATCACCCAAAACGAAACGCTTCGACGTCCTCCTTTTAAGCATCGTGAATAATTCTCTAACGTAATTCGTTATTGAGGCAAACAGCGTGATTATCTATAAATTCCTATATGTTTTTCACACACATCACTGCACTTTCACTTCTAATCACAAATGTCAATAATTAGCTGACTGCACTTCTTATTTTGTATTTGCACGTAATATTTTAATAAAAATGATTTATTTGAAATTTTATCCCTATTTATTAAATTATAAAGCTTTGGATATCAAAAAGTTAAAAAAAATACACACTGGGTTAGCGACAATAGTAAATTAATATAAAAATATGTACGAAGTAAAGTATCAACCAAAAATAATATATTTTGAAAATTTGATATCTACCAACTGTTAATCAAGTAAAATACAATAACATACATATACATGTTTTTTATACTCTGTTACTACGTTAATAACTATAAATTTAACATAATCATCATATACATTTTATTATTTATAAGTACTATAAGGCGAGTTACGATGCTTAACTGCACAGCTTAACCAGATGAGGCTCAAGCGGTAACTAACATAAGCGATAATAGAATGACACGACCGAAATTATATATCCTTAATAAATATATAAAGTTATGAAAACCTTATATTTATGTGTGTTTTTTTATTCTCCAGATAAATCTAAATAATGGTTGAGACAATTTCACGAGACTCACTAAAACTTAAGACTCAAACTTTCGATGGGCAACCTTAACTCGTTAAGTGTATGATATGACCTTAGTAAGGTGGTAAATGAATTTAACTAAAGAAATCACTAAGAATAAATTGAAACCCGGAAGTTTGCGCGAATATAAAGTAAGTAATTGTTAATTCTATATGCAAAAAAAAAACGTTAGGAAAATAACATAACATCTGTTTACACGTTCCTGACCTTCGTTGTAATGATTCTGTAGTGATGCCAATTGCAATCGATATTTTATTATTTCCAGAATAACGCACATAACTGACGAACAAGGACACTAATTTGGATATATTTTTTTTATTGTCTTCGTTCTGGCCAGGACAACATTTGTACAATGAAAACATTTTTGTCTGTTACCAGTAATTTACGAAAAGTCTGGATCGATTTTGACGAAACTTTCACTGGTAGGTTTTACAAATAATAACATACTCTACTTCATTTTTAGAAAAGTAAGTAGGGTTCTATAAAAGAAATAAAAACCGTCAAAGTAACGTACACACATATATATATTTACACACACACACATATATGGAAACTAAATATAGTTTCATTGTCCTCAATAATTATGATAGACACGGGAATTTGAAATACGCATTACGTAATACTGAAGGAAACTGTACAAAACATGGATATTTCCTTAAGGAGTGCGTAATTAGACATAGGGACATACGTTTGTTATTTATTATACAACATTAAAGATATCTTAAACGAAATAATGAAAAATAAATTGATCTAAATATATATACATAATTTAATTATTGGCAGCTGAATGATTTTTGATTATTATACTTTCTACGAGTAAAATCTCATATGAATACTTATAATAGTAGGGGAGGGATCAATGCTAAATTTGTAGATACTAAAGCGTTGTGGGGATCGCAATCCAATCATTACATAGATTAAGTGCAGAAACAAAAAAAAAGTTAAATTAATGTAAGGTCATGTTGCACGTAACGCCTGGAGCGTGTTTTTTCTAGAGCTTGATGGTTTTTGCTACATTGCCTTGAGAAAATCGTCGCATTATATTGTGTCCGTGATCCTTCACAATAAAAAAAAATCGTACTCGAATATTTGACAAGTAACGAGCTGACGTTTTTTTTTTAAACTTTGTGACTCTTCCATTTTCTTATTTTATTGTGAATTCGTGAGATACTTAAAATATAAGCTTATCTTCATGTAATTAAATTACCTTATATTAATCTGACACGCCCGAGTTTTTGTAAGTGTCCTAAAGAAATCTGTATATTATGGGGTGCAAAGATTCTCCCTATACAGTTTTCTGGCGCGCTCGAGGAAATCCCAAAATCTCCTATATGAGGTATGATTGTAAAGTTGCAACAGATTTTACAACACGGCCGGTTTCGAATAATAATGGCTTTCGCATTCATGTGTTTAACCAGCTTTGATTATTTAGTATAATACAACAAACAGATATAACTAAATTAAAATAGGTATTTATATATACATTATTATTTTCGTAGATAAGTAGTTTCTTCAAGTTAATGTGGGAGTATTTTATCCCCTGGGTAACCCGTAGCAGTATAACTTATAGAACATTGAGCGTGGTATTGACATACCACTACATCTAATGCCAAATTCCAGACAATAACATGACACAAAAATTAGGGTAAATCGCTAAACATGGAATCTATTAAATTCTTTACCAAATTTACGCGGACGAAATCGCGGCCAACAGCTAGTAAGAATTAAAAATATGTCTTCTCATTCCGTAGGCTCGTATCGTCTGATTATTAATTTATGCAAAAATATGACGACACATTTCGTCCACCATTCTATAGTGTTAACCTCCAAATATTTGGTTATGTAATAATTAACAATCCAGATTGAACCAAACAGTTAAACTTGGAATTCAGAATTGTAATTCAACTTTAAGTGTTTGACTGACAGCTTAATGACAGTTTATTCAAACGTGGGTAATTTATTTTAATATATTGAAATGTTTTTCACTGTTTTTTTTTGTAAGCCTCTGCTTATTTGACTGGAGGTAACACCACTTGGATTGGGATTTTAATTGGGCCGACGCTTAATATTCAATGACTATATTAAAAAAAAAAACTATTTCTTTTCTAAATTTAAAATAAAATAGTTAATATCATTTTTTCTGAGGCTGTCAGTCTGTACCTTTGAATACCTCTCACGCGAAAACTACTAGATGGATTTTAACGTAACTTGATAGATATATCAAAAAGTTTATTACTTAGGGACCGAATTTAATCTGTAATAACAGTAAGTAAATAATCCCCTAGAGGCATTTTCTCACCTCGCTCTAGAGTCTATTAGATTTTAATGAAGACTTCGAAGACCGACTTATGTGACAAAAACAATTCATCAAGGCTATAAATTAGGCCAATAAACATACTAAATAACACAGATGTACACACAAGATAAATTAAAAAAAAAGTAGAATAAGATCCAATTGTTGTTACTAAATAGCTAAGTTAAAAGTTGAGATGATTTTGTCATCTTGCAATTGTTCAATGTTATTAATTGAATAGGAATTAAAATATTATATTGATTGGCCCATTGGCGCAGTTGGCAGTGATCCTATCGTTCGTTCCGGGGTCGTGGGCTCGATTCCCACCTCGAGTCTGGGTGTATTATCTATATATACGTATTTATATCTATAAAAAAATTGTGTATAACAGGCGTCTGCTACCTTTGAGACAAGCATTAAGTTGCGTAACTTAGGAATAGGCGTCCTTGTGTCATATAGTCTTATATATTTATTTATATAAAAGCGAAAGGCCACCTGACACAAAATCTCGCAAACAGCGGGATGTATAAAGTAGAAATTTAGCAGGGAGCTAGTTATCCGTAGACATCCGCTAAGTACGGATTCGTTGATAGGGCCAGATTTTACTTTTACGCGGACGCGGAAGTCGCGGGAAACAGCTAGTTAATACATAATTCATTGTTAATGAAAACATAAAAAGTCTATACGTCGTGTCGTAGAAATATGTCTCTTCGCGACCTTTGATGGACAATTGTATATTTCAGGAGTGGCCAAGCACCTTGATAGTATTAATTAGAGGTAGCGCCATGCTTGTAGCCGAATTGGGCCGGCGCGTCCGGGGATTTGTAATATAGAACGTATTTCCAAATGGTACAAAAGTTTGAACTTATTTGAAAATGAATTTAAAAAAATTGGTGGAAAAAATGGACTAGGAGGGACCGAATCCGAAACGAGAGGATCAGAGAAGAATTAGAGGTTGCCCCAGTTGTGGAGATCATCGAGACCAGGCAAATAAAGTGGTTCGGACATGTGGTACGAATGGAAGACCACAGAGATCCACTAAAAACAATGGAATATGTCCCTGAGGGAAGAAGACCTCGAGGCCGCCCAGTAAGTAACCCAACATTCGGGCAGGATAGTGTCTGCCGGGTCCACTAGAATGTTTATATTGTTTGTGTACGTGTCTTTTAGACCAGGCTATGTCTCTCCACAATTTGTAGTACATCATCATCATCACCATCATTGGCCTACAACATCTATGACAGATGATTTGAACGACGCCGGGATTATTTTGGCACTTGCTTTTGTGGCTATATAAACCAATTCTGGATCCGCATTTTCGATCACAGCTCTCACATATGAAGTTTATTGAGTTTGAAGAGGAGATCCCTAGTGTTGCACCATCAGCACCACTTTACCATATGCATTGTGACGAGCATAAGTTTAGCAATTATATCTAAGTAATCGAACCACAAGCCGTGAAACACTTAGTATTGAGTAGTTCCGATGGCCATCTGTGGTCTTCATTATCAATTCCACTTCACCAAGTGTTGCTTTCCGAGAGCAAATGCACGAGTTACTATCAAAAATACCGAACTATAGTTCCTATAATATTTGAAAAGTTCTCTCGATTTCTCCAAAATTCCATCAAGCTTGTAAGACCTTATTTATTTATTTATTTTTGGCGATTTTATAGCTGGTTTTTATAATATGTAAATTAGACGTTAAGATCGGAAGACCCCACGTGTTTACAGCTAACCACTTACATTTGGTTCCCACTTAATAAATATTAGGTGTCATTTAGCTAATAACTTAACTTAAATTATGGGACATAAGCTGTGAGAAACCATTTGGGGTCGCTATAAGAATGTAAAGTGCTTGGTGCCCGTCGCCGGTGTCGATAACGAGCAATGCCGGAGTAAAGTCTTTCGCAGACTGTTCCCAGTAGTGGGAACACCGGTGGGCCATTCGCTGATATACCTTTCTGGCCTCGAGGGTCATTACTGGGCCGCAGAGAATGTTAAATTCGAACGCTTACTACAGACCAGGGCGCAATTTTATTGAGTTAAAATGTTTGCAGAGTGTACCGCGCGGTCTCATAGAATTCAAATTATATTTTATACAGTAGACTTTAACACGCTCTTTTGAATCGCCAAATATTTTAAAAGCTACCACTGATTCGATAAAGTCAGACCAACAGTGGGTCAACGTAGATTGAGAATGGTAATGATTAATACCCTGGGCCTAGGACCTGTGTACCGTTCTTATAAAACGCTCCTGTCGCTTGTATAAAAGGGTTTATTAAAACATAGCAATACGGTTAAGGACATAACATATATACGCGTTATCACATCTATTTACGGCTTGTCCTTTGATCCCTGTGCACCGAGAGGCCGGCTGTATTACAATATTTCATATCAGCATTAGGTCTATCCGTGGGTCTATCTATACCAAAAAACACATTTGAAGTTGTACGTGCACCTTTATTTACGGATATGTGGTATATACCAAGTGAAGTATGGTCATTAAAAATGTCTCACATCTGGGAACTCTGTTCACTGTGAACAAAAAATTTCTGAATGCCAATATAGACTTCAAGAGTATCAACTCTAGACTATCACTTATGACGTTGAAATACACCATAATAAGTGACCATGCACCTATAAACCAAGAAAAACCTCGTTCCAGAAAACAGAAATAATGACCACCAAGAAAAATTATACAAAGAAAGGACCTTCAAGAAAAGAGCATACTCATTTCTCAAAGGCCGGTAACGCATCTGCGAGCCCTCTGGTGTTGCAGTTGTTCACTGGGGTCGGTAGTCACTTAGGTGAATCGCCTGCTCGTTAGCCCCTTGTTATATATATTTAAAAAAAATTGGGGGTATGGTTCTATGATTATCGTCAAAAAAATCACGTTTGAAAAACTAAACTAGTTGCTATAATACGCGAATGAATACGAGGAAAAATCGGTGTAATGCTGCAACCCGAAAGCTACACCTAAAAACCTTTATTAGTAGGTATACAGAAAAAGGAATATTTATACTAATTGTTAATCAGCCAAAGTTATAGTTTTATCTTTACAAAATTTATTAGCCCATTGCACCCCTATAATGGATTTTATTGATATTTTTATGATTTTCAATTTATTATTAGAATCTGGAAGAACTTATATTCCAAATTTCAAAAACATGCGACCGCGGAATGAGGCTTTTAGGGTTATACCCCCCTTATAGGGTTTTACCTCCCTTTGCCCCATTTATGGTAGAATTAGACGATACAATTCTAAACGAATCGTAAAACATATTCATAAGTTAGATCCATCCATTTGTTCATCCATTCATTTGTTGTTTAATACAAAAAGTTATCAATAGACTTTGTGAAAGAGGTGCTATCGGTAGAGGTAATTTTCAAATCCTAGACCATCTTGATAGTACCGCGAGAGAGTTCAAGGCAACGCTGTACACTAGATAAACACGCGGAATAGAAACGCCCAAAGATTGTAAGGCTCCTTTAGAATGTGAATAAACGGCTCCTGGCATAGCAGACATCATGTCTGACTTTCTCCGTTTTGGTCTAAGTAATTATGAACCAGCTATAAAATACAAATCACATCACACTTACGACACTCACACATCACACTTTCGACACTCACACATCAAACTTACGACACTCTCACATCACACGCTACATATATTAGTTAACAAGTAAATTAAAAAAAATGGAACCATACTTATTGTCCTTACAAAGTAAAAATATAGTTAAAGTGATATTTGTACTTTAAAATGACTTGATGTTAAGAGTGCTTAGGTAATAATGTACATAAATTAATTTTGGAAATTAACTAAACATTTCTTCCAAACAGGGTGAAAACAACATGGGTCCACCGTCCAATGGCCCACATATGCCGCCGCCGCCTCCCGGTAAGTGTACAAGTTGAATCTATACATATAAATAAAATTGATGTATCTGTTTGTAACGCGGATATTAATTAATTCTCTATATATCGGATACTTTTAACGAAAACACAGATTAAATCATTTTTGTGTCTGTTTATTCTGGGTTATATCCGAAATACAGAAAAAAACCCTTAAAATTAAAAAAAAATCACTGATTTCGCGGGGACGAAGTCGCTGGCCTTAGGTATAAAAGAGACAAGGCCCAAGGCTTATGTAATTGTTATCCGTTTATTGTCGATTCTTAACCTCTTCTCGAAGAATCCAAAAAAGTATTCCCTAAAAATGTACCTATTTTTCGCAGGCATGATGGGCATGGGCGCCGGCGGTCCGTCGTGGCGCGGGTTCCCCCCGCCTTGGGCGGCGCCCCCGGCCGCCTTCCTCGCGCCGCCGCCCCCGCCACCGCCCGTGTCGTCCTCTTAACGCCACAGGATGCTGTACATCAAGTGATATGACACGATGTAGTTTGTTTCACATACCTAGAGAGTGTCGTGTCTAAACAATGCCCTAGATTGAGTATACTATTACAATTAAATTGGCGCGATCGTATCGCCTTCGATTAGGACTCTTCTGAGACGTCAATATGTTTGATCGCCCGTTCGTGCGCTCGCATCGCGCATTCGCATTCTATTTGAAGGACGCCTTAAGGTCTTGACTGAAGATCTTACTGTTCACCATACTGTGGTTTTATTATTATATTATATATACGAAATTCACGGTACTACTATGTGCTAAGTTTTCTACTATGTAATAAGTTCTCGGTTGAGTAACCTATGTAAGTACCAGTTTTCTAATATATAGTTGTTGTGTACAAAGTTGGATATCTCAATTGAGTAGTGTTGTGTCCACTAGTAACTTGTGTACATCACCATAGTTTTAGTGAGTACCCCCTTGTGTACCAAATTCCTGTTGTAGTACCCAATCCTTTATTGAGTACTGTATTTTGTACTAAGTAACGTCTCTCGTTTATCTACAAATGTTCGATTGAGTAATAAACCATCAATCGAATTGAAATATGACATAGATATTGTTGCACTACTGAACTTTATTTGTCTTATTTATCAATTTATGTATGTGAAAACACCGAGAAATGTGAAAATTTTTAATTTATAAATTCTGTTTATAGTGATATCTTTATAATATATATAGTGTGTGATTTTTTTATCAGGTTACATAATGTACCTTAATTTCTTTTTCAATTAATTCTAACTTACTAAATTACTTTTCCTTGTGTAAATTGTCTTTTTAACAATTGACACTTTGTTAAAAAAATAAAGTGGCCTGCACTGAAATCGAGTTCCCGTTCAGTCCCGTTTTATCCATTGGGCGATTTTAATGGAGAGAGTCAAAAATACCATAAGAATCTTCAAGAATCAAATCATTATAGTTGTGGAAGAATGACGGTTTTCACAAGTGTTTATACTAAAATGACTTTTTAGAAAACTATAATTATTATTGGATAATATCTTTAATTTTAAAATAATCATCCCAGAAAATTCGTCACCATAGTCAAATCCGTCACTTTTCGACGACTATGACGAAATGTTTGAAATATTATACTTATAATTGAATACAAAATTAATAATGAATGAACTAATGTAATGTTATGAAGATTTAAAGCCTTATTTTTACCAAAGCAATAAATATTCAGGTTGTGTCTATCTTTAAATTTGGTATTCTATTGAATACTAACTGATGATGCTACAGAGAGATGAGTGTAGTCAATACATTCGTGGACTTTTTTAGCGCGGAACCTTTATTCTTTTGGTAAAATTAAATCAACCAATAAAGGTCCCGACAAATTCGGCATTTCTGAGAATATTTGGAATAAACATACAATAAATAAATAAAGACGGACATTATTATATTATTTATTTATATAATTTATTTCATGGCTGTAAAGATTTAGAAAGAGAGATTGACAAAAAGCCGGTTTAATTTTCGCTATATGACGTAATAATGACGACATAATATATACATGCTTTAGCGCATATTGTACGTTAGGTATATGTTCAGTTTCCGACCATTTCTTGCACAATTTTAATGTAATATTACTCTGTTAAGAACAATAAATATAGATGATATATAGAATTTTTTGTTTTATTTTAGTGTTACCTATTATCCCTTATAGATAGATGCTTTTAGTTGTTAAATTTTAGAATTTAACATCCTTAGGGATACTAAAAGATACTGCATGCGTCACCATCCACGTACATCCTTACTAATATTATTAGTAAGAAAATCTGTTACGTTTTCACTCCTAAAGCGTTGGACCTATTTTGATGAATAGAATTGTAGACCTTGGATATAGACTGTTAGTTTTTTCCCCGAAAATAAAATATGGAAGAGGTGAAATAGGGTTTAAGTTACGTCATGGGTTGAACCTATCGTATATAGTCTGTTATAAGGGTGTAGAAAGCGCGAGTATTGCAATGTGGATTTTTAAAACTATAGTTTAGGTTTTGTTCTTTTTAGCCATTTATCCATACTAATACATACTATTATTGATAAACGTGTAGTTTATATAATAAATGTGATAGTAACTCTGTCATTTCCGTTTAACCGCCCAAATCGCTAAAGAAACGTAAATTACCGCCGTATCGGACGTTACGTGTGTACGTTCGGACGTCGTCTGAACGGAAAATAAACTGAGACGGATGGTCGTCGATCGTCGCTATAAGTAGTGTATTATTATGGTATTCGGAGAATTTATATGCCTGCGCGGGTGCCTCTTCTTCTTCTTCTTAGGGCAAAAGATGCGTCATCAGTGTTCGCGGACGGAGGGCTGTCTGCTAGTCCGAGGCCGAGACCGAAGTCTCTTGGGCCCCTTTGTCTTCTTTTGAACGGCCGCACGCTGCTATTGGCATCCCCACTATACCGTTCGTGACAGTAGTATCCGCATCCTTTTTTTCCTTTCCATCTATTTATATCATTTTACGCCATCTATTCCTGTAATCCTATTTATCTAATTAGAGGTAGCACCAGGCTTTCAGTCCTTTTGGTCTGCAGCTGAATTGGGCCGGTTCCTCCGGGTAACAGTACCTCCTTCTCACATAAGATCGGTGTGACCAGGTGACAATACTGTCACGTTAAGTAATGATATTGTTGTCGCGTTTCCTTCGAGGTGGGCATCCAGGAAGTGGCGATATTGGCCCACGTTTTTTTAAATGCACTTAAGCTATTTTTAATCATTAAGGATATACTTTTATATTTTTTAATAATATTAGGAATACTCTTTAGGTGTGTCTAATAGTCCCCTTTCCCCTCGTGGTACACTTAAATTAAAAGCTTGGGTTATGTGTGGGTACGATAATACTCCCAGCCGTGCGGCTCAATAAAGCATCTGATAGCTCACACGTAAGGCTAGTGCCAAATAAAAAAAAATATTAAAAAATCTGAAAAGAAGATGGCCTCGTGACCTTCTTAGTTGAATGTGCTATTTGAGTACCACCTGTGGGTAGTTCCTCGCCTTGCCTTTATCATGTCATTTTGTATCATTGAACATATTTACTTGTATTTTATTATACAGTTGTAAATTGCAATAAATAAATTTAAAAAAAAAAATTAAAAAATTATCAACTCTATATAAAGTTTTAAAATGTTTTTTTCCCCGATTGATATAAAATTGTTATTCTTAATTTTTTAAATAATTCATCTGAATTTATCTCAAACAATTGCCTGACAATATTATTTTATAAAAATATCACATTTGTACGTTATACATTTCACACCTTTAATAATGAAAATAAAAACGAAATAACTCAAAATTCGGGTTTTTCGAGATTGCAATAAAAAAACGCTGCCATCCACAAGTTTACTCGAATATCCGCTTCAATAATACAAAAATGACAGGTACAGATATGAGTCCGTCTTTTTTTTACTAAGGCGTATCTATAGGTTGACCGAACTTTAAATGCCTTTTTCCACAAAATGATATAATTTGATTTTCTGTATGATGCAAATGGATTGGATGTCTGTGCCTGCAAGTCACACCCTCACAATTCTTTACTCTGGTATTTACAATGATTTGACAAATATATAAAATTTTGTTTTCAACAATTGGTTTGCAAATGACATTAATTATAAGGATGGAACTTGAAAGTTATTAAACATAATGTACTCAGAATCAAATTATTGTTTACTTGTATAATAAGAGAATTATTCAAAACCTTGATGAATATTCTTTTGTTGTTCTCATGTTTTTAGAATTTTAAAGAACTCTTTTATTATAAAATATCTAGTAGGTATTTACCTAAGTAAAGTCGTATTGTGAAAAATTTGATTTTTTTAATGATGAAAAAATGAGCCAAATACAAGTTAACTATCAGGTACCGATGAAATTAAAACGGAATGAAATATCTAGGTAGGTACCTATATTTAAGATTTTGCACTTACGACTTTCTAAGTACATAGTTCTTTAGTAAAGCTTAGTTACTTAAATAAATTCAGTCGAGTAGGTAAGTATCTAATTCCGCTTTAAGAATCGAAGTTTAAAATTAGTTTGTACACTTTGCAAGATGTTGCTTTCTGGAAAATCTAATATAAGACGACTTTAGCATACATTGCTGACAGTCAATTAGTAAAAATTGATAATAAATTAATAATACCTTACAAATACTTACAAGCTGATTAGTAAAATCGAGTTAAAAGTGGTAAAAAAACGATGATGAGGATGATGATGCTTCGGTGTCGAAGCGAAACGTGCGTTAAGGCACATCGGAAAGTCAGTGGAGTACTGTGCTCACTGTAGCATCGTCCGATTAGCCTTTGCAGTATAAAGTGACGTTAAATAAATAACCAATCAAGGAATTCATGAGAGGACAGTTTGAAAAAAATACATACTAAATAGTAATATACTTTTCCAGTAAGTGTCTAGGTCACCGTCTGTTTTTCATTCAGTCAGTTATATTATTGAGTGGCGGGTAACCCTTTTCAACCGAATTGAAATTTTACCGAGATACTTCGGATTGAGAGATTTTTTTAGATACGCTAACACCAAGGATGTCGCCCACTCGCTCGCTCGCTCGCGCTCACGCGCATACTCACTTCTGCGATCGGGCGCGCATCGCTCGGATCCGGCAGAGGGGGAGCTCGTTCGTCGATCCTTCCGGTCCGTTGTTGTGTGTTGTGTGATTACACACAACTGTGTGGACTGGCGGGTGAGCGACGTGACGCTGGCTCGCGCCCCTTTGCGCCTCGGATTCGGAGAGGGCGCGTCCCGCACGCGCAACGGTTACTATACAACTTACCGAGCGGCGTCTCGGCGTCGTCGACACAATCAATTGAGATACAGCTATTTATAACTTTTTCTAGAGCCTCAATAGCTCCACGGTATAAGGTATGGACTGAAATCCGCAAGGTACCCGGTTCAAACCCCACCACCGTTGGAACATTGTCGCACCCACTCCTACTACAGGCTTTTAATTTAAGCTTCGTAGGAGGAGAAAAAGGGAATATTAGACATGCCTAAAAAGTATCCTATAATTAAAAAAAAACTTTTTAACAAAAACTTATTTTAGATAAAATGATAGACAAATAATAAAATATAATTAAAATAACATATATGCTATTGTATTAGTCACTTCATTGCCTATTTTTAATATTTAAAATATATAATTTGTTACAGTAGTGCCGTTTTTACCGAATTATTTGAGGAATAGGTCGTAAATGACAAAACGTTTTTTTGCGTTTTCCCAATAACCAACTTTTTTGAGTTAGGTCACTTTATTATTAAGCGTGCGATACGTTCGCGATAAACTATAACAGATTTTGATCAAATTTCGTAACTGTCTGTAATTTAGTAACGTGCCAGTCGAAAACATACGATAGTTTTCGACTGGCCCGTTGGCTTGACCCTGCCCTCCACTCCGGGACTGTGGGTTCGATTCCCGCCTCGAGTCTGGGTGCGTATATATACATATATACGCTTTTATCATGATTTTATGGTAATATTATATATTGAAAACTAAATGTTAACAATGAATGTTAAACAATAATAGCGCACATATATAAGTGACTTAGTAAGCAAGCCAACGTTCGGGCTGGACAACGTCTGTCAATAGCAAAACCCTCGTCATATAAAAAAGTAGTCATAGTATCTTCCCAAAGTTCGAACCTGTACTCAGTCATTGTGTATTCTGCAAGTATTTACCAAGAAGCCATCACGACTCATATCACGCGGGATGTCAAATTACAACGCGATCCACATAATTGTGATTGGATATTGTCTTTTTCCCTTTTCAATATCGAATACGAGGAGGGTTCCGTACGACGAATCATGAAACGGCTAAGTCTTTTTTCTCATATAAGTTACTAGCTGTTTCCCTCGACTTTTTCTGCGTAAAATTGAACTATCCTACTGATAAACCCGCTCTTAGCGGATGTTTACTATCTATAGGCTATATCCTATATCCTTGCCAAATTACATTTTATACATCCCCCGTTTTTCGAGATTTTGGCTTAGGTGATCTTTCGGTTTTATACACATAGACGTTTAAGTACTGTTGCAATATATTTTTTAAGATACAAAACAGTACTTTATCTCTCGTACTTTAAAAAATAGGACCGATGCCCTTGCAGCATTTAAAAAAGTCTTCATTAATTGTCGCTAAGAACCAGCTAACGTGATGTCAGCCTTCATACAAAGAAAAACTGTCTGCTATAAAATATAAAAATCGGGTGTCATGGTGTATGCATGTTTGCAATGAACTCTGAAAATACTGAACCAATTTTTATCAAATTCCATAACTATTTGTCGGAATTTATTCCATTCTAAAACATAGCACAGATTTTATTTTCATTTTTTTTACCATAATGACAGCATTACATGCTCTTCAGTAGGCAAACTAAATGTTTGCGTACATTCAAAAGAAAGCAAGCCAAATTTCGAGCAGGACAACTTCTGTCGATTCCGCCATTTAAAAGAGTCTATTTTAGAAGACCAAACGAATAATTAGGAAATATTATCAAAAAAAATGACTTAAATAATCAAAACTGGACCAAATTGAAATAGGACCACACGGGGAGCACCAGCTTTCAAATAAACAGGATCATCAAAACCGGTTCACCCAAAAATTTCTGAGGTAATTAACACAAAAATAGAGTCGAATTGAGATCCTCCTCCTGAAGTCGGTTGAAAAGACACACAACTTCATCTTTTATATAATCGCACATTGAGGAATATTCATATCCCCACAAACTTTTGAGAGGTTTTTGGATATGAAATTGCATACAACTTGCTATATAAATTAATGTTAAATAATAATAATAAAAAAAAAAAGATCTCCTCTCATACGAGTAGCAATAGAACTTCTTTCACAAAAGCCTCCGCTCGAACTTATCCACATTTTTTTCACTTGTGATCCTTTGTTTCATCCGTGAGAACGGTGGATGGGAAACTACCATTTTTAGAGATTGGATTATCGGATACGTGGGATTTTGAGGTCGTTTTCAAAACTGGATCGGCATCGAACCAGGAGCGATCGCGTATGCAGATTATGTTTTGGAACAAAACGCCTTGGGCGTTGTTTTACCATAAATTAAGTAAAATCACAATGTCTTTCAGTGGAGACGGGTGTGTATAAACGAAAATCAATCGCTTTTCGTTAATCTCGCCACAACTCAAAAACGGCTAAACCATTTTGAAATCTGTTTATTTTGTTTGATTTCTCGCATTTCCGGGAGTGATTAAAAAAATAAAGAGAAAGGAAAACTCAAAATAATATTTTACTAATTGTGGGTTGGCCGTTTTGAGATTTTTATTACTTTATTAGCCCTTTTGTAGTCTCAGAGACATTTGCAATATTTCTGTGGAACAGAAAGAGCTGGCGTAACATCGTACGAAGAAAATTATAAGACAGGAGTCACGAACCTCAGCATTGAGGATTTGACTCAAAGCGAGAGAAATGTACGAATTTAAATTTTGTGTGTTTGCATTAGCGTAGCCGGTAGACGGTGTCCTGCCCGAATGTTGGATTACTTACGGTTTACTACATTCTATTATCCTATAATATTGTCCCCTTTCCAGTTCCCGTTAAATAATGGTTCACTATTATGGCGTTAATGGCTTTAAGCATAATAGATAGATATATGCTGTCGTGGGCTTTTTTGTGGAACTATTTAAGATAAACATTTCCTCCATGCACTGTATACGTGTAACTCTAACGGTTTTTACAGCGAACGCCAGAATAGCTCGCAGATGACAGAAAATGGAATATCATATAAAAACATAATAAAATTATTTAATTTGAATAAAAAAACTTTTTATTTATTTTGATACAAATAATCGTAATAGATCCGTGCCCCGGCGGGCTTCTGGCGAAGCTACATGCGGAAGTGAGCCGGTATACCGCCAAGAACGAAGCGACAGCTATGATCTCCATAGATTGCACGGAGGCGTTCGATTCAATGTCCCATAGTCTTCTATGTAAGATACTGCAGGACAACGAATTTCCAGAGCATCTTTATAGTATCCTGCAGTTCTTTCTCCAACAATGTTCAATAAAGGTACTGGTCGGCGGCATTGGAAGCTGTATCCAATGCTATCTCCGGTAGTAGGGACACTAACAACTAGTGGTTAGGGATCCAAAGTAGGAAACTTCCCCACAATACGAGCTGTCATTTTTTTTACACTATTTATTTAAATGCGATTTGAGCAGGTGGCGAACGCCTGTGTGCGGAAAAGCCCAAAAGGACTCATGAAGACACTGGTTGTGTAATAAATAAATAAATATATACAGACTATACAGCACACGGACGTCTGTTCCTAAGGTAGACAACTTAATGCCTGTGTTATAGGTAACAGCCACCTGTTATATACCAATAAAGACCCTCTGTCTCCCCACCCTCCCCCCTCCCGGTGATGCGGTCGAGGCCAATAAGGCTAACAGCAGGAACCACACAAAAAAAAAACAGCCAGCAATACGGTATTTTGTAAAAGCTGAAAGCTTATCAAAGTATGCTCTCTATACAGGTAAGAACAATGGCCCATTATGAAGTTTGAATGATCATGGCTTTGGCTGGTATAATAACCAAGGAGAAAAAAAAAAGAAATCATAGTAATATATAAAAATGTTTTCTATTTGTTATCGTCTGCCGTAATTGGCGGCAAGCTGTGCTACGCGCACGTGGAGGGGCGGGCCGGCGGGGGGGGAGGGGGGGGGAGGGTTGCCCCGGACCGTCCCGACGCAGCTCACGTTCGATTGCGCGCTTCGCAGGTCGTCGACCTGCAGGGCGCGGCCAAGCAGATGAAGGCGCCCTGCATCATCCCCGAGCTGAGCACGCTGCGGGAGGTCAAGATCGACGACCCCCGCTACTGGCCCATCGCCTGCCACCGCGACCACAATTGGGACCAGCGCAAGTGGACTTCTATACGGTTCTATGGCCCCTAGTAGTCGTAACGATGTTTAGAAGAATCTCATTTCAAAATGGTTTAGGGTAATTTGAATATTTAATGTTATTACGCCACACTCATTTCCAGAGTTTCCGCAATCGTACTCGAGATGATAAATACCACCAATAATCAAAGACTTCTAAACTTTTCTATGGCCCGTAGTCGTAACGATGTGTTGAAGAATCTCATTTCAAACGGTTTATGGTAGTTTGATTTTTTAATGAATGTTTTGACGCAACAGTCCGAATTTTAGTGAGAGTAATGAACAATGATTGAGTTTTATATAATAAGATTGCAGACTATGTTCTGCCTCATATTATTTACTTCTATTATCCTATATCATTCCCGTTCCCGTTGCCGTTCTCGGTTACGTTCTCGTTCCCGCTCCCGCTCCCGTTCCCGTTCCCGTTCCCGTTCCCGTTCCCGTTCCCGTTCCCATTCCCGTTCCCATCCCCGTATAAGTTCAAATTTACGCTACATTTTAGATATAAAACGTTTGAATGGGAAAAAGTATGCCGCTGTTTTTGCTGTACCTCAGTAACGTTGGTGAGAAGATTTAAGTTATATAATAAATTTTATTTACCCCCAGCTGTAGCCTGCGCGCGGTGACGACAATATTGGTACAAAGAAGACGCACTCGACATCCGGCTGAATATGCATATTTATATTGGCCTACGTGCGGGCTCACTACGGATAGAGTTGACCCTCATATATCCCAAGGTGAGCCAAGATGATATTTTGTACAAAATTAAAAATCTGAATTATTAAGAATTCTACTCCCTAACCTAACCTAACCTAACCTAACCTAACCTAACCTAACCTAACCTAACCTAACCTAACCTAACCGGAATGCGCATCCTTTTTCTCCTTTCCATCTACCTTTTTCTCCTTCTACTCCATCCCTTCTTTGACTCATATCTAAATAGATATATATTTAATTAGAGGTAGCGCCACGCTTGCAGTTATATTGGTCTGCATCCCAATTGGGCCGGCGCGTCAAGTCAGATTCTTAACAAAATTAAACCATATGAAATAATATCACAACCTAATGGGAGGGCGGAAGAGAGAAAAGGACCACGGATCATACCCTGTGGGACGGGGGGGGGGGGGGGGGGGTGATAATAGCAGCTAAGGCAGTCCGGGGTCGCGTACCCGTAGTGGATCTGACAAGTTATCGGACATATAAAAAATAAAGTCCACCTCCTGGATGGAGATGTTTCAATAACACTATGTCGGACTGTAAACTTTGGCTGGCGGTATTAGTCCTTGGGAAAAATTCCCCCCAAAACACATTTAACCGAAAATTGAGTGGCTATGCCCTGCCGGATCCATCGCGTTGCTAAGGAAGGAACCATAACAGTCCCCGGGACTTGTGACCCAGGTGTAGTGTGTGCGCGTTTAAGAGCGCGCTCTTTATAGTGATCTAACACTCACCTTCACTGCTAGTGTTCCTTCCCTTGCCTAGCCAGATCCGGTATGATCCTACTAGTGCGGCTTTAGATGTTCTTTCTAATAATGAACTTATGACAGTTCTTGACAAGCCAAGGTTTCTTTCTCATACCCCAAATATAAAGGAAATACCTTTTTTTTTATCTCTAGTAAATTTTCCACTTATCTACTTCTAGAGAATTTTTATTACTATACTTTGTAATTAATCAAGCGTTGGGGTATTGTCGCACCGACTCCAGCTTTTAATTTAAGCTTAGTAGAAGGGGAAAAAGGGAATATTAGACATATCTAAAAAGTATTCCTAATAATCTTTAAAAAAATAAAATAAGGGAACAATAGAATTTTAGAAGTCTACTGCAGTTGACATAATTAATTTATGATTATTACGGCATTCCCAATGACATTTATAGTTTAGAGTTTATACTATATCAGCAAAACAAGTCTTCCTATGCAAGTTGTGAATGAACCTCGACAAGACGGGATGACGTCAATGTTGAGATATACAGTTTCTTCTGTAACGTATGAGAGATTTATCGAGATAAGCGTAATGTAAGCGTTCACAATAGAGGTTCCCCGAGCGACAATAATCTAATTAGCGATACAAGATCCGATCTTATAAATAATCATCGCGTTAATTCGTGACACACCACTTTGAATGAAGTGATTTAGCGTCCGCCACGTCGATAACCGAATGTCCTATGCGTGCAAAACCGTCTTCGATACATCGCATTCTTCCCGGAATGGGTTACTACATTTCTACCAGTTTTTGCCGCGAATCTCGAACGAACCTCATCCTTGTACTGATCAGGCTCGCGTCCAACTCCAGAAGGTCGCAACGGCGACGTGATTATTGATTTCATGTTTAAATTTCATCAGCGAACGGGCCTTTTAATATTGAGCGACGTCATCTCGAACAGGGTGGCAAATTGCTCCTTTTTCCATGCTAACTGTTCCAACGATGGTGGAATTTATATGTGAAATGTTGGCCGGCAAAAAATGAATTCCATTTAATTATGGACGATTTTAAAATCTGTGAACAATGCGAACGATCCTTTGTAGTCGCGGATCGTTTTTATTAATGAGGAAACTAATTTGATAATTTCTTATTGAAATCCGGAGCTCCGTCTCCAACAGATAATATTGTATAATTGGTTATAAAATGGCTCTCGGATCGATGTTTTTGCGAGGAAAGTTTGTGCGTCATGTTATTTTATTAGTAATCGACATACAAAGCCATTAAAAAGGCAGTTAAAGAAACATTTGTATTTGCAATATATTGAGGGACTTTGTTATTCATATTATTCATTATGTTGCTTACTGTGAATTTTTGTAACCTAATTCAGAGTTCGTCCAGGCCCAATATGTTTGGATATTTTTTACACATAAGAATAAATGTACTGTGTATATAGAAGAGGGAACAAACACAGGGTTTGAAGAGGTAGTAGCCTGAATCAGTGGTCGGCATTTGAGACAATTGCTAGGTTAACTAACTCTTGCTGCGACTGGCTGATAGACGGGTGACCCATTCCAGCAATGGTTTATATTTGATATCTGACCTCCTCCGTGTTTCGGAAGGTACGTAAAACAGTGGGACCCGATTAATGCCACTTTGTGATATTAGTCGTAAGGTTGTAGAGATCGAGGGGGTTCCGAGGATGACTTCAGATGGCAATCGATCATATTAACTTACCCCACAGCCACATCAGGGATAACGCTAGGAAGAAGTGGATCAAACAGAGATTTACAATCAACTTACAATACGCTACGCTATAAACAAACCGATCGTAAAATAAATTAATAATTAAAAAATACTGGCTATCTACAATTGAAATATCATCGCTGCACTCAGATCACGTAAATTTATTTAATTAATTATGGATCACAGAATTCCCACAATGCATCGGTGGAATATCAAAAACAATGAAAACTCGGTAAAAAGTATTCATGTAAGCAATTAGTGTTTAAAACGAATTAAGCGTGTAACACGATTGGGAACTTTTTAATTTCTTAAAAGTTTTATCCCATTTTTTCGATTAAGAGAACTAAACGCACGTAGTAACAAATGGAAAAAACTTTAAAGTACACATTTACTTATCGAAGGACAAACATGGACACGCGGTATAAAGTTTCTTAATAAGTTATGCTGTTTGACTGACCTAGTATATTTGAAATAGTTACGTTAAAAATATGACTTTAGGGGTGTGTTAAGACATAATACATTTTCTAAAAAAAAAAAACTATTTATTATTATCAAGTAATGAATTTCTATTTATGAAAAGATTATTAGTTGCTTAGTTGAAATGCTTCTTTTTTTAATATTTAAATACCAATTCAAAATTCGTTTATTCACTAAGGAATTTTGCAAACACGCGTGAAAGTCATTTTTAACATATTTATGTATATTTGTTAAAAAAATGTGTAATACTTTGGTGATGAAAATTCGATTTAAAGCTCAGTTTTACAAGGGTTATGACGCGTCTGGTACTGAGAAGATTCCGCAACAAACTCAATTGGATATTTTTTTTGTTATCAACATTTCAAAAAAAAAAAATCACAATTGGTTAGAGCAGTTTATAAACAAACATTGTCATCATTGAAATAGTCCTTTACATTATAATAGGACTTTTGAATGAGTCTTCGGCTTGGAAAAAGTTTAACAATGTTTAATAAAGTGTGTATGATTATAGCATATCGGAATAGAACTGGGTACCATGCAAATGTCAGTCTATCTTTTCTAACTTTGTGCTATTGATAGATAATTATGAAACAATACATCTTAATGATTTCTTATAAAACTGATTAAAGGAGACTCATCGCATGTTATTCTCATTATTATTATGTAATTATTCATGTAAACAATGTTAATAAGAAACGTTATCCTATACCATGTAACGTTTTACAAACAACAAAGAATTCTACTTTGTATCATCTGCAATTATGTATGACAACTTGTACAGATATAAACTTCATCCTAATAGAACGCAAATGTGCGATGCGAGCGAACTCAGTTCGAAAACGTGCGTTCAAACATATAGATTAGAAATATCCTAATTGAATTCGCGCGATCGCATCAAACTTTTTACGAATGGTATAACAAGATCTGTAATATAGAGTCACTGTAATGGCTGGCCCGTTGGCGGAGGCTGACTTTTTTTTTTTAATTTTAGAGTAATGAATGCGACAATGGGGTAGTTTGAAGCATTTTGACGATAATGATAACATTGTACACACATATATACTACACACATTTCTGTATTGAAACTAAAAAATAACTTCGAAGCGGCCAGGTCGATAGTTGCGAGATCGCTCGTCCGCTTCTGTCCTATCTGTAACATAGTTATGTTTAGCGCGGAATGTCAGAATCCCTCAACCCTCCCCTCATCAGAGTGCAAACATCAACTTCGAGAAGGATGCGTTAGACATTTTTTTGGAATCACTCGATTAATACTCGACCAACAAATTTCGACAATCATTAAATTCATTTTCATGCCCTATCTCCTCCGTAAATATTATGTGTTACCCAAAATATACTTTTGTATATAAGGGTCTAAGAACAGTGTTTTTCAATATTTTTCGATACGCGACCCCTTTACAGGTTGAAAAATTCTGACGACCCCCTTGGGCCATGGTTGAAAAATTATGTCAAATCCGACAGGCAAACGGTGATCGTTTAAAAGACTTTAAAGATATGTGCATATGAAAAATCGTTGTCGATTAAACTGCACAGTTTTATGGGCGCGTTTGGATGGAGATCACTCAATTCGGCAGTAACTTCACGGAGCTCTAGAAACGTTAAATCGAACGTTTCTAGAGCTCCGTGAAGTTACTGCACAGTTTTGTCGCAACTATTTATCGATACGTATTGTAACTGATACAACTGATCATATAAATGTGTGAATATTTTCTTCTGCCCTGAACATTTCAATAAATTCCTATAGTCCTTTTAATTAAATAGGTATGGTTATTTCTGTTTCTTTTTTCCTCTTTATTACATTAAGTTTGTTCACATTTACCTCCAACGCGTTGGAAGAAACCGTAGCAGTGTCCGGGACTTGTGACCCAGGTGTAGGTTTAACAGCGCTGTTTTTAGTGGCCACTAAAACTCACCTTCACTGCAACTGCCTGGCCAAACCCGGTATGATCCTACTAGTGCAGCTTTAGATGTCCTTTCTTATGCGTAGTAACCCACTTTTGCATCGAAGATATTTCTATCCTAAATCCGCGCGAATACCTTCCGCAAATCCGCTACATGATGCGCCTCATTTTTGCTAAACACCAGGAGATCGTCCATGTACACCTGGCACATGTTCTCGTTTAGACCCCGCAAAAATTCGTCCATTAGTTTTTGAAACGTTATGGGCGCATTCTTTAACCCGAACGGCATTCGAGTAAACTCGTAATGTCCCCTCTCGAAGGTGAACGCGGTCTTATACTGATCCTTGGGGTTCATGCGAATCTGGTGGTACCCGGACTTAAGATCAAGCGTGCTATGTTCACCACCGCCTATAGACATTTGCAGCATAAAGGAGCCACCAGCTAAAAAGGAATAAGAGATTAAAGGGAATAGGAGGTAAGGGCTTTCCTTACTTAATGGAAGAAGGGGTTAGGCTTCCGGCTCTCTCACTCACCGTACGAAAGTACATGAGCTACTTCACGCCGATCTTCTGTGAGAGTGAGGTACTGCACCGGTCGAGTTAATTCGTATACGGGCTGTAGTCGGTGGGCTATTGTTATTGTTATATTTTGTTTTAAGATATGTACGATCTACAAATTTTTATCCAAGTGAGACTCCTTTCTTCGGGTAAAGACGTCGGGTGGTTGTACTAAAATGTAGGTGTACACATGTAGTTGTAGTAGGACACATGGCTAGATGTGGTGACGGCAGGTGGTCTATTTACCTAACTGAATAGTGACCTATATTGCGTTGGAAAAATCCTGATCGTCCAATGGTTCGATGGGCGGATAAAGTGAAGATAGTTGCAGAAGCAGTGTATTAAAGGTTACCAGAAAAAGTCGCAAAAAGTAGATAATATAATATCACACTTCACCTTACAATCTATTTATATCAACAAATAACCATAAAATAAAAGTATAATAATTTGTAAATATAAATAAATAATCTCCATAAAATATCACAGTGCATAACCTACGCCTGGCGGTGATAAACGCGCCGGCGTCGGCCTGCTCTCCTTTGACGGAGAGGAGCGGATGCTGGATCAGCCTCTCTCCCCCTCTCCGCTTCTTCTTTAATTTGCAGGGTACTTTCTGCAAACTGCTGGAATGCCCGCCACTCGTGCTCATTCGCTCATTCGTAATCGCTAAGCTTGGTCACTCGCTAAGTTTAAGTTTTGATGAAATTATATAAATTAAATAAAAAACAATTTTATTTTACTATGTGTGAAATTAAAAATAAATACCGTGTAAAGAATAATAAGAACATAATTACTTAAATTGTTAGCGTCAATTAAGATTTCTAAGAAATGTTTGCATACAAACTTTTAATATATTTGTATTATTATATATTTGTATTTGTATAAATAAAACTGTTAAAACTGATAAATCAATAACGAGTGTCTGCACTTCTTTATTTGGTAATGGGTGTGAATGAACAATCAATCCGTCTGACAAAGGCATATCAAAACAAGAAGACTAATAGTGATGCGTGATCTGTATTTGAATATTAGAAGACAAGAAGTTTACCTTTCTTTGATCAATTAACGATGTAAGATTGTTTATGAAACTTAAGAGAAACTTCTTGTTGTTTTTACAACTCCTGTTCAAAAAAGATGTCAACAAAACGAAAGAACTTGTTGTTTCAGTAAGAAATACTGAGAAAGCCATATGATCCAAGCACCGCAAACTGATCATAACGTGGATGTTTAATCAATTACCTATACGATTTTTCCTACGCAAAAAAAACTAACAGGACTACTGTCGTAATGCGTCTATAGAACTACGTATTAATTGTTTTAAAACGTGCCGAATATATGATCCAAGCATCGCTAATCATCAGTTGTATGAACAATTAATGGAATTTTGATTTACTAATTAATGTTAGTTTTGTATTTATTTTAATTCTAAATTATTTAATAGTACTATTTTTGTTATTATATAGAGCAGGTCGTAGCTTAATTAATGTTCGCTTTTAATCGATCGCCAGGTTAAACAGTTCTTGTAGCGGCCTTTGCAATTTAAGGGAATTCGGATACTAGACCCTAATTAAAGAAATATTTTTTGGATATCAGACATGAATGCGTTACTTAATTGTATTCAACGTTCTCAATCGTGGAGGTCTTTCTAATTGTAATTGATAAATACCTAGACTAGTTTTCTAATAATATATGTGTGTGTGTGTGCGTGTGTGTGTGTGTGTGTGTGTGTGTGTGTGCGTGTGTGCGTGCGTGTGTGCGTGCGTGCGTGCGTGCGTGTGTGAGGGCTTGCGTGCGAGTGTGTGTGTGCACGCACACGCACGACCCATTGCTTTGACATTTCGTATATTTCCTTTTCCTAAAGGATGTGGGGAAGAAATCGCTCTTCACCGATAACACCTTCTTTTGTACTTCTATTCTTGCTGTTTGTTTTTGTGTTGTACAATAAAGCGTATAAATAAATAAATGAATACCTTAATTATTGTTTAGCAAACGTCGGTATTTCATTTCAAAGCGGTATAATTCATCAGACCAGTTTTAGACAGTGACGAAATTGATTTACATTTACATGGCTAATTAATTAATTAACTGAACAGCGCTGCTTGATAATTGTGAATGTAATTATTTATTCATGTAAATCATTTATATCACTATTTCACTGGTTAGGACTCAAACATATTTTAATTCAACCACCAATAACGCTCAACTCCATCCGTATTGAATTCAATGATTTTGTCCCACGTTAAAACCCTAATTCCATTTTTGCATCATATGAATCTCTCTGGGATTTCATCGAAATACACAGTCAATTTGTTTTTAAACAAATAATAATTAAACGTGAAACCACAGTGAAATTAAAATGTTTTGACATTAATTTGCAACACATACTTAAAGCTTAATGGAGAAAAACTAAACTACACAAACGCAATTTTGTTAGATCATTCGCATCGCTCAGACAGATGGAACCCTTAATTAATTAAAGAGCAAGGGGAAAACCTCCATATGAAACATTCATTGTAAACCGTCACAAAATCTAAAATATTCAACTATCATGTCATTAAATTTACGAAATCTATGCAAAAAAAAACTTAACCCTAAACCTATCTATCTAAAAACGTGTAATTTTAATTTTTGTTGCACGTTTAATTACTATTTATTTAAAAGTAAAAATACCAATGCATTTCCGTGAAATCCCAGGGAGTTTCTTAAGGCGGCTCCACATTATTTTTCGTGAAGCTGCGTTAACAGGCGTGAACGTGAATGTGGATAGTTTTCGCGGGGTTCACGCGTTCACGTTCACGCCTGTTCCTAGATCAGAGTCGGTATTTTGTCCCGCGACAAAGGATTCGCGCCTCTTTCGAGCGGTCTTCACCGGTACACAACCACATTCAAGGCTCCGCGAAACTAAATTTCGCCACTGGATTCTATGTAATAATTTTTATCAATATAATTCCCATATCTGCTTCTTTATAGAAAGCCTGAAAAGCAATTTTTATAATTTATAAAGACAGTTCTAATAGTAAGGCAATTCAAAACTTCAGCAAGCATCATCTTCCACGCCCATTTCGCGGCGAGTTTCACGAACGATTGTCAGCATCCCGTGAATGTAGAGGAAAAATGGAATTAGGGTTTCAACATGAGACAAAATCTTTCACATTTAATTGTTGTTTCATGTTTAATTATTATTTAAAAATAAAGCTAACTATTTTATATTCTCCCTTTGTTATGTTCCGCTCATTCGATGTGTATATTTACGTTTCTAAAACAGTTCGTAATTAGCTAATGAATAATAAATAAATCTACTTTAAAATGAACATTGCTACTTCCATGAAATACTGTCGCTGGCATAATAGCTGTTCATACGTAATTCTGCGCCCGAATCCAAAATACAGACATTTAATCGGATGGACACTAAACGCTGCGGCATATTGCAAAATTGAATAAACGTTTGCATTGCCGCTAATTTGTTATACTTGGTTCGTAAAATCGGTATTAAAACGATTAAAATATTCAGTATAAAATGTGGACTACATTATAACGTCACAAGTTACATTCGTTATACATTATAACACGTTATAGTGTTACCAAGAATACCGTATTATGTTTTTACTTTCCAGTAGGGAAGCGAAAATGAGTGCATGTATACTTTTTTTGTAATTGTTTTTAAAATTTCACTTCAATTCTTTGTTAATGGCTCTTATCTATGCCAACTGAGAATAATTTATTTCGCCAATGTCACGTTATTTGACGACAAGACCAAGAAGATTATTCTTAAAATTGATAACTTTTTTAAAATTCGAACTTAAGCTTAGCAATCTATTACGATTTCATGGACACCTACTAATGGCCGCCGATGATCAGGTAGGCCAAGAAAGAGTGTGGAGTGGGGAGATGACTTGAACGCCTTTGCTGGAACGACGTTGGAACGACGAGCTTGAACTGAAAATCTTACAGTGTGCTAATCCATTAGCTACTAAAGATAATTTACAGCTGATAAAAGACAGTCTATGTCTTCTTATTCCTAGAGTTATCCCGGTACAGTTACAAGATGCTACTAAATTTTTAGTGGTCATGCAGTTGAATCGAACATTTATAATACCGGTGCCAGACCTAGCTCAAAGTGTTTGTACATTTTTGTCCTTGAAGTCCACAAAATACTACAAAACTTTGCGCAGCTACACAAAGTCCAATTTAAACGTATGTATTGATATATCTATTTCGAGATATTATATGAATAAAATATTTCTGTAGAAACAAATTTAGACATTTCGTCCCGTACGAGTGTGTACTATATCCACCCGTCCTGTCTTCTGTGCTGGAGTTAGGGGATATCCTTTAAACCCCTGTCATTGTATGTAAAGCATATGTTTTCATGAATATATTTACCTAAATATATACGCATGTTATGTCTATGTATCTTCTTATATGCGTATTTAAATAATTATGACATTTTTATGTAAGTAGACAATATCATTTCAAAACAATGATGAATAAAAAAGAAAAACTTGATAAAACAGAGAGAATGGCAGTAAAAGTAGAACTCAAGTTGTTCAAAGGTTCACGGTTCAAATGTTGTATTAAACGAGTTATTTGAACCGTCTCATGCGACAAGACAATGCCGAGACATCGTCTGCTTTCTAATGCACACTAAAAATTGTGCCACAATCTCAGCCTGATATTCCTTTATAATCTGTCTACATAATACACTCGAGAGCAATAATTCTGGGTCCTCCACTTGTACCACTCATTATGGTCTTGAGGCAATCTGGACCAGGTTCGACCCAAGACAGATATTATGTCGTTGACCCATCTGGTTAGTTAGAGACTTCTTCAGAAGGGGAAATGTCAGCTGGAACTTGCACAAGAACGAAACAGGCCAACAATACCATCACTTGACGTGAATGCATTGCCGCCACTTCATGCCGAGTTTATGTGAGAGGGAGGTACTGATACGTCGACGGGCCAGACAATTCGGCTGAAGACCAAAAGTGCTGCAAGAAGTAACAGTAATTCCTGAACTAATTAAAATAATTGTAGCGGCGCGCGCTCCGGCCGAGGCGCTGCCCGCCGACGTGTCGCTCCTGCACGCGCGGCTGGAGGCCTACAAGCTGCAGCGCGCCGCCGACGACGAGGAGTTCGCGGTGCACGTGCACACCACCGAGGTGCTCCCCCGGAATTCTCGTAGTTTAATTTTTGTTTAGTCGCTTGGTTTTAGTCTACCGATCTTCGCATTTGCTCCGGCTCCGGACGTTCCGGTCCCGCAAAACCACGGCTGTTAGCTGACTTTTAGCTTCCGACTTTGAAACAGATTGGTATATAACATTTTATTGAATTAAAATTTGAATTGTCTCCGTCTCTTATCCGTCTTTGAAGCATGTCATATACATTCTTTGTTTACGATGATAGGTACATAGGTAAGTATGAATAGTTCATTTTAAATAATTTTAAATATCAGATTTATTTATAGTAGTCTGACTAATTGACTATGTAGATTTATAGAATACGTAATATGTATACTCATTTTAAGCTTTATCACTATTTTAGCATCATGATATACAACCTATAGCCTTCCTCGATAAATGGGCTATTTAACACTGAAAGTACTTTTTACGTTGGACTAGCAATTTCTGAGATTAGCGCGGTCTAGTAAACAATAAAACTCTTCAGCTTTATATATTAGTATAAATATTTCAACATACCCGATAACACACAACAGTACAGCAAACAAATGTGCCATTCCTTTAAGAAATAGAAACATGTTTCAATGAATTTACCTTCAATAAAGATCTATCAAATGTACATGTAACAATAATTATAGATTAAAACTATACTATATTATTATATTGTACAATATTTATAAAGGTAAGGGGTACAGTGCTAAACTGTAGGAGCTTCGGGTTCGAAAAGTCTGTGGAAGATAAATTGGTCTTTCTGTTTCTAGTGGGGCTCGCTCTGACTCTATAAATGAGGTATAATTAATTAGGAGAAAAATTACCTCACTGCACAACAGTTGCCTAATACATACACAGGGACAGTAAGCTCCTATCAAGTACTGAACCCTATATCTACCCTTGATGAGACATAAACCCTACAATAGCTGTAATAAAACTAGCTTTATTTGGCTGCTTAATCCTCTTTTTCTATATTTATTTATGTGACAATGATGGTTTGATTTTATTATGGATATAACAAGTATTCTAGAACATAAGTTTTAAAACTGGGATCTATCAGCCCTCAGGGGCTCTAGCCATTACTGATGGTCTGCAAAGCAAATATGATTCTTTTTCTAAAAATTCTTCGGGATTCAAACTTTTTGTTTTTGTTGTTACTTTGGATTTATCAGGAACAATTGAAATGAGGAAGGGATACGATAGCATCGGCGGAGCTCATGGCGATTCGGGAGATATTGGTTATTGATCAACTGTTATACCAGGATTGGAGAGGAAGGATTGGGAATCAAGTGGGGGCTAGGGTCGAGCACAATGGCCCTTGATTTACTAGCGTTTAGGCTTAATTAACGTTGAATAGCCCAGAAATGTATTGTATTCCCGGAGGAGCAGAATTATTTCTTAAGTGTCCGTAGTCCGAAGAAGTATGAGGTTGTTCCATCTAATTCCAGTTCTTTAAAGGTGGCCCAGTCTTCTATTGTCACAAGTTAAAAAGATGTTTTATCTAGAAAATTAAATCCATTCACACCCGTCAAAATTAAAAGTCCTCAAAAACTTAAATTAATGGCAATATACGAATATAAAGGAAAGAAAATCTGTGCAGTGCTCTAGAATGCTACCACCAGAACCACCACCAAAGCACATTGCAGTAGATCACAATAATAAAGAATTATAGAATTGTCTAGTATTCGGGGGTCTCCTCCACCTGCAGGATCAAAAACACTACCTTTTATTTAGTGACTCTTTAAAATACATAATAAGGGGCATACGCTCTGTTGGTTATAATGCCGGGGTCAGACATAGCTTCATCATCATTTCAAGATCATGTACTGTGGCCGGAACTTTGTGTAGCTGGGCAAAGTTTTGTAGAACTTTGTAGTCTTCGAGGACAAAAATTTACAAACACTTGTAGCTTTGTCTGCCTCCGGCATAAGAAAGTGTTAAAGCGAAGTCATGACCATCACAGGTACGTATATTAATTGTCGAATATAAGAATGTCATTGCACAAATGAATAAAATTTTGCATACATTGTTGAAATAATTATATGGTACGCAAATTTCAAGATTTGTTGGTGAATTTCAATCAGCCAGCGATCTCCAATATTAATTAAATGACGTCGCGTATCCGTCACGTCTAGTTAGAAGAAGCGTCGTGAGGAGGAAAAATGGGCTTATTCAGCCTTTTATACCGTAGGAGGTTAATTCGAGTCAAGCCCTTTAGAGTATCCTATAAAAGCAGAATTACGCTCTCAATTTTTGATTATGAATTTAATAAGAAATTTATAGGCGTGCGCAAGCTTGGAGACTGTTATTTCGTGATCCTGGTTCATATATAGGCTTCATAAGCATGTTAAATTTATTTCTCAAAAGATTTTAGAAATCACAGATAATAAATATCTATACTAATATATAAAGCTCAAGAGTTTGTTTACTTGAACGGGCTAATATCAGTCTAGTCCAATTTGAAAAATTCTTTCAGTGTTAGATAGCCCATTTATCGAGGAAGGCTATGGGCTATATATCATCACGCTAAATGTTTTTACCTAATTTTACGCGGATAAAGTCGCGAGCACAGCCAGTATATGATATAAGTACTTTGTCCAGTAGTGCATTGTCTATGGGCATTGGTAGATTCTCTTAATAACGTGAACCATAAGTCTGATCGCCTCTTATATAAAAATTTAGGCATTAATATAATAAATCGGGCAAGTGCGAGTTAGACTCGCGCACTACGGATTTCGTACCATCACGTAAAAGAAACAAGTACCAAGTTATTTTAGAGATATACTTTTCGTAACAAATCTTTTAATTTGACAATATGCGATATAAATTACCATATCTTTGGATTGCGTAAACTAAGACGATTCATTTTTCATAGCTCCAAGGCACCGCAGATCGTTGTATTTGGTATTAATTTCAATTTTATATCTCAACGCGTTTCTAAAAAAAAAAAAAAAGTCTTGATCGACAGACAACGAAGTTATTATGATATAAGGGTTCCTTTTTCCTTTGAAGGTACGGCACCCTAAAAATCTAAAAATAAACGAATCACATGGATATAGTTACGAATTTTAGCAAGCTTTAAACATAATTCTTCGTTACTAACAATAAGTTACATTATAATGTTTGTCTTCAAAGTTTCATTAAAGAATCACATTAAAACTAATTACACGAAGTACTAGTAGAAGCGAACTTTCAAACAATTTGCTTTAACAAAAAAATTAAAAATTCATCCACTTAACAAAGTTTGCATGTTAATTTTATATCTCTTTCCTAAGTGTATCAAGTGCAAAGTTTTAGGGTGGCGCGTGGGTACGCTTAATAATTTAAAATTTTAATTTGCCTGGCATGGAGTGCAACAGTGCCACTCCCAGTTTTAGGAGATTGAAATACCAATAGTAACAGACTGATATACGGGTTGACTGGTGAGATACGATACTCGGAGACCTTATATCAAAATAATTAACATTGAATGTCAATTAACTACTACGTGAGATTAAGAAAAAGTTAACTAATTATGAAGTGAACGCATGGACATACTGGCTTGGACGCACGATGATGGTCCGTTTTCCCTTCACGGTTTAGTCCTAGCTTAGGACAGGCAAAATTACCTATTTCACTCATAACTTATTCACTTATTTGTTTAATAATTATAGCTAAAAAAGTAACTGAATTATTTTATTTATTATCGATATCGCGTTTAATTCCAACTGAGAGCCGCCATTAAATCTTTTTTATAACTGACTAGTTTTTTTACGCTGGGAAATGCATTTACGAACTAACTTTTACGAACAGCAACTTAACCGCCGAACTTAAGGCCACACTTTAACCTAATTTTAAGGAAATTTGGTCAAAAATTAAATACCTATTTTTATTACATAATTATAACGAGTACCCTCCTAAAGTATTCTAAGTGTCTCACCAGTCACCAACAGTCTAATAATAGATATAAAATTTGGTAATACGGTACCTTTACTAGGATGTAGTACATTTACATCTACTCGTTATGTCCTATCTATCTATCTTTTGACCTCAATGCCATCTTACCCATAAAGGCATCGGAATAGGCTGAGAAGACCCAAAGAAGCCTCCTTTCAAAAACCATGAAGTAAATCTGGTGACAAATAAATATCTCACAATAATGATCTTCCAACTTTCACTGAAGCACAAAACTAAGCACTGGAATGAGCAGAGATGTGATGAATTTATAAACTCAGCGTGAGTGCAAAGTTGGGTGTCTTTTGTGGGATCCGGCGGGTTCCTCCCAAGTTTGTATTGTTTGTCACCTACGGATTTATTTTATTTGGTGGATCCGTGTTAGCCCGCTTCGGAGCGGTTCCAAAAATTGTTTTAACCGTGAAGTTTGCTTGTGCTCTTTGTTCTACTAACGTAAAAATATTCTACACCCAGTATTGTGAGAAATATTTTTAATAAAGTCTGTAAATAACTACTTGAAATACATTGTTTTGAAAAGTTACATCACTGCAAAAACTAGTGTTAGTAGCGAGGTATCGATGCTAAATTTGTAGCCACTAAAGCGTTGTGGGGATCTATTGGATTAAGTGTGGAAACGAAAAAACAGGTTATATGAAGGTAAGATCAGGTTGTACACAACCACCTGGAGCGTGGTTTTATAGAGCGTGTGATGGTTTTAGCTACATTGCCTTAAGAAAAACGTCAGATTAAATTTTATATTTAATCTGGACGATTTCTTTTTTGGGTTAAGGGTATAAGGGTTTCTTCTAGGACTGCGGAACCCTAAAAAGCTGAAACGCGATAAAGGTATTTGATAAATAACTTCAGTGTCCCATTTCGCAGACTTTTTTTTAGCTTTAGCATACCCTACCAACATGGAAAACTTCAAATCTATACTATAAAGATGTGGATGGATACCACCTTGCGGGCGGATAGACGGCGAGACAAAGCCAAAGGGGGTTAAGGGTATAAGGGTTTCTTCTAGGACTGCGGAACCCTAAAAAGGTTTGAAAGAACGAACTGAAGCGTGGAATTAGTTTGGAAGGATCGTGCGATCAATTCAGCGATGGTCGATGACCAGTTGAACATACCAAGTATAGATTAAAATATAAATATAGATAAATATATAGGACTATATGATACACACCACACCGCACCACACCGCACCGCACCGCACCGCACCGCACCGCACCGCACCACACCACACGTCTGTTTCTAAATTTAATGCCTGTTTTATAGGTATGTAACAGCCGCCTGTTGTACACATTTTTTTTGGAAATACAGCGTATCGCTGCCTATAATTCTCTCCACTAGGGTCGGTCGGAACAATGGTGAAAAATATGACAAAATGCGCATAGAAACCAGACGACAGTAATTCGATTGTCGCCGGTCAGAATTGATCAGTGTTAAGCATATTAACGTGATATCTGATATTTGGAGGGACGGCCAATTTCCTTACTTGTGATAATGGATAGCGAGGGGTTACTAGCTCTGTTGTTTCCGGGCGTATGACAGAGGGGCCCTTCAACAAAGAAGCACATTAATTGCTCAAACTAGCGCTATTCTTAAGGCCCCAGCTACTTTTAAAAGAAATTAACGTATCTATGACGAAAAAGACTCGTCTTATGGTAATGCAGGTGTTTAAAACGTCGTTAGTTACATACCACGCCCAAGATCTGCTTACCCGGTTGTCTTCCCTATCATATTAAACATACAGATAAAAAATAGTTTAGGACCAGAAACTAACTACCTTAGTCAAATTTAAGACAATTTTTAGTCTTGGGTAAGATTCCGGAACGGATTTGTATGTGAATCGATTTAAGTCATCGCAGACGCGGCCACGATCGTGCGTCCGGTGAAGGTGAGCTCCTTGGAGTTGCTGGATCCGTATTGTCTTATCCTAATTATGTAATCTGTGTTAAATGTCTGTTACCACCATGATAAAAATGACTTAAGGCGAACTTTATTGTTGGTCGTACTGGTGACACCAATGAAATGTCTTTAGAACAGTGTTACAATAAGTATTAGGAACAAATTACCTTGTTTCTTGGTTTGTATTATGCTATCTAGCGTGTGGCTCAACTATCGTCGACGTCTACGGTGGAACGCGCTTGCCTAGAATAAACCTATTCACTCTTGCCTTAAAGATACCCATGTTATAGTAGGCTGGAAACACAGACGCCAGGAGAGCATTCCACGCCTTAGCCGTTCGGATAAGGAAAGAAGCATCGAAACGCTTCATACGGAATGCCGGCATGTCAACAATGTAAGGGTGGAAACCTGCACGGCGCCTGCTGGTTCGATGGTAAAAAGGGGATGGAGGTATGTAAGACTATAAGTCTATAAGTATAATTGTATCGATACTCTTAAAATCTCTTGGGTTTAGATTGATGGTTGTTACTTTGTGACAATGTGTTAAAAAGTTTTATTCAAACGCGTTTTGAAGTGGCGGTCACGTATTACCATATATATGAAAATATGGCGTTAAGCAACAATGACGCATTATCCCACAAAGTCAAATAATTTGGATATATTTTTAGATTATATTCTCAGATATTAAAATATTTGGATGGGTTGATACTTAAGTCTTAACGTCTCCAATTATAATTTAGTCTGTGTGTTCAGAGCTTGACTTCCTTGGAACTCGGCGCCTGGAGCGGCCGCTCCATTCGCCCTATTGTAAGGTCCGCCCCGCTCATTACCTGTAACATGTTACATATCAAATGGTTATTGTTGCAAACTTGTTTCGCCTTCGGAACGACACGCCTTTAGCCGGTCTAACGCCTTTTCCTTAAGCATAACGGCCCCGATACCCCAAGGTGGAAGGTTTTCAGCGAGGGATAATTAGGCGGAAGCGAAGATCGACATGCTCGTGCCGCGTGCACCACAGAGGAATATTTTCATATCATGAGATGCTCTCTTAAAAAATGTGCATATGTTTTTATAAACACGCCGGGATGATAAAAAAACTGGGGGTCGTCGAGAAGAGGGGCTTGGACAGCGGTCGTTAAAGTTTCTTTAGGGGTGAAAGTTATCTATTGAAACATAGAGACTAGAACTTCTAATATAGTTGCAAAGTTTTCAAAACAACGTAATTACAAGTACGCTTATAATTGGGTCACATATATATTTTTTTCTATAATTATAATAAAGACAAAGTTAAATTCAGAATCGTGGCAGCCAGAGCAACTAAACTTAGCGATCGACTCAAATGCCGACCACTGATTAGGCCCCGACCTCCTCAATATAAAAATTAGGCTTTATTTGGCTCTAAATCTACCGTAAATGCACTTGCCGGTAGACGCGACTGGAAGAACAGCTTCTAGGATGAAAGGCAGCTGTATGAAGTAAAAGAAGTACGCACTGACCTGCAAGTCTGTAGTCCAGGTACGTGGGATCTCACGTGGGCTGACTGCGGTGATGTCCGGAGCGGAGATAAGTTCTGTGATATCAGTCGTAAGGTTGTAGAAATCGTAGGGGTTCCGAAGATGACGTCAGATGGTAATCGGTTATCTTAACTCACCCCACAGCCACATCCTCTACAACCTAAGTGGACACTGGCATTTAACTGGATAACGCTAGGGAGAAGAAGACTTTCGTTTCACCGTAAAAGTATGTTCATTATGCTACAAAACAGCACAAATAACACTTGAGTTTGTTTTGTACCAAGTTTAGCTAGCGTAGGCGTAGAACTTCATATACGTACACTATATATCAACTTGTTGAATGGGCCGTGTTATCGTCACAATTGTCACTTTTTATTCAACATTTCTTTTGTGTGTAACTTGTCAGCGTGACACAGTTTCTCACAAGTGTCTCTATTTTTCACCTCAAAAACCTCACTGTTTCATTTGTTCGTGTGTTTAAATGTTATCAGCATTTGCATAGGTCTACCGTTGAAGTGTTGGGGAAAATAAATAATTCTTAACATTGTTTGTAACATTTTTTGTATATTGTCTTATTTTACAGAGCAATGCTTTATATCAAAAGCGTGTATTACTTTGTTATAGATTAATGCGCCTATATAGGTAGACAAACATCTTGCAAAACATGATTTGACTTTTGGGTGGGAGATTTTAAATACCCGGAGAACGAGTATGTTTTTATATAATTTTCTGAGGAAATTACTGTTTGATGAAGTGAGAGGGATAGTTGTAAAATATGCAGTTTACGAACACTACGTACGTTGCTCTCCTTGTAAATTATTTATGTGGAATATCTAAAAGGCTTCATTAACATAATTTCCAGCACCGACCGCTGGGTTCGTTCAAGCTGCATCATATGGCTTTTTGAAGCACTACCCTAAGATTTTATATAATAAGTAATATCGATTCGCAGATCGTAAAGTGTACTGATCGCACGGTTTCGACTTATGTTGACTGTCGGAGCAACTTCTTGATGTTGATAATTTTGCGTACTCCTCCTGAAAGTGATTTTATATGTGCCTTGATTTTATATACATAAAATTACACTCACACAAAACATACTTTCATAATAAAGTGCTTTCTAAGAGGCTATTAATATATTTTAAGTATTAATTTAAAAAATAATGAATACACGCTCTGGTTATTACTGGTCTATGTCATCATTTGGTTTCGAGCGTATGTATCTCAACTAATATTATTTATTAGGGTTATTTTTAATTGAAGTTGAGATGCCTCCCTCGCGTGTCAAAGGACTATTATTCCTGCCTTGCCTGATCTTTCCAGCTTAAAACCGTACTGAGGATTTACCGCCCTCGTGTCTCTTCTACTAACATACACATGGAACTGTAACCTTGTATATCAGCTTAATAAAGTTTATTTACGTTAAGGTAACTTTGACGTCGCCAGAATGGCGTCTGATAATGAACCATTATCGGGCTATTAATGACGGCGTGGTTCTGGAGACGTTAATTGGGTGTTATTTTACACGACCCAGATAAAAGGGCCCTTGATTGGTTTCGGGTGAACAATTACGTGTACAGGGCGAAGACACGGCGGACATGTTGATACTTGACTACGCGTAAAATGTTTTTTTTTTTTTACGTACAGGCTCAAATGTTATTTTGTTAATGACAAAGCTGAAACTCTTAATGATTTTTATCGATTGTTTGATCAATTTATACTTTATAGCTAAATATAAATTGAAAGCGGTCTGAAATGAAAAATATGTGTTTCTTTGCCACCGGCGACAAAAGGAGGACCTTGCTGAAAATCAGCGTTGCTTTCATGCCTGGAAGCAGCACTAAGCTGAGCTTGCGTCCTTTTGCTTTAGTTGTTACTTTATTGTTAACTTTTTATTTCTTTCCATATTTGCTCTGGTTATTGTAACAATTATGGCAGCAATAAATGATATTTTATTTTATTTTTAAGTATTAAATTTAGAAATTCAATAGCTGGTACAAGGGTAAAGTGACAACTGTTTAAAGGTTTGAAGACACTATATAATATTAACTATTATATGATAATTAGAACAAACGCAGCTGCATCAGTGCACGACATTATGAGTTAAATCCAAATTACTTTTGTTATTTTTATAAATTTGGTAACAGATGCACGTACTTTTATAATTAGAATATGTGGGAATTGAAGCCTGAGTCTAGACATTATAAACAAGAGGTACCAGTTGAAACAAAAGAGGACAAGAACAGTTCCGATAGCGACTAAGTTATACAATTAAGTAAAATGTGACCATATTGTACAATTGTATAATAAAAAGTGTGTACTGTATGTTGTTATAAAATAAATCCAAAATAAACCGGGTAAGTTAGAGTCAGACTCGCACACTGAGGGTTCCGTACCTTCACATATAACCTTACCAGGTTGTTTTAAGATATATACTTTTTATAAGATTTCTTCTAATTTGACAAAGTCACAGCAATTTTTTTATGATGTAATGATAAATTTACAGTATTCAGTTTTTTCCTTTAATTGTGCTATAAAATGTAGCTTTTCTTTCCAAATTTCATGATTCTAGGTCACGGAAAGAGTGCCCTATAGGATAAGATTTTATTTGGGAATATATGGGCAATGTGACATAAACGGTCATACTAAATTTAGAGAATTATTTTTTTTCACAGCTTCAGAGTATCGCAGACCTTAGTATTTGGCATGAAAAAGAATTTTGACAGACAGGCAGACCGACAGACGTACAACGAAGTGATCGTATAAGGGTTCCTTTTTTACTTTAGAAGTACGGTACCCTAAAAAATAAGCATGGCGATGACAATGGTGGTATGATGAAGGAGTATGGATATATTCAAGAGGTACTGGAATTTGTCGATCTATTTTTGCTATCATTTGCAGCAAAAATTTTAAAGACTATAATTAGTATCATGAGAAACCCTAAATACCAGCTGCTCCAACTTATTATCCAAGGCAAATTCCAAGGCAAGCGCAGTGTGGGCCGTAGAAGAACATCTTGGCTAAAAAATCTACGCCAATGGTTTGGGAAAAGCACGATGCACTTGTATGGCTTTCAATACAAAGAATACTACGATCACTTTGAATTCGAACAGAAAAAAAATAATAACACATCATGGCATACACGAGTCTTATAACAAAGTTTTAAAAAAAATCTGTATACTACTCAACGTATGACTACATGTAATTTATACTGGAATGCGAAAAATGCAAAACTGTAGTATTCGCAACGTACCACCCAGAAGTTTTATGAAATACTAACAACCAAATAATAACAATATTAAAATTGAACGGAATTTAACATGGTAATTGGGATGGCGCGTCCGGGTACCAGTACCTCTCTGTCACATAAGACCGAAGTGAAGTTGCGATAATGCTGTCCTTCTTCACTTATTGATACAAAGTTTTTTAAATTCTTAATATACCTATTCAGATACATAAATTCTGTATGCTATTAAATTACTCAAAGAAATGAGTTGTTTTCGGTGGGATCATACCTCCTATAAGAATATCGCTCAAATCACTAATCTTCTTCTTAGCATTATCACGGTATCCGGGTCGGGTTAAATTGCAGAGGCCATATGTATGTATTTATATATTTCTAAAAAAAAATTTTTGTGTATAACAGGCTTCTGTGACCAATAACACAGGCATTAAGTTGCCTACCTTAGGAACAGGCGTCCGTGCGTCATATAGTCCCGTATATTTTTTTTATTTATTAGTTCTTGACAAGCCAAGGTCTGTTAGTAGATTGTAAAGGGGTTTTGCTGGTATACCCCTTGCTCCTACCTCTACCGCGTATAAGCCGGTTTTATAAACGTTTTTAATGAAATGAAAGATATTTATTCCGGCTCGGGGAATAAAGGTATGTTCTAACCTGTAGCCTGGATATTTGAGGTATGTTATGTCGTAAGGAGAGAAAATCTGGGTTTCAGTGAGAAAAAGCAGCGCCGGTTTTACCGTCTCGAGGTGAAAGTGGACGGCGTTAAGATTCGAATGTAAGCCCCTGATGTTGCAGTAGTCCCCTTTTAAAGTGGAAAAGGGTGCCGCTGTGCAACGTTTTTTCCTTTTTTTGACTACCATTTTGATACAAAATACAGATCTCTAAAGGGGGAATGTTTTAAGAAAATTTCCTGTAGTACACCAGTAAAAAGCTTAGGTGAGAGTGGATCCCCCTGCTTTACACCACGGTTTATTGAAAATTTGGGACCTTCAATATGACCCATTCTAACACTGGTTTATATTTGACATCTGACCTTCTCCGTGTTTAGGAAGGCTCGCAAAAAAGTGGGTACCAATTAATATCATTTATTTTTATTAATCGTGAAATTGTAGAGGCTAACGAATATCGTGCGTATCAATACAACGCTTGATAACCTGTTTTCTAGGTTCAATACCGGCTCTGCTGAAAATCTATTGGCTCGTCGCACTCATTCTTAGCAAAAGCTTTGTTTTGGGCTTATTGAAAATAGTAGTTATTGTCAGGTAATTCCTATGCAGAAAACTCCATTTTATCATCGATCATTCAAGGTGACTTGTATCCCTCCAAAATAAAAAAATAAAAATACTACTAATAAATAAAATTCAAATAAAAAAAAAAATATTTTATTTGGTAGTTGACAAAGAAACAAAAAAAAACACATAAATAAACAAGAAACTGCTATATTAAGGATTAGAAGCCTTAAAATGTAGATATTTTTCATCTCAAGTGGGATTGCTAAATGTAGGTAAAAATGTGTGTTGCGATAAAACTTCAAAGAGTAAAGCCCCGCTAAACCCTTTTTTATTGAGATTAGAAGTTTTGTTTCGACTAATAACAGCTATATTAAGGATTAGAAGCCTTAAAATGTAGATATTTTTCATCTCAAGTAGAATTGCTAAATGTACATAAAAATGTGTGTTGTCATAAAACATCAAAGAGTAAAGCTCTAAAATTTGTTATAAAGAGGTTGTTATATATATTTGTGAAGGTGTTTTTAAATCGATCATCTTCAGTTTGCGGTACGGTGTCTTTTATGAATAGCGCTTACTTGGTATCATGTAGCAACTTGGTGTCACTGGTCAGGGACTCGGAAGACTGAGGCCTGTAGTGGTGGTGGTTGTGCTCTACTGACACCTGACCGTGTGGGTGATGTGGTCCACGACACACGCTAGTCGACAGATATGCAATCCAAAGATATGGTCATTTATGCTACGTGTTTGGAAAGTAATGAGTTCTCTGAGGCGCTCGAGCACTGCGCAAAATTCCCTCTAGGGCTCCCCAACCAAAAGTGTTCCAAACTTAGATTTAAGTAAACTAACTTCAAAATTCGAATAAGCCTCAGAAATCTAGTTCAATTTGCAGCAGTTCCAATAGAGGCGTTAGAATATAAAATACATTGAAATGGCGGTATACATACATAAATCCGGCGCAGCTGCACAGTTTTATGGCCTCTTTAAGTGTTTGCGATTCCACTTGAGAGATGTTGCTGTACAAACTAGACCTCATATTTTGTTAATGCCAAACACTTGTGAATATAACAATAAATGCCTACAAGCATGGCGGTACCTCTAATTACGATTAATATCAGAAAGTGACATTAATCGCGTCCCACTGTTTTACGTGCCTTCCGAAACACGGAAGAGGTCGGATATCAAATATAAACCAATGGTTTGCACACCGTGTGCAGTTTAATCCAACTTGAAAGATAGGATAGCTTACATTCCAATTTATAGTCCTAAACAAAAATAAGTCGCTAACAGGCGGCTGTTACCTATAACACAGGCATTAAGTTGTCTACCTTAAGAACAGACGTCCGTGTGTCATATAGTCCTATATATTTATTTATTATTTATCTGCACTTAAAAGCTTACCGCGACAACCAGTACATGATTTTAAAGCGTAATTTTACGACTACGAGTGCCCATAAGCCCTCTTTCATGAAGTTCATTAGGACATAATGGTTTTTAATGCTTTAGGTGGCAGCAGGTTAATTACATGACAAGGAAAATACCTTAAAAATCGCACTTAAAAATCGAGGTGTTTTGGAACGTTGAGATTGTGTGACTTGAAATTCTGTCGCAATGAGAATTTGTAAAATGCAATTCAAACAATTCCTCGGAAAAATAGCTGTGATAAATACTTTAGAACTTTTAAATGATCGAACCTCTATCCATTATTAGTTACCTTGATCATAGCCTTCAGCAGGGCGTACCGGGTGAAGACATTTCTCTCGGCCTTAGATTCATTGTATCTTGCCATGAGAGTAACAAGCGCTTTCTTCGCTGTGTCGTAGTTCTCGTCAAGTCGCACACGTACTATTCGAAGTCTTTCGTTAGTTTCGATAACCTCTTCCTTTGTCTGCCCGCCTGGTACATATAAACAATATATTAACGTACTCAATCAAGATAGCGTAGCCTGGCTATGAATTAACTAATGCATACAGAATTAACTAATGCCGGAGCCAGACATAGCTTCATTTGAATGATAATTTCAATGAGCATGCAGTGTAGCTGGAGACTTTGTATAGCTGTGCAAAGTTTTGTAGAACTTTGTAGTCTTCAAGGACAAAAATGTACAAATACTACGCTATGTCTGGCTCCGGCATAACAAGTGTGGAGTTGCAAATCAAATGTGAATCATGATTATTATCTACTATTATTATTATATTAAAGATAAATTCAATATCTAAGTTCCATTGAACAACTTTATTGGGTCTTGTAACGGAAGATGTTAAATGGCCGTTGTTAAAGATATAATATGTGTAGTAAAAGCTCTTAATAAAATTTGACTTTGGTTAAATACAGCTTGAATGCCAAAATAGATATAGCAGTTTTGAAGGAATATTTATTTATATTAATTGCGCTGATTTGGTTAAAACTGTTAGTATATAATTAGATTAGAGCATACACTTAAGGATACAATTGCAATGAGAAACTTACTGGAAGTGCCCTCGTCTTTTACATCTTGAACTATGCGGCGAACGCTTTGTGTGAATTTTCCAACTAAATTCGTACTGGCTGTAACAAAAAAGATTTTGATTAATAAGCAGAATAAAAAATGTTATAAAAATAGATATCGAAAATTTTAATTTGTTTTATAATAATATATAATAATACTTTTTGGTCCATATTCATCAAGAAATTGTTTCACCAAGTATCTATACTAAAATCCCTATTACATAACACCCTATGCGGATAACTGCTTTGTCCGAATGGAAAAGGATATAATAGAATGCAATAGAAGTTTATGCGAAGGGTGTTTTGCTCTAATTTTCACACGACTGTTAACACAGCTTTAAATTAAGCCGGATCGAATGTTTTGCAATCGACCATTCCACTGAGCTTAGCATTGCATTGGGCCGATCAAATATAAACACTGCTTACATCTTGAGAATATCTTATTAATCTTAGGAATGATATTAACTGATCTGAGATTCTTGATTGTGTAACATTGAATACACACAAAGTTGTCTCGTAAAACTGAAAATCGATCAAAAGTAAAACTTTAACCATTAAAAATTAAGTGACCCTATTTGAAAATTTTGCAGAAATCTTGGCTATTATAGACGTTTTATCTCGTTAAGGTAAAGTAGAGGCCAATCGACTAGTTCCGAATATATTGATTTGATTAAAGTTTCGTGGCCTTAATGCAAGCGACAGCGATGTGCACTTAGATTTGGACGAACTAAGCTGGAGACGAACTCGACGAACAATTTTAACTTATACAAAAATCGTCTTAGCTTACATTTAGCTTATATTTATAATCGTTCTAGGATAAATGTTTATGATTCGTCAAACAGAATGTGGTCAATTTTGAAAAATGACCTGATCTGATCTGGGCGTGATTGACAAGGCACAGGGGAGAGTAGCAGAAGGGAGGCTTATGCCCGACTGTGGGCTGTTGATGGCTGACAATGATGATGATATTCAATATCAGATATAATTGGCTATATATATTTATCTTTCTTACTCTTCTGATACCTCCGTCGAAAATTTAGTGACGTCAGACGACGGAAATGGCATCTAAAGTTTTACTCAACTAGGGTTTTTATTATTTTCAGTAAGTTATTTTGTAAGTGTTACAAAAGCTGTTGCTTATTTTGATTTTAATTTAAGTAGAATAATAACAATTGTCATAAAAATCGATGTGATAACGATGATTTTTTAAATTTTTATGACAAATTATTTTTTTACTAATCCGCATGTCTTAATAATTAAGGACTATAATAAGTCCGACTCCGACATCATACAGATAATGTGCCCAGCATCCTTAAAGATCTCATTAAAACCAATTAGTACTTCGACTTAACGAACGAGTTCACCAAAAACGGTTACAAAATGGAGGCTCGTACGTGGTAGAGGGTGGTTCTTTGTTAGGCAGGATATCTGAAGCTGCACCGGTAAGGTCATATTATATTTGGCTAAGCGGTATAGAGCACTATACTGGTAGGGCGAGTGGCCGCTGTAAAGAGCGCTCTTAAAGCTACAGCTGGGTCACAGGTCCTGGATCCTGATACGGTTCCTTTCTCTGCAACGCGACGGACCTGCCACCCGCAAGGGGAATCCATGGATGTAAAGAAACGGCAGATAGGGGGACCGGCGGAGGGAGAGCAACGAGTTCAGTCAAAATATACCTTTATTGATACAAATAATCAGGTAAAATACGTTCACATTCAAAGAGTGGTGATTATTTGAAAAATGATTATTATAATGGCGAATAAGACATGTTAATAGAAAAATTGTTCCAATAATTACTTGGCCCGGAGGGGGGACATTCCGGGTTATTTAAAAAAAAAGGAAAAGGTAGAGATATGACTTCGACGTCTTTGTAGGAAAGACGTGGGTTCAAGTAGCCCAGGATAGGAAAGAATGATTTTAGAGGGGGCGGGCCCAGTTGTGGGACATTATAGGATGATTAAAAAATAAAAATAGGCATCACCAGGAGATCGACTGTACAAACTGTATCTCCTGATAATGTTTCGGTTTTGAAGCGAAACGTATGTTGAGTCACAGCAGGAAGTCAGTTGATAAAATACAACATGTTGAGTAAATTTCTGCCGTTAGGTATCGCAATCTCGAGAAGCACTATCGAAAAATCAGCATACCAGTTTTGTTAAGTCAATGTAAAATTATTCTTACAACGGTAAAGTTCAAAAAAAAAATCAAAAGGAAGTCATGTAGCTGTAGTTTAAAATAAAAATGTAGCAAGTAAATTAAAAAAAAAAAAACTGTTACCTAGCTACTCTACCTTGATAATGAATTATTAGACACATACTTTTATAACTTCTGGTAATTTCTCTTATTTATTTAGTAAAATAAGTTATTCTGTAAACGAAATTCTGTATTGTTATTTCCGTTCGGTTTGTGAGACTTCCCGGTGGCCTAAACTCGTCATTAAGAGCCGGCAGCGCATCTACTGGCCTTCTGGTCGTGCAGACGTCCATGGGCGTCGGTAGGCACTTCGGTGTCTGCTGCCTGCTCGTCTGCTCCCTTGTAACATAAAAAAAAGAAAAACTAAGCCTATTAAAAAAATTCAAAGCTTAATAAAATCATAGATAATCATGTAACTCAACTACCGTTTCTGCGTCATGAAGAAATGGAAGAAATAATTATGGCTGCATGAAAAATGTGGATCTATTGAGAATAGAAGAAGTTTAGGAGCTACTTCGTGAAAAATTATCGTTTATTTCTTCTTCCCTTTTCTGTTTTAGAAATAAAATTTGATTGTTAGGTTTCTATAATTACCCTGGTTAAAAACTATTGTAGAGTACTGCAAATATTTAGTATGCATTTGTATTTTATGTTGTAAGATCGGAGGAAAAAGGTGAAAAAATACACTAATCTATACTAACATATAAATCTGAATAGTCTGTCTGTTTGTTTATTTGAACGTGCTAATCTCAGGAACTTCCCTCGCTTGCGAGTATTATTGACGCAATGCTCTCCAGCGAGGCAGGATGGCACGCTGTGGCCTCTTTCAGTGAAAGCGTTATTTTACTGAAGGAGGCACATGAGAGGGAGAGGGAGAACGGGAGAAACAAGACGCCATTTCGCGCCATAAAAAATTTTAATAAAATGAAAATTTCATAAAAAAAAAATTTAATTTTTTTTTGAAGTAAAACGTCATTGTCTATTTACGTTCATCTAGGCATAATTATATTTTATTCCCCGTGCCTAATTGTTTATTTTATTCTCACTTATAAAATATTTCTAGCACATCTAAAGCCGCACTATTTAATTGATACCAAATTTAGCTAGTCGGGGTAGGAAATACTAGCAGCGAAGGCCAGATGTACTGGCCACTTCAAAGAGTACTTTTAAACCTACATTAAGGACACAAGTCCCAGGGACTGCTATGGTTTCTTCATCTGTAAGTTTACTTAGGCTTACTTACTTGACTTAGGGACTTTCCAGAAAAGAGTACTAAGAGTCTCAAAGGCCGGCAGTTGTCCATGGGCGTCGGAAGTCACATATGAGAATGCCGCCTGCTCGTTTGCTCCTTATTATATAAAAAAAGTCTGACTAATTCTCTGTGGAATCAGCTACTAGCTAAGTGTTTCGGAATTTATACGGCGTAGGAACCTTCAAGAAAATAGCATACTCATGCTCATTCCTCAAATGCCAGCAGTTCATTTGCGAGCCCTTGATAAACGTGTTAAGTGGGTTCACCTTTTTATAAAAAGTACCCCGTCGGTAGTGCGACGCTAGGTTAACGTTAGGGCGACGCTTGGTGGGACGCTAATGCATCAGTAGTTCGACGGTAGGTGAGACGCTAATGCGTCGGTAGTGCAACGCTAGGGCGACGCTAGGATCGAGACACGATTATAAACGCTATAGCCGAAGCGATACCCACCACTTTACTCCATGAAATTGTAGACGCTATACCCGAAGCTGTACTTGACGTGACACCCGGTTATCGATTTTATTAGTCCTTTATCGTATATACATATTTATAACACACCCAGACTCGAGGCGGGAATCGAACCCACCACTCCTGGAGCGGAAGGCAGGATCACTGCCCACTGCGCCAACGGGTCAGTCCATTCCCTTATGAAGAACAATGGACAACGGCTAATGTACCCAGATAAAACTTGCGCCATTTTTTCTTTAACTTTTATTTGTTATGGGATTGTTTCCATATGATTTATATGTATACAAAAAAGATATTTGTGTATTGCAGGCGTGGTCCCTAAGTCGTATCGGTTCGGAAATACCGAAGCTGGTAATCGATTCCACAGGGGAATTGTGCGAGGAAATAAGCTTCTTGAGAATCGCATGACATATACGTTATTATATGTCGTAATAATTTACAATGCTTTTGTAACATATTCAAATTTTTGAAATACTGTTCGGGTACTCATAAAGACGATATACGACGCGCGGGAATTTCAGCTGCGAATATCAACGCTGCCTTTAATTGGAGATGATCAAATTTATAATACTATTGTTACAGCTCCTCTAAGTATTCGCAATGAAAAGATATGGCTTTTAAAGTCACATTTCCCATACATTTGCAAAGACACTCGATAAATACTACCGTATTGATCCTTATCCATTTAAATACGTTAGATACGTTTCATATTTTATGTAGATCAAAATAGTCTTTTACAAAACTAATATCTTCGAAGTAATGACTTAAAATGTGCAGGCACAGTGGCCGGCGGGCGGTGTGGTAGGCGACCCATAGATGGCGGTGTTTTGTTTTATACGTGTGCCGGGTCCGCTTATGAAACCCTTATAAATCTTTGCCCTAAGCTCAGGTCTACCTAGGTACTAGTTTAATTTATTATTATAAATAATAATTTAGAAATAAAAGTATAATTTTATTAACTAATAAATCTTCGTAAATAGAGAATTTTATTATTTAATAAATCTTCGTTTTGGTTCGTAACTAAAAATGTTAAGTTTTCCGTTAAGTACCATAGATGGCGGTATGACGAAAAAGTAAGAGTTAACATTGTGTTTTATAAATTGTATATATAACAGCGAATAGCGATAAAAATCTGTACGTTGTCGATAGTTCTATATTCGATACATAGAATATTTTCGTAATGCGCTAAATACTATAGTCTTCTACGGTATAGGTATTAGGTATACCATACAAGTGATATCAATGTATCAATTTTTTAGCCCATAATTCTACGGATTGAACATCGTCGTAAAATGGACATTAGAACTTAGGTCGCTGACTAGCAATGAATTAAATCTGTTTTCCTAATTCCTTTGATAAACACTTTACTGTGCCGTACTTCTCGTTGGCCTAGAATCATGAAATTTAGCAAGGAAATATTATAACTTGTTGTATAACTAAAGGAAAAAGTCCAAAAACTGAAAATTCATTGTTGCATCAGCGTCTTTTTTCTATCTGTCTGTTTATCCGTCAAGGCCCTTTTTCTCAGGAATGTGTAAAGATATAAAATTTAAATTAATACCAAATACTGAAGGTTACGCTCTCTTGAAACTGTGCGAAAACATCAATAATACGTAATTAAAAGATATGGCTGTATATGTCGCATTTCTCATGCCAGTAAAATGGATGAAAATGGACTTCAAACCTGTATGATACTCTCCGTTGCCTTGGTACCATGAAATTTGGCAAGAAACAATATCTTATAGCATAATAAAGGGCATACGGGCCTAGTTAAAGGAAAAAATACAAAATCCATAAATTTATAGTAACACCATAAAAAAAATTACGATCACTGTCATATTCAAGGAAATCCCATGAGAAGTACAAATCTTATCGTAAAATAACCTTGTAAAAGTATTATGTGACAGTACGGAACCCTCAGTGCGCGAGTCTGACTCGCACTTGCCCGGGTTTTTAATTAGGGAAATTGCAATTATGCGAATAGCGGCTCATTCTGTATCTTCATTTGAACTCTGATAATATTTGTAATTTTTTTTTGTACTCGAGCGTCGCTACATATACATTTGTGACAACTTGCTTAGTGAAAAAACCTTTAATGATACAGATAGTATGCCTCATTACACTTTCTCAGAAAGAAAACATCGCAACTCGAAGGCTTTGCAATTGGCACCGACTCATCCGTCATGTGACATCCTGAAGCAGGAAGACGATATGGCAATATTGGACCGGGCACTCAGCTCTGCTGCCGATTGCTGCGAATCGATCAACGCGATTTTAATGGCTGTCATAGAATTGTTGAATTAAACAATGTTTATGCAATTAACGATTTTACTACACGCCAGAGATAATCTCCCATAAATGTAGTAAGCATGTTATGGTGGTGGTTAGGAAATATGTATCCGTGGCCATGTTAAGTATTCCGTTTTTTTTTCAACTATGTTAATAATGTAAGGTATTGAAACAAAATAAGTATTTATGTTCGTTTAATGAATATATTATACTCTGTTGCCTATTTACGCTGTATGAAATACACAATAGTAGATTTTATGATAAGACAGTGAAGTAGTATTTTTAAGGCGAGGGCGCTACTTTGAATCACGAGCGAAGCGAAGGATTCTGGAATAGAGTCCCGAGCGTAGCATGGGATTCTAAAGTAGAATCCTGAGAGCCGCGAGAGGTTCAAAGCACATCGCCCGAGGTAAGAACAATTTCCTTTCGAGTCATATAATCTACTTTTCATCCCTTTTCTATGATATAAATCTGAGTGGCTATCAATTTTAATATTTTTATTGGTATTTACTCTAGATTTAATCATTAAGTAAACTCCCCAAGGGTAGATTCAACATCAACTCTTCAACACTCTAGCACAATCTATTAACCAACCTACAGTTCCTCTGACCTGGAAAATTGGTACAATATATATTGCGTATATATTTAATTTTTGGCATCATAAAATAATATTCTAAAGTGGGGATGAATTTTTTTTCATTCAAGCCCATCGTGTTGGATAATAATGCTTTCTATAAATGAAGGCAAGGTTTTATACATAGCATTTTTATTATGGGTATCATTTTCGAGTAATTATTATTTAAATAGGACATGCAAAACTTATTAAAAGAAATATTTAGAGCGAAACCAGATAACAACTTCTGAAGTTATTTAACAAATATTCTTATCACGTATCAGATACCACTTTTTTTAGTATAAGAATACTTCATATTATTTTCATGACCGTTGTCAAGAAATGAAATATATCAGTTACTTTTAGGGTTCCGTACCTCAGAAGGAAAAAAGGAACCCTTATAGGATCACTTCGTTGTCCGTCTCTCTGTCTGTCTGCCAAGACCCTTTTTCTTAGGAACAGGAATACCAAAAATTTGAAATTAATACCAAATACAAAAGTCTGCGGTCCCTTGAAGCTGTGAAAAAATCAACCTTTCAAATGAACACAATCAAAAGATATGGGCGTTTATGTCACTTTTCCCATACATTTGCAAGGGGACCCAAAACCTATAGGGTACTTCCTATAATCGGCGGGATTTTGAGACCCTGCGATATGATAAAAGTTATAATTTAATTGCGCTATCAGAATTATATTGATATAAATTATTATATTGAACCCAGTAGTGAAATTTAATTTCACGCTAATCTGTCATCTTAACTCGCCCCACAGCCATATCCTCTGCAATTTAAGCGGACCCTGGTCTGGATCAGGATAACGCTAGAAAGAAGATATACTTAGGAGTTGGTCCTGTCGTTGTAACCTAAGACAGACTGTCAATTTTCTTTGATAACACCCCTTGATAGACGTATCATTCAGCTACATAAAATTGTTGGAACGTTAGGCATGTCATGTTGATAGAACATGATGAACACTGACTATATTAGGTATTAACGTATAAATTCGGCTTAAAATGTAAAAGGGTCACATTGTGGTCCCCATCAACATAACAACAATGGAAAAATTAACAAATATATATAATTAGGAAAAGTACATTGTATAAGTATTAAAAAAAAATAGGAAAAATACATTGTGTAACTATTAAAAAACAAAAAAATGATGTATGTGGATGTGTATAGACGCTAGTCACAAATTAGACACAAGTGTGAATGTGTTTAACGTGCAGATGTCCATGGGCGCCGGTAGGCACTTCGGTGCCTGCTGCCTACTCGTTTGCCCGCCTGTAACATAAAAACATAAAAAAATAATAATAAAAAAAAAAATTTCATTTTCGTTCAGGTCAAGTTGCCAATTGAACCGGCGCACTCGGTGGCCATCGCAGCGGTGGAGGCGTCCACCAAGTGCCTGGCATCTGCCATCATGGTGATCACCACCAGCGGCCGGTCGGCGCACCTGCTCAGCAAGTACCGCCCGCGCTGCCCCATCATAGCTGCAATTTAAAGAGAACCTGGTACTAGTACGGGCTAGCGCTAGGTAGAGGTACAATTCAGGTTAGAGACATACGGAGAGTGTTGGGAGGAATTGTATGGACCAATATCGACAAGTGAATTTCCGTTAATTTCATCATCAGTCATCAAGCCAGAACTTGAAATTGCACCAACACCACCTCGATGTTCAAAAATCCATGTCAGTTTCAACAAACACTCATCATCATCACCATTCTCAACCTATATGGACCCACAGCTGGGTACAGGTCACCTCGTCGTCATCCCGATCCTTGCGTTCGTAACTATCGCTGGTATGTACCCTGCCGCTTCTCACGCTCTTTTCAAAATCTGTGCGACGTTACATGTAAAATTATTTTTTTTTGTTTTTGTTAACAGTCTATATAAAATAATTAAAAGAAAAACTGCTATTTTCGTGATTACGTCACGTCACACCAAGGGGGAGGGGATGTCGAAAGTAAATAAATTATTTATTTCGTAATCAAAAGACAATGTTACAAAAGCATATTGCTGTATTTATTTATTTGAGGCTCAGCTTTTTATCGACCCTTGTACTCCTCGGTGGTGTAAAGGATGAGCTTGCGGTTGGCGTCGCTCGCCACGAGGTGGGTGGAGTCGGGACTGTAGCGCGCGTCCGTCACCGCGCCGAGGTGGGCCAGCTCCGAAATTGGGGACAGGCTGGTGCCCTGCAGAGAGTAGATGTGCACCTTGCTGTCCGCACCTGCACACAGAATTATGGCACATATTAGATGATTTTCTTATAACAGTTAAAGTAGTACATAATACCGTGAGACGTCCCAAAATTTCAAAGGGACTTGCTCCGCGTGAAAACATGAGCACCACTATAAAAGATTACGAAATTGTTCATTCTAAGTGGCCCTAGGAGTCGGGTGAACCGCATTTACGTCTACACCTCCTTTGTTATTATTAAATACTAGCTGTGCCCGCGACGCGAAAAAAAATAGATCCAATTTTAGCGTGATGGTGCCCTCAGAACTGTAATTTATCCCTAATGAACATAGGTGATGGAATATTTTCAAAAAAGTTAGACTCCCTAACTTTTTGGTCTCAATAGAGTCAAACGCTTTCTCATAGTCCACATAAGCAATAATACTATTTATTTATAATAGGGTGAAATTGATACTAAATATTGGAATGAAAAGTAACACCCAATGCAGTTGAAAGCTTTTTAAGTTACTGCTGTTGAAATCGATAACGGCCCGAGCCTGTACATTCGTAAATTTCGCAAAGTTTTAAAGAAAATATTTTCTGAAGGAATACACTCAAACTAAATCATTTGAAGTAAGAATATAAGTTGCCAGTAACAGACAGATTTCTGTAGTACTACAAGGAACCCTTATAATTTCGCTCTGTATATACACAATGTTTTGATGGTATTTTAGTTTCTGTTACAAGGGGCAATTGAGCAGGCAGCCTAATGCCTACTGACGCCCATGGATATTTGCACAACCAGGAGACAAGCAGATTTTAATGACGAGTTTAGGCCATCGGGAAAACTCACAAACCGAATGAATCGCGACAATACCATCACTTGACGTGACAGTATTGACGCCACTTCACGCCGATCTTACGTGCAAAAGAGGTCAGATTTTCTGAACTCACCAGATAAGTTAAATTTAGACATTTAGATAATTTAGGCCAGGTGCGAAGGATTAAAAAAAAATAATAATACTTAACCACCACATTAAATTGTTATTATAGTAAGTAGTAAGTAATGCAACGTTCGGGCAGTGCAACGTCTGCCGGGTCGGCTAGTATTATACACATCATATATGTATGAAAGTTATTTAAAGAGAAATAGCGAAATTACTACAGTTTTGTTACGCGCAGGTCAGTTTTTATTGCCTAAAATCGTCCGCGATAACACCTAATTAACCTAGCCGTCGAATTGATAAGGCTACGACCTCCTCAGTATTTATTACCTCGTTACTACGATCTCAAAACTAAGACCACCTTGTTACTCTCACGGAAAACAATACTGTTGGAGACGATGGCCACTGTTTCAATATTTACCCATTGACTTCAGGCAGGATTAGCAAACTAAGCCACTTTCAGACAAAAAAAGAACATTTTCTTTACGTCATCACAATAAGGAACTCGCAGGGTAAAAATTTATAAAGCATTTCGTTTCAGAATGTCGTCTACGACCAGGGAAAACGGCGTCAACCATCCAATAACGCGTCAGAATTCCACTGACTCAGTGACAACTTTTAATGCACTTTGATTATTGGAACCAACTTAATAGTAAGAAAATCTTACTTGGAGGAAGCTAAATTTTCGACATTGTCTGCCATTTAATTGAAAGAAATCCTGAACACGCAATTCTGCGTTTTAATAATCGACCGAAATTGTGTTTCGGTCAGTATAATATTAATATAACATTGATTATCAAAACCTATTACATTTATAAGAGCAGTTCTAACGAAGGAATTAAGGAAACAATGTACTATATCGACGATGATACCACTAATGAATTAATTGGATATGATACTTTAATTTACATCAGATTTTGAGTGTTAACTGTTCAAAATCAGTTCTAAGACTATGAGAAATTTACATGAACGGATCCAAACTCAGTTTTGTTTTTACACTTTAAAGAGAAACCGGCAGGCAGTTCTCCTGAAATAAGTGACAACCGACCCCAAGTGCCATCCGCACTATCAGTAAGGTGACAGATGTGTTGCAGATTCGTTGTGACCACCACTTCTGGCACGATTTGGTTCAAGTAGTTGTAGTGTAATGTGAAAACGCACTATAATGGCTGGCATCCATGTTACGGTTACCGGAGAGGCCAATCTGTACAGGTATACCTGTTAAAGTAGACCGGAGCGTGTGTGGGGCAATATTTTGAACCTGGGCAGGCGACCGGCGCAAATTCAAATAACAATTTTCAATCAATTTTATATGGTACACGGGAAAGTCCCAATCCACGTTAACGGCGTGCCGGCGGCCTGCGCAGGCAAATCTGCATATTAATACGTTCGGTATATCGTAACGTGGATTTTTGCCATAATAATATGGTAAAAACCTTTTTTGCTTCAGACACTTATGCCTAAGCCAGATATGGCTCAAAGTGTTTGTACTATTTTGTCTTTGAAGTAAAGTACTACAAAACATTGCGCAGCTACACAAAATCGCCGGCCACACTACATGATCATTCAAATGTAGCTGTCTGGCTCCGGCATTATTCATAATCTAAACTTCCAGTTGTTCCTTCTCTTCATAGTTCCATATTTCATGATCTGTACTTATACATGTGTAACCTTTGCATTGGAATTGATGATAACTGACTCCCGTGCTTTATTAGTTCATTTGTACATCCCAAGTAATCTTGATAGAGCGCGTTCATTCTAAAAATGCACGCCCCTCCAAAGTATTTACCGCTACAATACAAAGTAGTGTGTAGACGCGATACACGCAAGCCAGTATCATTGGCGTTTAGAGTTTATAAGAATGAAATCGCTGAATCTAGGGTGTCCTTTTATCTGCACCGGCTTGGGCAATATTAAGTAACCTATATATTGAAATTATATATTTTTACGGTTCTTGAATGTAATCACGTATATGAAAACACAAAGTTATACGCCGCCGCACCAGTCCCGCGACATCTGTTTGGGCAATTTTCAATCACGACTGGGCACAGGTTACCGTTTATAAAACGTCCAGATATTTTCTATGCTATTTGAGTCATTATGAAAGTTTTAAGAATTATATTAAAAATAAGGGACACCCTACTGCTCACACACAAGCAAGCATAGGCATTTTAGTGCAGGGGCGTGCATTTTTAGATTGAACGCACCATACTAGTAGAAAGTACACACATAGCTTTAAAAAACATAACATCAACCAAAGTATTTTTGTAGAATCTAGAGAGTAGATCGTAGACTTTGTAAAGATTGTGTTACGTAAATGATATAAATAACTTGTAATTTATGATAGTGTTGAATTATTTAACAGGTATATAATACCGAAATGAAATTTTAAATGGTAAAATTTTCTTACGCTTTGGCATGAAATTTGTATGCATTCATTATTATTACATCTAATCTGTGATATCATTAGTCATAAGTACGAACACAGAGTACGACCGTTTATGTTAAGGAGTATAGGGGTAAGATGATATCTGTATTCTCCTTACCTCCATATTCCATATTTTATTTGTCACTGTCCTACTAAAAAAAATTAATAATTATTTCATTCCATTTACTTCTTCCTAATGTTTCCATATAGATTTTTATAATTATAACCGTTACTTATGTTAATGTCACTTAAAGTGTTATATTAAAATATAGTTGGTTTCGCAATGTTTTAACGCGAGGCATTTGATATGAAACAGTAAACTTAAATTTTATTTCACAGAGATGATATCCTAACATTATTATGTATGTCACTTCTATAAATTAAGAGGAAAACAAAATATCTTTATGCAATAATATTAAAGACTTCTATTAGCAGTGTCTATACTTGTATATATTGTAAAATTGAATTGTATACGTTGTCTATGGTGTTATAATATGGAGAGTATTGTATAAGCACGAACGTTTTCTCTATAAAATTATAAGTTAAAATAAAATTTTAATGAATAGAAAAATGGTAAAGTTATTAATGATCTTTTAAATAGTAAAAGATGTAATTGGAAACGCAGAAAACTTTTTCAACATGAGTATATAAAAGTACGTAAAATTGTGTAACAAAGACGTTAAATTCTTCGGTTTACAAGATGATTAGACAGCGATTTTATAGAAGAAAGACGAGTTCTTAATTGAAATGTGTTTTTGTCTGTCGGTTTTTACTGAATGAATTGTCTTTTTTTATTAAACTTAGATTCAGGGTGTTTTTAAATTTCAGAATATCATATTGAAAAACAAGTTGTTGATGGATTGGTTCCTGGTTACTTGGTTATGTCTGTGCAAATATTTCCCGTTAGCAAGATATACGGGAACAATATGCCTGAGGTACTCCCCAGGACGATCCATGGCACGTTTGACACAAATCGATAGTCTTTTATAATGTATTCCCTGTAGTTCTTGGTCTTTATAACTTCGTTTATAATTGTGCGGACCCTACCCTCGGTTTCCCCAAAAACGTTATCATATTGCATCTGTTATGATCCCAAGGTAGAGGACTTTCAGTGGAGTGCTGGTATTTTGCTGGAATACCCCTCGCTTCTGCCTCTAACACATATAAGATGGTTTTGTCAGGTTTTGGTCGTGGTTTTGGGTTTGTAGGTCAAACTACTTGTTCGTGTTTATCAGATGGTCTTTAATATAGTCTTAATAAAATATATAAATATACTTTTTTCCTCATAATCACAATATTTTTTTGTGGAACTTTACACCAGTGTCATCTATTCTTATATTATTATGTGCAGTAAATCCTACTGATTAATATTAATACACCCAGACTCGAGGTGGGAATCGAACTCACGACCCCCGGAGCAGAAGGCAGAGTCACTGACCACTGTGCCAACGGGCTAGCTATATATATATATATATATATATATATATATATATCTATATCATATTAGGGCCGGCTCTATCATCCCCTCAGGCGCTTCAGCTAGGGGCAACCTTTAATATGCGATTATTTGAAATAAATTGTACATTAATAAATATAAACAGGACAAGTAAGGGGGACGCCGTAATTGGATCTCCCTTCATCAAATTTTTCAGCGAAGCGGGTTTCTTTCCATTTTCCGTGCCACATTGAATTAAAGCATAAACACGGGCCAAGTTGTTAGGTTTCACATTGTTTACAGTAAACTGTGAGTACAGCCAGCATATCAATATATATATTTTTTTATTAATAATATTAATAACCATTATTTTAAATGTGTTTTTTACATCGCTTACCCCGTTTGAGTGCTCTTTGCTCCCAGTACTATATGAACTTTTCAGCTGACACTTAATTTCTTTGACTTGTACTACGGACGAAGGTACTAAAAGCAGTGGGTGCAGATCAATGTCACTGAGTGATATTAGTCGTGAGGTTGCAGAGATCGTGGGGGTTCCGAGGATGACGTCAGATGGCATTCGGATCTGGGTTTTCCCCACAGCCACAACCTCTGCAATTTAAGCGGACCCTGGTACTAGACCGGAATAATGCTAAGAAGATGAAGAAGTTTAAGGGACAGTCCACGTCCAGGGACTACTGCCTTACAGATGCATTGCCGTCCTTTGAAGAATGAAAATGTTCTTTTACAGGTCTGAAAAGTATTCCTACTATTTTTTTTATTAGCCCATTGTGCCCCGCGCAGCTGGGCAAAGGGTTCTCTCTTCTCGCTCCAATTTCCCCTCTCCTGGGCCAATCTCATCCCCAAAAAAGGCATACAAATCGTCCCGCCACCTCTTTCTCGGCCTGCCTGGTTGTCGGCGTCCTTTGGTAGGCATACAGGAAGTCCCTATATTGGCCAGCCTTTACGGGTGCATTCGAGCGTGCCCAGCCCATTCCCACTTCAGCCTTGCTGACTTCGTAAGACCTATTTCAACCACTCAGCTCATATTACTCGTCATTGTAATCTGCAGATTTTATAAGCCCTCAATGGCCTGAAGTTTGACAACCCTAAGTGCTCCTGGAGTTATGATTTGTTATCCCTTTAGACCCCGGATAGAAGTTTACGAATTTTTGAATTTTAGAAGACACTTCTAGACTGGGGTCGGACGGTCGCAGAAGATGTGGTTTCTTTACAGACCCCTGCCATCAAAGGTCGCTGGTGAGGCGCGAACGAAATTGTCCAATTTGCAAACTTCACATCCTTAATTCAACTTAATTTGACAATTTAATCGCATAATTGACAAATATGTTGTTATATTGTGATGGTTGTCATGGCTAAGTTTTAATCATCCCATCTTATAGCAAAATGTATACATGTGTGTATAAATCGGTTAGCATTGACGTGCGTGTGGTTCTATTTTAATAGCTTAAAATGTTTATAATACATATTTTATAAAAATATTAGCATTTGCTCATACTCCTCTATATTAATATAATTTTACCAAATTTCATATCCCTAGTCAAAAATAACAATTTACAAAATTCCAAAGTGTTTAAAGTGCTACAATGTTTTTATGCCAATTATTATAGTAGTCGCATAAATAAAGAGTTTGATAAAAACAACAAATCTATTTCTTTATAAGAAAAATGTCTACCTATTCTTATGTCCAAAACAAACAACTGTGGAACTAAAGAGCCGCAGGATGCCGACCCCTGACCTATCCTGTTAATATGAGCGACGAAACCGGTTTCATGTTTAATCATTATTTGCTTAAAAATAAAACTAACGATATTGTCCCAGAAAAATAGTCAGGGTTACGCAATAAACCAGAATGGACAGGAATCGGGAGCGAGAGAAGGTATTGTTAAATGCTTTAAACGTCAGTGTTATGGAGCCCAAGAGGACAATCTGCACAATACTCGAGCGCGTCAGAAAATCATATAGGGAGAATCTTTAGAGCCCCAATAGCTCAACGGTATAAGGTATGAACTGAAATCCGCAAGGTACCCGGTTCACCTAATTTATAATGCATCTCATGGTAATTGTTGAATTAAAAATTACTTTGCGGAAATCCATGACATGCATGAAAAACTAAACTACTTTGCTTTAATCCGCGAATGAAAATGAATTCATTAGTTTAGTTTTTCATGCTTTTAAAAAGACAGTAAAAAATTTCAGATTTATACTTAACCTTATTTTGTAGATTACTTTATTAGTCTAGCATTTTTAGATTTTTGTTATCGAGATTTACTCGGGCGATGAATGATATATCAAAGGGTAGGGAAAAATTCCTTGATTATCATATCAAAATTAGAGCCTCAATTGCTCAACGGTATAAGGTATGGACTGAAATCCGCAAGGTATCCGGTTCAAACCCCATCGCCGATGGGGTATTGTCGCACCCACTCCTAATACGAGCTTTTAATTTAAGCCTAGTAGGAGGAAAAAAGAGAATATTAGACATACCCGGAAAGTGTTCCTAATATGCTTTAAAAAAATATCTGCTCATCAATAGGAATTGTTTATTAAAAACTGTACAAAAAAAATTAAAATTCGAAATGAAATTACCAAAAGTTTCTAAGATTTTTAAGGGAAAGAAAACATGAGTTAATAACTTTTATAATCTCTTTTGATACGAAGTTAGGAATGCTTGCAAGATAGTGCATCGTCTTTTAGAAATATTTTTTTAAATTTTAATATTAGGTTTATACCAAATTAATACATGTCGACTAACGGCGCCGGGCATGCGCAGTACCGCTATTAAATGGCCTCTGTCATATTTTTTGTATGAAGTGACTTTTATAATATTGGTTTTAAATAATAATAATTTTGCCTATTCACGTGTAGCTGAAATATTTTGACACGATAATCAGAGTATTTTTCGTGACCCGTTAATAAAAGTCTAATAGACCGGATCTTAGATCTATGATAACATACATAAATCAAATCTAGATTGACTAGACTAAATACAATCTTAGATTGTCACTTAAAATAAATGTGGACATTATAATGATAGGCCAATACACAATACGGTTCCCGCAATCTGATTCTAAATTAATTAACAGTGTCATAAATCAGCTGACCGATAATGCGGCGTTGATTCCATCATATCATCTGATTGCCGCATTAATTACGCGAACTGCTATCTCTGATTGTTCCAAATTTATATAAAAATAAGCTATAGTTCAAAACAAAAAACTAGTTTCGTTAGAAACATTTTATTTCCAGAACTTGTACAAAGATGTGGAATCCCTTTGAGGACTAGCAATTATAGATATCCACTGTTTGTAGAAAACGGGGAAGATTGCAGCTTTCGCATCCATCTTCAATACTGTTTTCTGTCATTACTCATTGAATTAAATCAAAAGCATTTAAATATACATATGTTTTACTATTTTTTGCACTATGCACTAATGCGTATTTGAGCAAGCGATGACGAATGCGCTGTGCGGAAAAATCTATATAAATTTATGATACACTGGTGATTTAATTACTTTTAAAAGAATTTTGTATGTGTGAATTAAATAAATAAATGTAAGGCGATTTCCCGCTCATCACTTAAAGTGGAATGGAAGAATAACATGAACAGATGTACAGAACCGTTTCTGGTTTTTTATTACTTCATTTTGTCTGGCCTGTAGGCGCAGTGGACAGTGACACTGTATTCCGCTCCGGGGGTCGACGTTTCGACTACTGCTTCGAGTCTGGATGTATTATCTATATGTATGTTTTTGGTATTATAAAAGCACAACTTCTGTGAATAAGAAACAATAAATTGGTCCAGCCCCTCAGCCGTGATTGCAATGACTAGGGGGAAAAGGAACTCATTTTCCTATATTATATAGACTACACTGTTCTTGAAGATTCCCAAAGCTTTATTGGGTTGGAAACAATGGATCTGGCAACTGGCACTACCGCAAAAATTGTGCGAGACTTGCCCATACTGTATTTAAACCACGCGTAGTAAGTACATTTTATAATTAAAAAACAGAGATTTTGATAATATAAATTTCATCCGAAAACATTGTTCAGATTCCACCCTAATCCCAATTTCATTAAACAATAAATAAAGCGAAACGTTTACTTTCCTTTGCGCAAACATATTTTTCCGAACAGCGAACAAATTAAAACATGGCGGCGTACGAAACCTGCTTCACCTGTCATCTGACGCCATCCTTCATGGAGGCCACCGCCAAAATGTATTTCATATCCGCTTAAAAATTGGATTCGTTTCCCTTTAAATAGTAGCATTTATTGGTTTAATTCAAGATAAAAAGATTCATAGTTTATATTCTATAAAGAATGGTTCCGTTTCTGATACTCGATAAAGATATTTGTTAAATAAATTCAACAGTAGACAATAATAAACTTATTACAGAAACAGACTAAAAAAATCTATCATATGAAAACTAGCTAGTAAAATTTGAATCGAAAACAAACATTTTGATTGACGTTCCTTGTTCTGATGGGCTTTATTCCAAATCATATAACTATTTTTGTGACTGTTTTTTTCCGTAGCGCATTTGTGAGACCCTAGGATCACTATTTTAAGGCACAAAATAAGTGTTAAATTATTATTATTTTAAGATGCCAATAATAAAATCTATAATCAAACACATAACTGTACCACCTTTCATTCATTTATATTCATAGTTGTAGAAGTTAGGGCAGACAGACGGACGAACTGATGAACTGAGCGAAACTATTAGGGTTCCTTGTAACACTACGGAACAGTAAACACGTCGATTCGTCAGCAAACTCTAAGAACCAGCAAAACAAAAAGAAAACACTTATAACCTTTAGTCCGCTTGAAGCGAGTAATATTAAAAACATTTTTAATTTTCCCAATGTCCAATCATCGGCGTTTTTATCCTAGTTTCATAAATTACCAGTTTGACTTTGTCCTTATGACTTCTAGTTCTCATTTAATGTGGCTGGCCCGTTGGAGCACTGGGCAGTGACCCTGCCTTCTGGTCCGGGGGTCGTGGGTTCGATTCCCACCTCGAGTTTGGGTGTATTATCCATATGTATGTATTTATATATTTCTAAAAAAAACAGAAAACCTGGCGGAAAAATCGCCAGTACGTACCGACGCATTTCATTGCATCATTAAAAGAGGTTACTGCCGACATTTTCTTAATCTTCACAGACTGTATTTACAAGCACAATCCTACCATAGGAATCAAGTAGCGTCGTAAAAAACGTGCCGTACCGCTTTATTTTGTGTGGTTTCTGCTGTTGGCCCTATTGGCCTCGACAGCGTCACCGGCAGTTGGGGGGGGGGGGGGGCCGGGGGGCCCGGAAAGGGGCCCAGGAGGGGAGGGGTTCTTATTAAACAAGCCTTGCATAATTAACACCCCAGAAGTCTTGCATGTCTGAATGCGATGTCGGCCTTTAAAAAGAGGTTTAGGCCACCGGGAATTCTTACAAACCCAACGAAACGCGATAACAATGCCATCACTTCACGTGACAGCATTGCCGCCACTTCACGCCGATCTTATGTGAGAAAGTGGTACTGATACGGGCGCGGCGGCCCAATTCGAAGTCAATCCGGGTCCGGGTCCACAAGTTCGGGTGCCAATAACCCTTTCTCACGTTAACTTCCACAGGAATTATGTTGCTTTTGGCTGTTTAGTGGTTTGTTAAAGTAAAAACATTTGCATGGTACTTTTTAAACTCTTGACGTTGGTGATCTCAGGTATGCCGAATGGAATCCTAATTAAAATGGTGCTATTACTCATTTTGAAAAATTAAGGTCAATTCGAATGCAAATTTTGATTATGGATGTCACCCTTGAAAAGAGTTTGTGGAAAGCTATGAAGGAGCGGTGTTCAGCGGTGGACTATTATAGGGTCTTTTAGAAGCCACAAAATCAAATTAAATATTATTCAATTTCAAAATATAAAGTAATTGTGATGACTCCTAAATATTTAATTATACTACATTTCTGTTGATTATCAAAAAGAGTGATATCATGAGTAAATATCGTCACTCATGAATATTATGCCGGCGCCAGACATAACTCAAAGTGTTTGGACATTTTTGTCCTTGAAGACTACAAAGTTCTACAAAACTTTGCGCAGCAACTAATAGTCCCCGGTCACACTATATCATCATTGTAATGATCATTCAACTAGTTTAGTTTCTTGTGCATGTCATGGATTTCCGCAAAGTAACGCCTGATTCTATCAATTGATTGAGAAAGTTTCTAAGTAGCATCAGATCAGAAACAACGAGGCTAGTAACTTTTTTCACAAAGAAAATGTGCGGTAATAAATTTCTAGAAAATCACACGGTAATAGACTTTTAGACATCGAGGCGATGAGGGTGAAGCATCTAATACAAATATACCTGAAGAACATAATCCATGTCTAATTATTAAAATATAAGACCCTAAAAATCCCCAATAGGTACATAAGGTGTAAAAAGAATTTATATCCCCCACTAAACTTCCGTGGCAGTAGTTGCCGCATCCTTTCTCTCCTCTCCATCTACCAATATGTCCTTGTACTCCAACCCGTTCCTTTATTCCTGTCTATCTATATCTAATTAGAGGTAACGTCACGCTTACGGTCTTTTGGGTCTGCAGCCAAGTTGGGCCGGCGGGTCCGGGTAGCAGTCCTTCTTTCTCACGTAAGATCGGCATGAAGTGACGGCAATGCTGTCAAAAAAACCATGTGGCATAATGAACCCACGAAGTCAATGTTACGACATTATGGACTCCCACCAATGCAATGGCCGCCGACGACCAGGTGGGATGTTTGGCTACCTTAGCGGGAAAGATGTGGATTCATGTTGCCCAGGATACGAAAGAAAGGTTTGAGAGCGAGAAGGCCTTTTTCCAGAAGTGAGACACTAGTAGCTGATAAAAAAAAGCAATGCACCTTTGTACTGGTAACATTGTACCTTTCAACATAAGATAACATTAGAAAATGCGGGTAGTATCAGACATAGCTCAAAGTATTTGTATATTTTTATCCTTGACGACTACAAAGTACTACAAAACTTTGCGCAGCTACACCAAGTCCCCGGCCACACTAGATGATCATTAAAATTAAGCTTTGTCTGCCTCCGGCGTAATGGTAGTACTAAGAACTTCAAAAAATGAATTCAGTTAAACCATATCGAAGTTCATCTAAATATAAATATATACAAATATATATACAGGACTATATGACACACGGACGTCTGTTTCTAAGGTAGATAACTTAATGCGGTACCTGACGAATATCAGTTCACTCATTCTACCACTGAGCTATAGGAGCTAAAAGTGAAACAATTTTGTATGTCTGCCTGTCTGTGTATTACGGGTTATATCAACTTTATGGTAGAGGTAGAAGAAGCGAGGGGCATAACAGCAACCCCCGTACAACCTACTAAAAGACCTTGGCTTGTCAAGAACTATCATAAGTGCATTAATAGAAATGACATCTATCTGTTTGGCAAAAAAAAAAATGTTTTCGCCACCTTTATAAACTTGCAACGCCACCAAAAGGCTAGAATATGACTCGCTGGCTTTTAAATAAACGTTTAGGCCACCGGGAAGTCCCACAAATTGAAAAAAACGCGACAACAGTACCATTACTTGACGTAACAGCATTGTCGCCACTTCACACCGATCTTATGGGAGAAAGAGGTATTGGCACCAGGACGTGTTGACCCAATTCGGCTACAAGCATGGCGCTATCTCTAATAGAAAGACAGGAGTAAGGAAAAGGGATGGAGTAAAAGGATATAAAGGTAGATGGAAAGGAAGTGGTGGAATACAGCTGTCGGTATTAGGTCGAACAATTCTTCGGAACACTCCCCATGAAACATGCGGAAAAAAAGCAGAGTGAAGCCACATCTCTCCGCAAAGCCAGAGGATCGAGCCGATCGGATAGAGCTTGGTTGCCGACGATTCGGGCCGCTCTACGTTGAATGCGGTTAAATGGAAGCAGCTGATATCGTGGCGCCCCCGCCCAAAGGTGACAGCAGTACTCCATGTGAGGCCGGACTAGCGCCTTATACAGTTGCAAGCGATGGCTTGTATATAATTATAGTATACCACAGTAAATGGGCTTCACCTGGCTTGGACTGGAATTTGAAGATGTTATTATTTCATAAGAGTTTGTTTGACATTTCTTAAAATATTCTACCGTACTTCCAGAAATTATGTCACAGGATTTTTTTTATTTTTTTTTAATATAACAAGGGGCAAACGAGCAGGCGGTACTCTCAAGTCACTACCGACGCCCATGGACAACTGCGGTTAATCAAAAACCGAGACTCGAGATTATTATATCGATATGCGCTGATGAAATTTGGAATAAAAGAAGTTTATAGTTACTTTTTTTTTATTAGCCTGTTGTGTTCTTCTGCTGGGCAAAAACCTCCCCCTTCTTGATGCACCTTCCTCTTTCCTGGTGCAATCTCATCCATAACTTCCCGCAAAGGTATCCAAATCGACACGCCACCTCTTCCTCGGCCTGCCGGGTCGTCAGCGGCCATTGGCGGGTATCCAGAAAGTCGCGATATTGGCCCACCTTGCGGGTTCATTCGATCCACATACCCAGCCCATTCCCATTTGTATCCTTAAGGGGCCATCCATACATTCCGTCACAGGGGAAGGGGGGGGGGGGGTCATCGAATTGTGACATTGTGTGACAATGGGCAGGGTTCAATAGCTTTGTGACGTAACATGTCAACACTGAAAGATTGAAAAAAAATTAAACATGCTGCATTGCTTAAATTTTTAAAAATATATGCATGAAATTTGAAAATTGGTGACGTCATACTAAGGGGGAGGGGGTATAAAAAGTGTGATAATCTGTGAGAAGGAGGAGGGGAGGGGATTGGAATCAGTTACCGGCTTCGGTTTTTCCGAACCGATACGACTTAGGGACCTTCGAGAAAAGAGCGTATTCATTCCTCAAAGGCTGGCAACACATCTGCGAGCCCTCTGGTATTGCAGTTATCCATGGACGTCGGTAGTCATTTGTATGAATGCCGCCTACGCGTTTGCCCCTTGTTGACTATTTAAAAAAAAAAACCCAACGTTTGGACAACGTCCGCCGAGTCCGCTAGTGTAAAATAAATATTAAAAGGCGCATGTTTCGTATATATGTTTATCACCAAATCTCGTGATATGATGCTAGTAGTGAACTTATTAAACTTAGACTAGACATATGTAGCATGACTATTTTGCTACTACAAGAACTATTGTATAACTGAAAAATAACGAACAGTAAATAAATTTAGCCAATACACTTAATTTTAAAAATGTGTAAAATCAGTGAAGTTACGACACGAAAAGTAATGACGTGTAGAGAAAAGAAACAGAATTTATTCCAACTTAAAACAAAAATATAACATAGTTTTAGTATCTTAAACAAGTAAAGCGAGATAAAATTGATTTAGGTGAATTGGCGGGAATTGATTCGGAAATTTCATGTTTAATGGTAAATTACTTGGAAGTTATAATCTAGTGGACGTAACATCCGTATAATATAGCGTTTAGTATATTACAAAGTATGTGTCAGTACCTTGGTAAGTAGTTTTTGACTTAGAATAGTGTGACTGTTATTTTTAGATTAAAGGATTCTAAAGAAATCATCTACTGGCGCTAAATTATAACATTAAACCTTTTTTTTTATGTTACAAGGGCCTAGCACGAACATTTTCTAATTTGACTCGACGAACGGTTCAAAATGTTCGTGCTAAGGCCTCAGACTACACGACTATTTAGTTCATGGCCAAAGCCTAGTCAGCAGGTGCATTTTAGGTAAAACTTTTTGCCTTATCCCAAAAATATGTTTTAAGTGTCATTCGATTCGGAATCGCATGTAGATAGTTAATAACGCAAAAATTATTGAAGTTATCTTAGAGAGTTGTTTTAATCAGCTTAAAAGGACCGCAAATTTTGTATTTGACAATAGGCCTACTCCCGTTAGACCGTCGGGGGACTTCGGACTCAAATGGGTCGAAGCAAGAAAAATATACTCAGGTGGGGATTTCCGGATTCTCGCGATTGACGCGAATCTGGTTTCTCTCTGCGATACATCGTGCTCTGCGTGCCTTATCACCAGCGTAAAGTAGATGGACTTGATGAATGCCTCCAATAAGCCAGGTCTTGAGGAGCAACAATATAGTGTCCGAATATATACGACAATAATGTACAGTGGACTATTCCTTTACTCAATTATTAAGACGAAGAATAAGGATTCTAAAGACCCCCCCCCCCCCCTTTATAAAGAGTTCCTATATGGTGGGGATATCCTATAGAGTTCCTATATGTTATATGATCCAAGAACTCTCCCTATATAGTTTTCTGACGCGCTCGAGTAAATCTCAAAATTACTTCTTGGGCTCCCATCTATATAGGGATCCCAGCCGGAACAAAAATTTATTAGAATTTATTGTACTGGTAACTATAGGGTAGTTTATAGCAGTTGATATCCGATTGCCGTCTGACGTGTACAAAGCGATTCCAATTTCAGTAATAGCTTTATTTTGTGACATTTCAATATTATCTGGCAGAGAATTTGTGGATAGCTTCTTGTTCGGATGCGTTATCGATTTGTCGTCGCTTGACGCCCGTGTTTTGATAACATTAGCTGATTTTTTTTAAAATTAAAAACCTCTTGAGGCACTTGTTGAGATGGGGAAAAGTCTATTTAATATATGTATACTTTGTATATATGTGGGTGAACTCTACTTTTTGGGTGAACAAATATTTTGGAGCTCGCGTCATCATCACCCAACGCTTGACTTAGACGCCTTCGTTACCAAAACTGACGATCCGTTTTCACTTCTGTTAGGACTCCCGGGGTGACAGTGTTCAGTAAACCAGAATGTGAAAGAAAGGCGAAGTTAGCAGGCGAAGATAATATTAAAAAATCCCGTAAATTTTTTTGACTTTAATATAATAAACGATGTTTTTTCTATATATTTCGAGATTTTCCGACCCTGTCTTGAACAACAAGGACTACGATTCTTGTAGGATACCAAATACACAAAGTAGTGTACAAATATTATCTAGAATCGTCAACATTATTTTGTTCACAGTCTAAGGAATAATGCACTTTTTTTTAGGACAATAATTAGGTAGCTGGCATAAGAGTCGTATACATACATACATTTTATATTTGGACTCATATTTAGAGATTGTTTTCTCGTCAGCTCGCCGAATAGGCTCGTCCTATGAAATTGCCTCTCGCACGAGTTATTACGCATTCTATCAAATTGACTGGCGCATTAACGATTTTTCACGTGTTTTTTCGTGGGGAACGATAAGGAAAGTGTCTTTTGCTATAGTCGTAAGCGGTTTATAGTTTTAATATGTACATATATATCTATGCTTATATATAAAGCTGAAGAGTTTGTATGTTTGCTTGAACGCGCTAATCTCAGAACCTACTGGTCCGATTTGAAAAATTCTTTCAGTGTTAGATAGCCTATTTCTCGAGGATGGCTATAGGCTATATATTATCACGCTGAAAGAATTTTCAAATCGGATCGGTATTAGTTGAGATTAGCGCGTTCAAACAAACAAACAACCTCTTCAGCTTTATATGGATAATAATTTGGTGATAAATTTACGCCTTAAATATTAGGTTTACAAGGGTTCCTCGCGGCCTGCACTGAGAAGAGCTCGCAACAAACTTTTTTTTGTTAAGCTAAAGAAAGAACTTTGTCCCAAAAAAGTATATTCCTGGTACTCAAGAAGTTTGCCATGCAATCAAGTAAAACACTTCAAGTAACACGCAACTACCAGTAACAACGACAAATTACATAGGACTAAAACAGACAGTCGCTTTCCATTTCGGCTTTCACGCGGAAATCCATGATAAATTGTTAATGCGCTCGTCAAATTGATAAAATATGTAATAAGTCGGGTAGAAGGCAATTTCGTAGGAGGCGCCCATTCGGAAAAACTGACAGGAAAATAACTACTAAGTATGTGTTGATATCCGAATGTGGGGGGGCCTAAAATATGCCTTCATTTTCATTTCTTCGAATATAATGTATAAAGGTATGGTGATTTCGTAATATGTGTTTCTCAGACTTTTTTCTGTATATATACACATACTTGTGCCCATTTCTTTTTATGCCAGGAATACTTTAAATATTCCTCTTCCCCCCGGACTGCCGACAGGCTTAAACGTGTGCACAAATTCGCTACAGTATTAATACACAAAATTAAATATAAATTAAAATAAATTATCTGCATTAAAATCAGTGGAAATAATAGGACGACAGAAACTCTAAGCGGTATACTGCAAATTCACCCATTGCTATTCTGCATGCCTGGTTGACGTAAACTGCTGCGTGAGTGACAATTACATTTCATTATTTACAAGTAAACTGCGTGTGCGCAAGCACCACCACTCTTACGAATACTGGTAAAGGACACTCCCCTAAACATCTTGGTACCGCCCTCTTGTTACATTATTGGAGTAACACAAGTGGTCAACGCCCATAATAGCAACTCCACCATCACCAAACACCTGTTGATCTTAACGTACTACGTACAAAACTGCGCTTATGTCCTGGTACCTGAGAATGTAATAATGAATTTTTAATTTGCTAAAAGTATCGTTTGTGGAAATAAATATACTTCAATTTACACTGATATCTTATAATTCTATTATACTTATAATATCCTAGTACGCAGTAATATGGATAGCACAATGGATAAATCACTCTCCGACTCAGAAACGCAGATACCTTCACATTTATGTAAGACACCACCAAATTACGTATCCGCTCGGAATAAAAGAAAAAGAGATGAGGAGATATTTGATGATCTGAGCAAATTTAAGGAGGAAATCAGGAAAATGATTTCGACTTTTATGACCAGTCAAGAGAAAGAATTTAAGAAAAATGCTGCTATTCTCAAAGAAATACAACAATCAAACACAAAAATTGAGAACTCTGTATCATTTTTATCAGCACAAAATGAAGAGTTAAGGAAGAAAATTGATAGCTTGGAGGGGCAGATGAAAGATGATAAGAAATATATTGTCGTATTAGAGAATAAAATAGAGGAAATACAAAGGGAAACGCGCAAAACTAACTTGGAAATTAAAAATGTACCTAAACAAAAAAACGAAACTAAAGATGACTTAATTAATATGGTGGTAAATTTATCTAAAAATATTGACTGCAAAATTAATGTCTCCGATATAAAGGATATTTATAGAGTTCGTTCAAAAAAGGAGGGCATGATCAATTCGCCAATAGTCGTGGAAACTACTTCCACAATACAGAAAACTGATATCCTAAAACTAAGCAAGTCATTCAATATCAAACATAAAACTAAGTTATGCGCCAAGCACTTGGGTCTACGTACATCTGAAGACACACCTATTTTTATCAGCGAACAGCTTACTGCTAAAGGATCCCGCCTATATTTCCTGTCACGTGATCTTGTTAAATCAAAAAAGTTTAAATATTGCTGGACTGCATATGGGTGTAATTTCTACCTGACGCGATGATCGGAGATGTAAGTCAGCTATGTGACAATTCCTCTGAGTCATGCCCGTGACACATCTGACACACGTAACCGCAAGTTGGAGTCATCCAACAATAATAATAATTATTATTATTTCTTTCTTTTAAAAACATGTATACAGAATACTTAATTCTAATTCGATGTGTTGCTGCATACACAATATTCTACTAAAACTAATATATAATGAATACCTAATACCAGGTTTGGTGAAAGGGTGCTTTGTTTTGAGGTCGACTGAAATTTTGAATAACGTAAAAAAAGTCGCTCTTGCTGAACCGTACAGTACGCAAAACAAACAGGCGGGCTAAAAGGGTAAACTTTTTAAATTCTCCTTTGACTCTAAGCCAAGTATTTCAATTCGGATAGTCGGAAGAAGTCCTGGCTCTGAACGAATGAGCTTAATATTTGAGTACGAACTTAACTAGAGAGTATGTTCCTCTAGAACATTACATTTGCCGAGTGCCTTCTTTAAATTATTTTGACTTTGACAAATCTTAAAAATTTTCTTCATTTCCTATTCAGAAATCTCAAAATATTATACGTTTATTACATCCATATACTACATCCAGTGAATCGAATTCAAATAATTCGTCCGGAAATACTTATTTGGCCATAAAAATTGCATAATACGAACCGTTTACTATAATTCTAATCTTTATTACATTATACTTTATCTTTCAAACACGGTTTACGGCCTTCGATCCCCGAGGAGTAATTTTCGGAATAACCTAGGTATTTACGACGGAGAGGCTTAAAAGCTATCGGGACAACCGAATCTGCAAACCCTACCCATAAAAGATCGTCGTGAAGTGGTGCCCATGTAGTCATGTCAAGTCATGATATTGTTTTCGCATTTCCATCGTTATGTGCTCCGGTGGCTTAAAGCCCACATTAAAAATCCGCAACGCATCTGCGAGCCTCATGGTGGTGCAGGTGAACAGTTTGTCTGTTTGGCCCTTGTACTATAAAACAATGTCTTAATACGAACGCTTGATCGCTAGTTCCTACTCCAAAGCACGTTTCTTTGGCTCCAAACGGGCCGTTACGGTGGTCAGGCGGGGTCCAGGGCAGACTACGGGGAAGTATCTAATCGCACTTGGGGCCTGCCCCGAGGGTGAAGCCCTAGGTTAACCCGTATAGAACATCACTGGCGGAGATGTGGTAGTTTGCAATGCCGTTCCCATGTCTCCGCCGCTTAGTGGCAAAGAGTGGGAAAATCTTGGGTCAGACTCGCGCACTGACGGTTCCGTACTGTTACATTATACTTTTACAATGTATTTTACGAGTAAGATTAGTACTTCTCGTGGGACGATTAGTCATAAACTGACTCATTACATTAGGTTCCGTAGTACTACAAGGAACCCTTATAATTTCGCTCGGTCCATCCGTCCGTCTGTCTGCCTGCAAGGTGGTCCCCCCCTAGCATTTCCAAACTATTAGACGTAGAGCCTTGAAATTTTCCATGTTGATAGCATATACTAAAAACATGTATGTGTGCGTGTTTTCTTTATGAATCATTATGTTTGTATATTGTTATGTGGTACAATAAAGTATATTCGCTCATACATTCATAGCTTAATACCAGTTGATAAAGCGCTGAACACACGACATTTGTAATAACAGACGGGTACATTAACCTTTTCATAAAGCATAGACAATATAACTTTTTTTCAACTGTCCATAGACAATGTAAATTAGCCTAACTTTTTTATCTTACCTGTCAAATAGGCCGCATAAATCACAGTACCAGTTAATAAAGCGCTGTTCACACGACACATGTAATAACAAACATGTACATTAAACATCTCATAAAGCATAGACAATGGGTGCAGTGGTGGTGGTGGGGAGCTATTTCACATAAGATCGGCGTGAAGTTGCGGCAATGCTGTCATGACAAGTGATGGTATTCGTACGGTTTCTGAGACTTCCCGGTGGCTTAATCTCATCATTAAAGGCCGACAACGCGTCTGCTGGACTTCGGCTGGTGCTGATGTCCATGGGCGTCGGAAGTCACTTACACGGTACACACCTATTTGTTGGTACCGTCTGTGCCCAATAATGAAAATTTATACAATTACTATACTTCAGAAATGTTATAATTATGCTTAAAGGAAATCAATTAAAAAGGCTGGCAACGCATCAGCAGCATTCTGGTATTGCAGTTTTCCATGAGCGCCGGCAGTTACTTATCTATCGCGTTTCCATTAAAAATGTCATAAAACAGATTCTTCTCAATACATTCCGACATTATTATGAGTATACAGGTGCGTATGCTTTTTAAAAATTACAATATCAATAGGTTTTTTTTGGGAACAAATACGAATAGTAGTCGCATCGTTAATTTATCGCATCTTTACTTAACGGGAAGTCTATTTATTTATACTGTTACATTTAAATTTCTCTAAACACATTCAATTGCTATGTGGTAGGATCCGTAAACTTATAATAATTTTTAAAACCCTCAGACATATTGCGGAGCCTGCACTTGTCATGCAAACATATCTAGCATTGTGCCAATCTTTGATTGCATATTGCATAACGTCTTGGGGAGGAGCTCCAGCTAATACTTTAAAGTGTCTTGAAGTTGCTCAACGCGCTATACTTTAAGTATGTACCTTTCGTCCCTTTTTGTTTCCAACTAAACTTCTTTACCAACAGTGTGAAGTACTGACTTAGACAATTATTTATCGTAAATATAATTCATAAACAGCATTGTGATTTTACATTTGATTATACAAAAAATTTAAACCGTCGGAAAGGGAGCGGCAAATTAAAACTTCAACACTTTCTTCGCACATATTTTCTATTGTTTTTAGGCCCTTTTATGTATAACAAATTAAATTTATATACAAAGAGAGGTTCATATTAAACACATAAAATTTAGACTAAATTTTAAATGTTATACAATCATATAGTATTGTATCCAAGTACTTTAGTTGATACATTTGTGGGATGTGGCGCCGGATGCTGAAATAAAAGTTTAACTTAGTTCGGCAGCGGATGCTCAATATTTTTCAACTTCATGTACTTATTGTAACATGTTTTTGCATACATCTAGTGATTTACTTTATTGTCTCAAAAAATGTATATATTTATCCACATGCGTTATAGTACGTCAGAATACCGCTACAGTGGCAATCCTGTTGACATTCTTAGGGCAAACGAAGCATATGGACAAATACAGTACTAAAAGTCTAAACCTACCACTAAAAACAATTCTAAATAAACATAAGATCATTATCCTCATCTTGTAGTAAATTCTCAATACTGGAATTAAATTCGCTTTCCGTAAGAAGAAGTTCCGTAGAATCACTTTCATTTTGAGATGTAGAAATTACACTTTCATCATCAAAGTACATTTGTGCTTCTTCAAATGGGAGGTATAGTGTATATATATTTTCATCTAGAGAACAGAAAAAAACTTAATTAATTTTATGAAGGATTAATGCCTGAGACGACCGAAAATTTCGTCGTAGCCCGAAAGTCTAACACCAACCCAACTACTAAAGGACTAAAGTTAATCATATTAATAACTCTTAAAGGGTACATATGCTGCTGAATTTTTGGCACTAAGAGAACGTGCGTTAAAGTACAACAAAATACCACTGTAGTGCTGCTGTGCTTTGGTGGCAGTTCCAAGAGTTGCACAATTGCATTACCAGAAGTCTAACTCTACCACTATAAACACTTGCAAGAACAACTAAACTAATCCGCGAATAAATATGGGAAAATCGATACAATGCAGCAAACCGAAAGCGACACCACGGAACCCGTGATGAGTCTCAAGTTTTGCTTCGACACCACAGCATCTTCAGGAGATAGATTCGTAAAGTGATCAACAAAAATACAGCAAACAATTTATACCTCAGGCATCCGCACCACCTTATCGCCCCCTTAAAACACTAAGAATCATGTGTATTTATCTATTAACAGATTTAAGCAAAGTAGTTTAATTTTTTAATGAAACTTACCACCATAATACTCAATTTCTGTGATAGGATCATTGCCTTCTAAATTCTCGATACTGGAATTAAATTCGGTATCACTCCAAAGTTCCAAAGTATCCAAAAATGTTTCATTATTAGGTGAAGTATATACATTTTCACTTTCATAATTTATTCCCATATCTTCGAATAGTTGGCTGAAAGTTGAGTACAATTCACCATCTTCAAATGTATCGTCAAATTCAGGCGTATCGCCATCTTCAGATGTATCTTCAGATGTATAACTGTGAATGAAACCTGCCAGAAGAAGTCAAAAAATTATTAATTTTTGAAATATGCTGTAATATTCCTGTACGCAACAGACAGACCAAACTATAATTTCATGTTTTAATTCCAGACACTTAAGACAAATTAAAATAAAAACCCGGACGAATCGGATTCGCGCACAAAGGATTCCTTATCACCACACAATAGATTTCATTTAGTTTATATATGTATATAAATCAGATGCGAGACAGTTATCTTTATCTACCTCTTAACGGACAACAAAGTAATATTAGAAAAGTTCCTTTTTCTTTTGGAGGTACGGAACGAACGAATAAAGTATAAACATATTCAATATGCAGAGTTAATATGAGGTGTAAAATGTTTTTATTTATATACATCTATAAAGTAACAAAATCATACGGACACGAAGTCCGCGTTGAATTCAATTATTTTGTGCATTATTGAAGATTTCATTCATTGTGCAGTAATTCTATAAATGCTAAAAGTAAAGTAAACACGCTATCTTTTTAGGTTATAAAAATATATTGTCATAGATATAGTGTATATAGTCAATTGCATTTAGTGAAATAATCTGATTTCGAAGTTACAAATTATTATCGAAATAATACATATTTGTGTTCGGCTATTTTATTTATTTTTATCACTCTTTTCTACACTCGTCAAAAGAAACTTACTTTTCGGATCAGCTCTTCAACATAATATTAAATGCCTTCCAAAAAATAAACAGAAAATTTAAAAGGCATGGTTACTTGTATATCTATAAGGCTGTTGAAGTTTAAAGGTCGCATAATGTAAAATCTTGCAATTTCAAGACGTACATTATATTATTAAAAGATAATCCAAAATCCTACACATAAAATGATAATCATCTCACGAAAACTTTAAATATAAAATACATCTTTTCTTACCATTATGTTCCTCTGAATCAGAATCAGTGTAATAGGATGTATCGGTTTCGCAAATATCCATTAGATCCGACAAGTCAGACTCTGAAATGATGAAGCAGCCAAAATCAAAGTTCGTCATCGTTATTAATTATTAAATTAGAGGTAGCGCCATTCTTGTAGCCGAATTGGTCCGGCGCGTCCGGATACCAGTACCTCTTTCTCACATGAGATCGGCGTGAAGTGGCGGCAATGCTGTCACGTCTAGTGGCTTATGCAATTTTACGATCTATCCCCAATAAATTAGGAGGAGTTATTGCCCTAGTCATATCTATTTTAATTTTAATTATCTTACCATTTACCTTTAATAAAAAAATACAAGGTATTCAATTTTACCCCATAAATCAAATCTTATTTTGATTCTTAATTGTAATTATTATATTATTAACTTGAATTGGAGCACGATCAGTAGAAGCTCCATACATTATTACAGGACAAATTTTAACAATTTTATATTTTTCTTATTTTATTATTAACCCAATTATAAGCTACTATGTTATCCGGGAATAGTGCATTATCCTTATAGTGAACACTTTTATAAACCGAATAAGTAGGTTTGAAGCAATTTCAATATTAGAGTAAAGTTTCTGAGTGATGCTTACCTCTTTTGGTTCTGTAGGAGTACTGGTCCTTACTCCTGTTATATCTTTCCACCTGAGCACACCCATAACTGCGTGGCGAACCCACGACCCTCGCCTGCCAGTCCGACTGTTCGACAGTTCATCCACAACACCGCACAGAACAGAGTTCGAAACACGACAACAATACCATCACTTGACGTAACAGTATTGCCGCCACTTCACGTCAATCTCATGTGAGAAAGAGGTACTACTGATACCCGGACGCGCCGGCCTAATTCGGCTACAAGCGTGGCTCTACCACTAATTAGAAAGACACGAGTAGAGGAAAGGGATGGAGAAAAAGGATATAAAGGTAGATGGGGAGGTAAAATAAATATCTGTACGTGTGCGTATACGGAAATCTTAAAGATTAAACCACGCGGACAAAATTCACAAGCAATCGACATAAGACGGTGTGAAGATGCTATAATCCTTTGGCTTTATATGCACATTCAGTGGGTCTGAGAATCGGCTACTATCTATTTTTCATACTCCTAAGTGATAAAGGGGGCCCACACGGACGAAGTCGCGGGTACAGTTAGTATTGTATCTCTATTGTTAGTGTTCTATGGCGATCAGTTGCATGAGTTAAAGTTAAAAGAAAAAAACTGGACAATCCTTCGAAGGCAATATATTTTGTAAACTCTTTGCAATATATTTTTTATAATATCCGACGCCCATAGACAACTGTAACGCCAGTTGGGTCGCATATGCGTCGCCGGCCTTTGAGGAATTACAATGTTCTTTAGTTTAAAATCCATAAAACTTATCAGTGATAACTGCTTGAAGTAGGAATAATGATAGATTGAGTATTCATTTAGTGATTTAACTAGATATTAACGGATGCAGTATATTATTTCATAATACCTGAGCATGCCCTGTGGAGCGCGCATATATGCAGCATTGGCCTGCAGTACTCCCTGCATTGATTTTGACAGATCCTAATTCATATCCTTTCGTAAATACCGGAGCTGGAAGCTGATTCCACAGCGGAATTGTGCGAGGTAAGGTATGCCTAGAGAATCGCACGGACTGACTTTTGACCTTTTCTTATCTTCATGGACTGTACCCACAAGCATAATATATCCATCTGGATCAGGCAGCGTCGTATAATAATGTGCCGTCCTACAATTAGGCACGACCTTAAGTACTAAACGGAGGCCGACACTAGTGTACGCCGTAAACCAGTAAACGATCCACCTCTTCCTAAATATCGGACCCCCTTTATTGTCAACACGGGTTGCATCAGCATTGATTAAAAGCGTGACGCGATAAATACTTGCCTCTTGTGGGCTTAGCACAAATATTCTCATCCTAAATACAGTCGAAACCTCGAATTCGAACGGTTCGAAATGTTGGTGTTAGGGCCTTTTAAAAGTGATCTTTCGCTTTTATATATAGATAGACGTAATACATATTTTTGTGAAATAAATTCTTGCCCCAAGTTTGGATTATAAAGATTTATCTCGACACCTATCCAAGGAGGTCGTCCCCTTATCAGTGTTCGGCATTTGAGTCGATCGCTAGGTTAAGTTACTCTTGCTGCGTCCGGCTGATGGATGGGTGACCCATTCTAGCACTGGTTTATATTTAATATCCGACCTTCTCCGTGTCTCGAAAGCAGTGGAACCCGATTAATGTCACTTAGTGATATTAATCGTAAGGTTGTAGAGATCGTGGGGGTTCCGAGGATGACGTCAGATTGCAATCGGTTATCTTAAGTCGCCCCACAGCCACATCCTCTACAATCTTTATGAACTAAAATTAAATCTTGACATGTGATGTCACACAGCTTTTGACCCCCACCGACCCGTTGTCAAGCAAGGACACATTTTGTTGATACCCGCCCTCCTTTTAACGTGTGACGTAGACGATCTCTAATTCATCTCCTATAACTTTAACAACTTTTGGTCCAACAGCGGAAACCCAAATCAAATCTGCGACGACCCCTATCTTCAGCGCCCCGTGCAAAAAACAAAAGAAACAATGGGGTAGCGCATCCGTCCCGTCTATTCTAATATTTTAACAAGAGTTCTTGGACACTCGTTAAGGTCGATTTAATGTTTACATTTATTTAAATGAAACCAACAAAAATGAGAAAATACTTGTTTCATTATGAGGCCATATTGAATTCTGTGACGTCAGTTCATTGAACCATTTAATACCAATATGGCGAAGGTGGGATTTAGGAGTTTATCGTATGACAGACAGAGTAACGTGATGTAGTTTTTAGGGTTCCGTAGCCCTAGAAGGAACTCTTATAGTTTAGCCCTGTTCGTCCGTCCATCGCTGACGATTACCCGTTGTCGATAAAAAACATTAGTTCTATATCATCAGCTTCCCGTTACAGGTGTTGATTCTCTTCGCGAATGTATGGGAAATATGACCTAAGCGGTTATACATTTTGAATGCATGCACTTAGAGGGCTGATTTTTTTACAGCTTAAAGGGACTGCGGACCTTAGTATTAGGTATAATTTCTACATTATTCCGTATTCAATCGCCGGAAAATACAGTTTTCAGCATCTGTACGTTCCAGGCTTTATTATGCTTTTAGCTACATTGACTTGAGAAAATCGATAGATTATATTTTTTCAGTAATCCTTAAAGGGTTTCTTTAACAATAAAAAAAAATAATAGCGCTCGCATATTTCGAGTAACCATTTTCTCACGCTTATAGAAATGTACACTTATCTCCATGTAATTAACTTACCTTAATCTGACGCGTGCGAATGTTTCTAAGGTCGATTTTTTTATAAATCTGATTGACTGCCCACTACGAAAGCACATATATTAAAGGTTCATATTTGGTGGGGATACATTACAAGGTACAAGGATTCTTCCTATAATATGGTTTTCTGACGTAGGGTACATTAGGGTAGATCGCAAAATCCCCTATTGGGTTCCCCAACTATAGCGATAGACTGTTATTAATAAATATCATAAAAGTCAGTATAGTACAGACACAGAGTATAGGACTGATGTTAATACGTAATATAAATATTTAATTGAGTTCAGCGAAGTACAAATTTATTTAGGAACTCTTTCTGGCATCTAGTTATAATTGTCAACCAACTCAAATATGTCACCTATTTTTTGAATGTAACTTTTACTACAACGTTTTATAATCTTGGAAATGACAACAATCGGCATTAACTCCAGTCTTTATAATATTTTGAGCATTCTTTAAAGTAATCATAACTTATTTTCAATGTAAGTAGTTTAAATTGGTAGAAATTATATTCATTTTCCATTATCCTCCCATAGTATTGATGGTAGCTTATAAACAGTTGCAGTTATATGTACATTCAATTAGCTTGTAAAGTAATTTGTTTTCTTTAAACTGAGATTTAACATATAAATGTTAAATCTTAGTCTGACGTAGATATACAATTTTCCATCCACCGTTTATATTCACTGATGAAATTTGCTCATTCTGAACCCCAAAATTATTTTGCCTGTAAGTTCATAGTACTATTCCCTTTAATTTTATATTAATGCTATACACTATGAAAAAATGACTACAAATATATTAAATACTTTATACAGTTATTCTATTTAAGGCAGAGATCTTTTAATCTTTGTTCCCTCACAGGGCTTGTAACATATTACAAAATATAACATGGAATGTTGTTTGGTGCTGACTACTCTTTTACTTATATTATGGGCGCCCTGTCTGAAACGGGCTTTATGGGCTAATCCTGGGCCAGTGTACGCCAGGGATCGAAAAAATAGAATATTCAAAATAACACCGACAGGCGAATGCTGTAGAGGCAAGTGAAATATTTTTGTATGTGATACAATTGTATTGAGTACCTTAGTTACTTGATAAAAATGTGTTTCCAGTAAAAAATTTCGTCTCATCCAAATATTTTTTTTTATATTGTTAATAAAAAGTAAGTTTTAAATTTTGTAGTCATACCTGTATATTAGAACATGAATAAAAAATAAAAAGGATATCTTAATTTGTCTCGCTACATTGAAAGAATCATGTATATAATAAATGAAATGAATTATTGGTACCTACCGTCAAGGCGTACTAGACTTGCCTTAACTCTATAGATACTGTAACCATAGATAATGATAGCTAGATTTATAAAATTCCTATACAATCAATAGCACTATTACCTAACATTTTGACGATATCACTATAGTAATTTTTAAACTGTTTATATAATACTTTGCCAAAGATTTTCTAAACCGATTGATAGTTAAATGAAAATCATATTGTTTTATTGATACATTTAATGACTTTTCCATATATATTCTTTGCAAGGAAATTTGGATGTTTAATAAATAACATTATATTTATTAAATATTTATTTCCTAAATAATGCCTTTTTTATGACGAAAACATGTAATTAAAATGAAAAAAAGAAAGGATTTTTAAAAACAAGTTTTTAGTTCACAAGCCACCTTCCAGCTCCAAGACAAAGTAAAGGTCAAGAAAAAATTATGCGAGACCGAACTTGATGCGGTTATTTCATTTTATAACTAAGTCCCCATAGCCACCTTCCAGCTCTATTATCAGGACCTGGATACTATCCGTGTACAAAGTACTTGTCATGACAAATGAAACGAGCCCAAACTCGAGCTTATGTCGTTTTGTAACGGAGTTCCTATGGCCAGCTTCCAGCTCCATTATCAGATCAACTCCATGTCATCATATTATTGCGTTGTCGCGGGATATATATATGTATGTGGGTTAAACTTCAGTTAGATAGAAAATCGGGATGTGGGTCTAATTTAGCTTGCAAGTTTTGATTACCGATATGGGTTAAACTAAATAAAACCTCGTAAAAATTAATAAAATCCCTTTTATTAACTTGTTGAATATTTTCGTCGTAAATATTTATTATGAAACATTTTTTTATTAAAATGACGACAATCTAATAATATTTGCAAGAAGACATACGTTTATACGTAAATACGTTTTAAAAAATTATTAATAAATTAATTATTATTTAAACATTAACTTATTCTATTTTCGACTATATTAATAGGTAATAAGTATATTTTTGCGCACACATATATAAATTATGTATAAAAAACACGAATAAGTTATTATCGTAGGTCGGAGTAGGTAGACTGATTTAAGATGGTTGACGTCAAACGTAGAGAATAATATGGATATGCTTCGAAAATAACTTAACTTAACTTATAAATTCGGAACTTCATATATATTTGTTCCGGAATTTTGAAATTAACATGAATCTGCGTTTAAGGTGAAAAACGTATTAATAATATCAATCTCCGCTGCCAGTGCTAGCTAATGGTGAAAGAAATCAGTTAAACAACAAAATATGTTTGTATTCAAGTTTCAATTATAAATAGTGTATTATTTGGGGATGTTTTTTTGTAAAATGATTAAATTGGAGCAATCTATATAATAGTGGTTGGGTTCTTTTGTCATCTTCCATAACTTGGTTAACTCACACAGCACTTGAAGTTGAAATCCAAGAGACGAATTTCTTAGCAGTGCTCCGTGGATTACCGTGAGGGTTTCGAGTCTATCGTATTGCAGAGAAAGGAACCAGGCAGTGCCTAGGACTTGTGACCTTCCGGATTGAACACGTACCCGTCAATGGGGTTCGCGGTCTCCTCGCTGTCGGCGTGCGGCAGCAGCAGGTCGGCGCCGGGCGGCGGCAGCGCGGGGAACAGCAGGCGCACGGCGCGGTAGAGGCGCGCCGTGACGCACTGCAGCTCGCGCACGGCGTGCGACAGCAGCAGCGGGTGCACGCGCACGCCGCCGTACGTCGTGTTGAAGGCGCCCGTCGCGCCCAGCACCAGCTGCCCCAGCGGGCGGTGCGCCGACTCGCACGCCTGTCATTCTAATACGAGTAGTGTAGTTAGTTGTAAATGACACTTATAATGAAATACACCCACCCTGCCTTTTTTACATTATTAACTAGAAAAAGTTTTAATGAGAATACTGTCGCATACACAAAGGTTTCGACGTAAGTGATACGGAAATTAAAAAGATCAACAACAACTAAGCTTTATTTTCATAATTACCAACTTTTTGCATCTTTTTCCCTTTTAAGAAGAATAAGAACAACAATATATTTAATGCCAAACAATGCTTACAGACATCAAATTAATCAAAATATATCCGGCCACATTCGGATCAGTTTTGTTCTGTTAATGTAGACTACTATTGGGTGTCTTCCAGTTTCCTGGGAGTACGGGCCTCGAGGTATACCTCCTTGCCCGGTGACTCACGCGGTCATTAGTTCACCAAAATAAAAAACAGTTACTGAAATTGATAAGTTATTAGGGGTTACCCATAAATAAAGTTACACAAATTTTTCGATCTTTTAACTCCTCCCCTGTCCTTGTTACAGGTTGGCACATTTTCTAAACCCCCTCAGCAAATGTCCTTGAAAAATGTATACTCACTCCGATGACGACGTCTGTCTTTTAAAACATATTTTATACAGAAATTCGTCAGCGATAAGGGTCAAGTCCTGAAAATTGTGGCCATAAGTTTATTTTAAACTTACCATCACTACAAAATAACACATATGAGGAGTATTTCTCGTATTTGTACACCGATGGACCTAAATGTGGAATTACTTCATAAAGCAGAACACTGCTTGGTTTTAAAACTTAAACCAATCAAGTTTCCATTTATATATATATTTTTTGATCTCATTCGGCGTAACAGGGATAAAATTAAAAGGAGGAGTAGAAGGAAAAGGTAAGGGGTTAAGATAGTTTAAGGTTTCATGCTTAATTCGGTCGTCTGTAGGTTTCACAGAAGTAATCGTCTGTAGGTGACACACGGACGTCTGTCAAATAGTACTATATATTAATGTATAGATCTATATGACACACGGACGTCTGTCAAATAGTCCTTTATATTAATGTATAAAACTATATGACTAACTATATAACTACTATATGATGAAAACAAGGAAGATGCAAATCATACAACAGGTAAACTATATAACTTTCTTTGTTATATATCTACCACTTCCACTAAATAAAGACTATGTTCTCCTTATTATATATTTTTTCAAGTTAAGCTACAAATAGTATAACCTTTACATAATTGTTTTACATTATGAATTAGTAGGTAGTAACTCGAAAGTTGAGGGGGTCGTGGATTAACCAGTGGCCGGCATTTGAGGCGATCGCTATGTTAAGCAGTTCTATCCACGACCGGTTGGTTGATGGTTCTCAACCAATTTGACCCACTGTTGGGTATACTTCTCCTCCCCCTCACGCCACACTAGTCCATCCATCGTGTACTTGCATGAATCGGATGTCTTTGACCCATCCAGTGCCGGTTCGAGGTAAATTTTAAGATGGGGCGGAATCCAATTATGCTCCCTTTACCTGTCCTGTTTATATTGTTTAATATAGAGTATATTTAAAGTAATCGCATATCAACATTCGCCCTTAGCTGTGATACCCCCGGGGACTGGGTGCCTGGAGCAGCGGTTTGGTGTAGGTTTAGGAGCGCGCTCTTTATAGTGATCACTAACACTCTCCTTCACTGCCAATGTTCCCTCCCCTGCCTAGCCAAATCTGGTATGATCCTACTAGTAGGGCTTTAGATGTCCTTTCTAGTAAAGAACTTATAATAGTTCTTGGCAAGCCAAGGTCTTTTAGTAGGTTATATAGGGATTTTGCTGGTAACCGATGTAACGTTACATCCCACGTAAATTGTTGTAACCACAAATTTCCATCTTTACATGTTTCAAGTCCGTACATAACGTGATCTTTAAAAATGTTTGTGATTACGACATGGTATGGTCATTCTCAAAAAGGAAAAGAAGAGTAAATGAGAATTAGGGTTCCCCACAAACAATTTACCATCGACATTTGATAATATCTTCGAATTCACCACCAAGGGAGACGCGGGTGTAGCAAGTTTTTAGTGATTTTAAAAAATAGCGTTTAATGTAACTTCAAACAGTCTATTCCAGATTTAGCGGAGATAAATGCATTAATTTTATTTTATAATCTACAAAAATATGATAACCCTTGTCAGGAATGAAGTCCTTTTAAAACTCGGGTGCTAGCAAAATTCATAGGAAGAGATAAAAAGGCGGTTAGACTTGTAACCAGCGATTTCCTTCGACCCAGACTAGATCGTCACTCCACCTGGTAGAAAGACGCCCCATTACCCTATATATTATATCCAATACCATGCTTACAAAAAACAATATATCAAAGCCATACATTTTATAGACATATACTTTTGTAGGAATGAAGTATATAGATTGATTCTTGGTTGCTCAATCTGAAAGCGCGTTGTCTGCCTTATGAAAGGGGTTCAGGCCACTGGGAACTCGAACGGAACGCGACAACAACACCGTCACTCGACGTGATAGCATTGCCGCCACTTCACGCCTAAGAGGTCTAATAAAAATTGAGTTATAACGTGATTCGTTCGTTTGTAATGGCTCAGGCATGGGCAAAAGTTCATTATGCGGACGCCATACTATAACTTAAAATATTTGAACACTTCTTTGATCACTGTGTAAGACGCGGAGCGTGAGACTCGAGATCGTGCAGTGAGGTCCAACGGCTAGTGGGCTCCAGCGCGGCGCTCTCCCGACCTAAAATATACTTGCATTTCCCCCAAAAGCATTAAAAAAAAAAAAAAAAAAAAAAAAAAAAAAAAAAAAAAAAAAAAACAAGATGAAACAACTTATATCGTGTCTTTCCTTCCCTACCATCTATACATGCGAGGAGCTCATACAGATCACAAAAAAAGCCGCCTGTGTGGTTAGGTTTTGGGACCTGGGCTTTGTGTTATAAACTAGACAAAAATGTAATATGTAACACGGGTCGCAGTGTGAATAGTCAAACTTCAAAGATTGCGACATAATTGCCGCTATACCACAACGGTACCGCTGCGACAACGCTGGAAAAGTCGCAGCATATAAACGGTCTTATGGACAAAGATAAACGACTAGATTGGAACCGTATCGCGACTGTAAAGTTGCCAAATGGCTACGAAAAATCACAATATGTATTTATAATTGCCTAAAGCCATCTATTTGACGTATTCTGAAGTAACAACCAAATTTGCATTTTTTTATTATTGTTAAGCAACCAAGAATCACGATTTCAGCGGACGGGAACACTTCCAGCGCGGAATCCACAGCCGTATGTGCGCCATAAGTCGGTTGATTTTAGTATCACCGCTATGGGACCTATAACGGCACGCATAGACATGCGGGTGATCGTCGCAATCTATGCGCAGCCAGAGGATGGAGAAAGGATGATCTACCCCCCTGGAGGAAGAAGAAAGATCCACTCCGTGCCGATAGAGCACAATCTGTACATGCTGCTACCGCACTGCCGCACAGGTTTCTATTCCATCCGCGCGTTAAAAAAACGTTCAAATATATATACTCCCAAGTTTATTCACACGACAGCGCTTTTAGAACGCGATGTTTTCTTGTCGAGCATTATTCCATTTTCAACGCTCTATATACATGTATGATATATTATTGTATCGACAACCCTGAAAAGGCGCCAACGCGGGGATTTAACGCAACGCTTTTTTAACTCTCGTGCGAATGAGTGTTAAGACGGTATTGCGGTTGTCCACGCAGGGTACTGGCAGTGTCGCCATGTGATAACGTCTTACCTACCCAACGCTTGCTACTATGTTTTAAGGTAAAAACCAGTGCTAGAATGGATCACCCATCTATGACCCGGTCGCAGCAAGAGCTACATAGCCTAGCGATCGCTTCAAATGCCGGCCACTGATTAAGCTGTGAACCTTCTTACAAACAACCATACGTAAAAAAAGTTCTAAAATGAAGTAGAAAATTTTTGAAAATACAGTGGGTAGAGCAAGTCTCCGGGCGCACTACTTCCGTATGCACATAGAGTCTCGTTCAATCAGTCCTCCTCCCTCCTCAGTATTTCAGAAACCATGCAAAACAGTGGGACCCGCTTAACGTCACTTTGTGATATTAGTCGTAAAGTTATAGAGATCATGGGGCTTCCAAGGACGACGTCAGATGGCAATCGGTCATCTTAACTCGCCCCACAACCAAATCATCTGCACTCTAAGCGGACCCTGGTACTGCTAGACCGGGATAACGCTAGGAAGAAGAAGAAGACAAAATAGAGTAGTTATTAGTTCTTCTTAAAAACGCCTTGCCACAGACTTCGCAGCTGAGGGACAGCCAATTAATCATATGATTTTGTTACATTGTTGTTTGTGAGGAGGTCGTGGCCTTATCAGTGGTCGGCATTTAACTAGATTCTTGGTACGACCGGGTCATAGATGGATGACCCATTCTAGCACACTGGTTTATATTTGATACGACCGTGTCTACATTGAACAGTTTGGAACTCTTAGGGGAATGGCACGAGGGGGTGTGTAAAACGAAACTATAACGGTTCCCTGTAGGACCATGGAACTGTAAAAACGGATAATTTATTGCTGGTCCAAATCTTACTTTTGATATTGACCATCTATTGGTCGTTCACCCCACCGACTGCCGTCTGGTCGCTCTAAGGATATTTAAAACGCCACTGCATTATTTTAGATTAGAGATAGCGCCACGCTTGTAGCCGAATTGGACCGGTGCGTCCGGGTACCAGTACCTCTTTCTTACTTAAGATTTGCGTGAAGTGGCGACAATGCTGTCACGTCAAGTGACGGTATTGTCGCGTTTCGTTCGGTTTGTGAGACTTCCCGGTGGCCTAAACTAGGAGCGCTAGGTTAAGTAGCCGTTACCGCGGCCAGGTTTGGGTGACCCATTCTAACTCGGATTTTCATAAATCCTACCGCTGAGGGCCTGGCACGAACGTTTCGAACACTTGGAGTCGAAGATTCGACTTTAAAAATGGTCGTCCTGGGCCCACATCGGACCCTCCTTAGTGTCAACGTGGGTTGCATCAGCATTGATTAAAAGCGTGACAAGATAAATACTTGCCCCCTGAGGGCCTAGCATGGATATTTTCATACTAAATACAGTCGAATCTTCGAATTCGAACGGTTCGAAATGTTCGTGCTAGGGCCTCTGGTTTGTTCATATTTACGAGTATATTAATCGGAGCGAACCAGCGTGTATAAGCTGATTATATATAGATTGTACTAATCAAGTAAGACTTAGTTTATTAATTATGTAGCGAAGAATTAGACATTATTTTGTTTATACAAAAAACCGGTGGATATACCGCACGCTTAATTATAAACTAATCTAACTCAAAAAAGCTGATTTTTGGAAATCACAAAAAACGTTTTATCACTTACGCCTTATCCCGCTTATAATTCAATAAAAACGGCACCATAGTAACAAATTATAATTTTACCAATAGTTAATGAAGTGATTAATAATTACATTTATTCATTTATTTTTGTTATTATTAGAAATATAGGTTTTAATTGTTTTTGCTAATAAAACAAATAATGTTATACACCAGTTATTTATGCATGCTGAGTTAGCTTATTCGTGTTTTATACAATATTACTACTTTAAATTAAAAATGTTCTAAGTTTAGCATTAAGATATTGTGTAAACGTTGGCTTCCTATTAAATAAAATAAATAAATAAAACAAAATAAAATATTGAAATGCTATTTTAATGATAATTTATTATTTGTTTGTCTTTTTAAATAAAAACTTATTTTAGTAAAAGGACCAATATAGTTGTATCTCTGTGTTGGATGGAGATATCGAAATAAATCTTAGATTGGCTGATAGAGGTCGTTGAAACGATGCTGCCTGTGTCATTAACTCTCTATAGGCCTAAAACGTAATTGGTCAGTTTATAATGAAGCGTGCGATATATTTGAAGGCATAAAACAAAAAATTTTAAACGAACAAATTAAAACGGAACTAAATAGAATTATGATACAATAAGTGAATCTAATTAAATTGTTACGGAGAATACAAAAAGAGACAAAAGACTTTATGAAACCATAATTTTTTTTTTCAGACGGACCAAAACCAATGGCGTGCAGTATTCTTCTTAGCATCAGCTATATACTTCTTTTGTAATCTATTTTATGTGATATTTGGAACCAGTGAAAAACAATCATGGAACGAAGTTCCTGAAACGAAGAATATAGAAAACCACACCGATGATATTACATCTCATTAAAGACATATTATGTTAACGACACATATATCTTTGTTTGATAGTGTTTTAATTTATTTGTATTCAAAAAAAGGACATACTGTAAATATATTAAGACTAAATTTTACATGGAACTAAGTTCTAGAAACGAAGAATATAGAAAACCACACCGATGATATTACATCTAATTAAAAACAAATATGTTAACAACACATATATCTTTGTTTGATAGTGTTTTAATTTATTTGTAGTCAAAAAACGGAAATATATTAAGACTATATTTTATACGGACATCTGTTCCTGAGGTAGACAACTTAATGCCTGTGTTAAAGGTAACAAACGCCACTCTCCCTTATCCCTTTCATCCAGCTGCTTCCCTAAATATAATTTACTTTGCATAAACCCGAATGAAAACGAGAAAAATCGATGCTTTAATTGGAATAGGTAGTCTGTCCTTATAATATATTACTAGCGGGCCGCTAATAATATATACCGGCTTCACACGACATTTAAATTAGCGAAGAGTTCATACGGATTCCTGACTTTTTTTTATATTCTATTGCCTATGTTCATCAGGCATAATGTAGGATTCTAACCGTGAAAGAATGTTTAAAATCGGTGCAGTGTTCACTGTGTCCCACACTAGGATATCCTGTGTTGTAAGATCCAGTCTCTTCGGTCCTAATAGCTATGCTATAAATTTAGAATAATTTTCTTTCTTCTTCTTTGAAGTTGAAATCTTTTGTCGTTTTTAGAAAAGAAGTGAATAGAATTCTATCCAACAAATATTAGCGACTAATTTACTAATTAATTGTATTCATAGGTACACGTATTAATGTTGTTTATTTGTTTTTATGTGCCATTAATGTAGGTGCTCTGTCTGCAGTAGAGATTTTTGTTCAAATTGTATTTTTTTTTTGTCAATACTACTCTCCTATAAGTTATTTAAAGTAGAAAATCTTGCTGGTATAGGCATATTCTTATATAATATTAGACTCTAAGTCTTGTAATTACTGTTTTTTTCTCTAATAAACATAAAATAAAAAATATTTTTTTCTTTTTTAATAATAATATTCGTATAGAAAACTCCTTCGAGCTATAGTTGCTTCCAAATACAATTACAAGCACAAAAACATGTTATGCGCATAAAAATTAACGGCAGGTCATTTCAATTTGTCGCTTTTTTTAGCTCATCAGTATCTCTAGGTCGCGAAGTGTCAAGTGTACATTGTATGTTTAATTCAAAAAAAAATCTTCTTATCCATACTGACCTTACGAACCTTCGTATTATTGTTGACGAATAAGAACTATTTAAAAACTTCTGATAAACGTAAGGTTTAAACGAGATATGCTTTAATATAGCTTTATATATAATAACATAAGGTCACCTAGAGCGAAATTTCGAAAATCGCGAGACGGATCCGCTACGAACTGCTTTTTCGATTAGGCCCGAATAAGGGGTTCTGGAGTTCAATTTTTCGGGGATGAACTCACGGGATATAACTAGCGTTTTATAAATATTTATAACCATTTTATACCCGTGTATGCCACTCAACTCTTTTTTAAAGGCTAGACCAATATAGATAATGCGTACACGGAGTATGTATTTATTGTAAGATTTTTGTACTTACAGCATGTAAAGTTGAAATCTAGAAGAGACGGATTTCTTAGCAATGATCCATGGATTGACCGTATGGGTATCGCATTGCAGAGGAAGGAACCAGGGGAGTGCCTGGGACTTGTCACCTAAATGTAGGTTTGAGGGATGCCTTTAACGTGTACACGAACACTCACCTCCACTGATCGTCTTACCTTCCCTGCCTAGCCAGTTCCAATCTGACCTCATCCTATAATGTGAGATCATCTTATTCCTTCGAACGTCTTTAAGGTTGCTAGTAGGGTCGTCGGTAGTCACTCAGGACTATTGCCTGCACGTTTGCCTCGTGTTATATAAAAAAAAACACTTACTTGGCTGACATTTTAAGTCTTGCTCTATCGTAACATGTTGTATTCACCTGTAAGTGCAGTGATATTTATATGTACTCGAACCTCATAGCTACTTTGTAAATTATGCTAAAATGATTATGATATGTGTTGATGGCCAACTAAATAAAAATAAAACTTACAAATTAATTAGGACGGAATCCCAGACAGATGGTAGCACCTATCACGAATATATTTATCATTCTCCATATTCTTCACATCGCAAATATAAGATCTAGCGCATGCCAACTATGAACATCATGATTCTGTAATGCCTGACATATGTCTGACTGTAAAACCGTATTTTGAATGTAAGAATATGACGTCAAAAATGTTTGACTGAAACTTGCTTCTTTAGAAAAGGAGTCTTTGGTGGTAATACGTATAAGATCTGCTTACTGCATATACCTTCTTTATGTTATAAGGGGAAAACGAGCAGGCAGCAGGCAGCTAAGCTCCCCCTATACCGTCCGTGACCGTAGTATCCGCGTCCTTTTCCTCCTCCCCATCTACCTTTATATTCTTTTATTCCATCGCTTTCCCTTACTCGTGTCTGTCTAATTAGAGGTAGCGCCATGCTTGTAGCCGAACTGAGCCAGCCCGTCCGGGTACCAGTACCTCTTTCTTACATAAGATCGGTGTGAAGTGGCGGCAACTGGAAAGAAATAATTGGGCAAACTAAAGATTCGAATAATTTAGCGAAAATTGGTAAAAGGGAAATTGGCGGGACCCACTGTTTTATGTGCCTTCCGAAACACAGAGGAGTTTCATAAACAGGCCTCTCATAACTTGTCTTAGTATTTTTTTTAAAGAATATTAGGAATACTTTTTAGGCATGTTCTAATATTTTTTTCCCCTCCTACTAAGCTTAATTTAAAAGCTTGTACTAGGGGAGTGGGTACGACAATACCCCGCCGCCGTTGGGGTATTGTCGCACCCACTCCTAATATGGACTGAAATCCGCAAGTTTTGAACCGGGTACCTTGCGGATTTCATTAAAAGCTATGTCACATATCAAAATTAAAATCAATAAAAAAAATCTGATGTCACACCAAGGGGTCGAGGATTTTGAAAATGTGACCTTTGACAAGGACGGGGAAAGTTAAAAAATCTTAAAATTCGTGTGACGTCATTTATGGATGAGCCCTTATATCAATTAGACAAACTATAGTGAAAAAATACACTGTAATACACCGGTTGAAATTAACCTTACATCTAGGGTTGTCGACCACACAATAAAATATATTAAGACAGCTGATTGTAACCACTTAAGCGAGTAGTACTTATAGAGCTTACAGTTCCATGAAAGACAACCATCCCTAAAGACCATCTGATTAAAACGAATTACTTTGATTTAAGCAATGAGCTCACCAAAAACGGTTACAAAACCAGCTTATACGCGGCAGAGGTAGGAGCAAGGGTATACTAGCAAAATCTCTGTACAACCTACTTAAAGACTTGGCTTGTCAAGAACTATCATAAGTTCACTATTAGAAAGGACATCTAAAGCCGCACTAGCAGTATCATACCGGATTTTGTAGTGTACTTTGGTAATTGACCTTTTGAAAACACACCTAACCGCCCTCTAATTAGATAAACAGATAGGAGTAAAGGAAGATAAAGTTAGAGACAAAGGATAAAATGAATGCGGACACGGCACTGTCACAGATGGTATAAGAGTAGTGTCAATAGCTAGGGTACACTGGGGTCACATACCCATAGTGGATCTAATCAGTTAACGGATACTGAAAGCCGATCTCTCATTAGTTACCGCTTTTTGTCACTTGAATTGTGCGAAGAAATAAGTCGGCGTCCGGCGGTGGTCATGTGATGTTGCGTTCGACGCGGCGACGACTTGCAAACAGCGTCTATGACAACAGCAGAGCGGCCTACAACCAATTCAGTTGCTCCCCGTGTACCACGACAGTCACATGTATGCACTATGTTTGTAAACCGCTACATGAAAAAAGTGCGGTTTACAGCTAAATTATGTAAAAGCTGTAGGTATACCGCCATGAGACTTACCAAAGGAACCACCTTGTTTCGGATCGACTAGACCCCTTGGTGTCACAAAACCTGTATGGGCTACAGTATTTACTTACCATCAAGCGGGTCTTATGATTATTTTTCTCTCTATTAAAATAGAAGAGAAGATTTTTTTAGGTGGAAATAAAACTTTATACAAATAAATAAAATGTAAGGGTTTATTTGTAACGGCGAAATTATTTTTCTCAAATGATTACATATGACATATATACGATACCTTTAGTAAAATGCAAGTTATTGTCTGTCTGTCTGCTTCTTCCGGGTAATCTCCGAAATGGCTGGACAGATTTGGACGAAACCCAGCCCAGTCAGTGTTTCTCGGGTTCCTCCTACGTATTTTCCCTACCTCATACAGGGTTGTGTAGCTGAAGCATATGTAGTTATGGTCAGATAGAGATATCTCATCCGACACATGCCATCCAGTTACTTTCGCAGCCGCTGCCTTTGAGGCCATTGTGATATCAATGACCTCCTGTCGCCTAATGTTCCTGAACGTCGGCCTGTTACCTTTATTTAATAGTTGTAGTGTGGTACTTACCATAAACTCCCACAACCTTATTCCTCTTGCGTTGTTATCCGAGCTGCCCCAGACAACATGATGTGCATTCGCGTCGCACCCCAACACTAGGTCTTGATTGCTTTGGTTGCTGAATTCGACCAGGTCCATTAGCAACGGAGTTATTGGGTCTTCAGCCTCATAAGGAAGGTAGGCGGAGCTAATTAGAAGTGACTCCTTGCCCGTCGTCCCCTTTATTTGGACCTTGATGGTGGTTAGGTCCCTGCAACATAAATTGTATAAGGGCATGGCATCTATGCCATTTCTGACATAGATACATGCCCTCACACCGTTAGTAGAATTAGAGTTGTTGAAGTAGATGTTTCCCTTAATTCCACCCAAGCCAGCAATTCTGCCCCGCCATAAATACGGTTCTTGTATAAGGGCAATATCAATGGCCTCTTTAACTATCATTCGCGCAAATACCGACATTGCAGCCTTACAGTGATGCAAATTAATTTGTACGCACCTTAGTGACCTGAACGTTCCTTTATGTAGTGCCGTTAGTCCTATGAGATGAGCCCTTTAGGGCCCCTCTCCTTCTTCCTCTTCAGACATTGGCTGTGGACTCACTAAGTCCAGCGCACCAAGGTCGCCCAGGATATCATCCGTACCCCTCGACGTCGCTGGCGAGGGGGCCAGATCATACCCCGGAGTTTGCCCGGCCGCTAGTCCCAGTGAGCCCTCAGCCAACGGCCCTGCTTGCACCCCAGTAGCAGCGGCCTCGTCCCTACCGTCTGGGCCAGACGCATTCTCCTTCTCACCCCTGTCCTGGTCGTCCAGAAGTTTGAAGAAGCTTACGTCTACCCCAGTCGGCAGGGCGTAGTCCGCCGCCTTAATAACCTCCGCCGACACCGTGTCCATCATCACAATGCGGCGGACGTGACGTTCTTCCCTGAGAACATCAACCACCTTCCATTCTCCCGTCCTCAGCTGAGGGTTCAGCCGCTGAAGGAAGCGGAGACACGTATTCGTGTCTTGGTGGCTGATGTTCCTCGTCTTCCACGCCATTTTGACCGGCTTTGGGAGGTCCTTTGCAGGTATAACCCGCAGAGTCGCTCCCTCCACCGTCCTTCCGTCCAGTCCCTTTAACCAGGTCGCGGCCTGTTCCCCGTCGCAAGTCACGTGCAAGGCGCCGGCCACTACCCCGGTCATATCGATGATAGGCAAGGGGTCTGGAGTCGTTTCCAGCATCTCAAAAACGAGACTCTGGATGTCCGGCACCATCCCCTGGACTACCCCGACTTTTGGAAATCCATCAGCGATGATGGCCATCTTCACTCCCGTGAGCGCTCGGCGGTAAGAGACCTGAGTCTTTACCCGCTTCACGTCCCCGGCAGCGTCGTTGACCTCGTCGCTGACTTCTCTCCCCCTTTTGGTTGGTCCCCTATCCTGGGTCCCCGTCTCAGCCTTTTGTCGTTGCAGCAACCTCCTCATCTTCTTCCTTGCTGCACCACTTAGGCCCTTGTTTCCCGTCTGAGAGCCTTCAGGTCCACTGTTTCGACTTCTGTCAGGTGCTTTGGTCACCGCTGTCCCAGTAGTGTTACCGGTCCCAGAGGGCCCGGTCCCATCCTGGTCAGGGTTTCCTCCGCCACTGGCTTTGGTCTCCGCAGCTTCCCCTCTAGCCCAGCCTGGTAAGAGAGTGGTCACGCAAGATTGGCCCCCTAAATTGCCACCGCCACCAACCGTGCGTCCTATCCGCTCCCCGTCTTGGGTCCCAGTTCGCATACTGGAGTGACCCCCCCGTCCCCCATCCGCACTACTCAGGGCAGGGGCAGAAGGTACCTGCGGGCCAGTACCGGCTTTCGCGGTAGCAGCTGGCCGTGGATCCTCTCTGCCGCTCCTTGGAGCTGCAGTGAGTCGTCCACGACCACGACTGATACCACGCTTGCCGGCACGGCCGCCTTTACCCCCGCCGCTGCCCCTGTGCTGTGCAGACGAGGGCCCGGGAACGCCACTTCCAGCGCTACCTAGTCCCCCCTTTGTCTGTTCCCGTTTGCCATGGCTCCCAGGTTCACTCCCACCACTAGAGTGTTGGGAAGTCCCTGGTACGCCAGAGCCCAAAGCGCTCTGCGCCCTTGACACTATGTCCTTAACGGCGGCGGTCCCTTGCGGGCCCACTGCCGTTGGTTTGTTGTGTGGAGCTCCCGAAGGAGCGCGCGGTTCTTTGCCCTCCCCAGAGTACGAGGGGCTACCTGGAGTTCCGGTCGCTATCGTTACCGGAACTCCAGGGAGGGATTCTCCAGCGTTGCTGGTACCCTCCTGGGGTACTAAACTCGATTTTAGACCCGCTTCCATGTTTTATTTTTTTTGTTTTGGTGGTAGGGAAAGGAGGTAGGTAGGGAGATGTGATAGGTAGGGTAAGGAGGGGCAGGAAAAGAAGGAGAAGGGTTGGGAAGGAGTGAGGGTAGTGGGTGGGGGGTGGGGATGGGAAGGGGGGGGGCTAGTGATTTCGGTTATATCCGTTTCATATGGAATCGGACCAATAACAGGCGGCAACCTCGTGAAGGTACATCCCTAGCCTTGCCTTATGGATCTTCGTGACCTGCACTACCCACAAGACCATTCGCCAGACCCGCCGCCGGACAGGCGACGGGAATAGAGATAAATCCAGTGAGACTCATCAACTTGTACACACTGCATTTACCTCCGCCCAATAGATAGATAGATAGATAGATAGAGAACTTTATTTGACCAAAACACAGACTTAAAATTTTACAATACAATTTTAAAGTCTAAAAACGGCATTCGGACATCGTAACTCGCCCCACAGCCACATCCCATGTTTTGTCCCTTCCGGTAGCTGTCGCGGATGTATTGTGCCAATATGAAACATTACGAATGGAATACAAAATTTATGAGAAGTTGTATATTATATCGGAAATGAAGAAAATAATAATGAGAAACTTTTCAGGTGAATTCCCGAAATAGTTCTGTGATAACGAATACAGTATGTTAATGTAGGAATAGAGCATAAGCAGTAACAGAGAAGCTGCATACATACATACATAATGCTGTCACGTCAAGTGATAGTGTTTTTTCAGTTTGTGAGAGTTCCCGGTGGCCTATAACCCTTTTTAAAGGCCGGCAATGCGTCGGTTATCCTTCTGGTGGTGTAGATGTCCACGGGCGTCGGTAGACACTTAGGTGAACCGCCTGCCCGTTTACCCCTTGAAATATAAATAAAGAAAATTTAATAAAGCCTACTTACTGACAGCAAAACCCTTAATCTGATTATAAAAAATTTTAATAAAATGAAAATTTCATAAAAAAAAAATTTACGCACCTTCTAGCCTTCTGGTCGAGCAGATGTCCATGGGCGTAGGTAAGCACGTGCCTGCTGCCTGCTCGTTTGCCCCTTTGTAACATAAAAAAAATTAGTTCATATGAAACGAGCCTAAATTCGGGCAAGAGAACGTCTGTCGAGTCCGCTAGTTTTTATGAATACGAACTAAATAGGTAATCATGTAGTGTCAACAATATAGGTAGGTAATGCCAGAATAAGAAATTATACTAGTAAAACTTAACTGCTGTGTGTGCGATACAAAGGCTATTGGACAATCTCATACTTTCAGTTTTATCTAGACACTTATAACGATTGTAATGTAGGGAGCCAAGTTCTGACAGTGTCTAGAATTATATTCTTGGTTATAGCGTGCAATTTGTTCCCGGACTTGGAAAAATAAAACATGCGAGAACCCCTAGACCGCCTTAATCTGGCCCTGTCGAAAAATCTGTTCTTAGCGAGTATCTACTAACTATGAACTACCCAATTTCATCTTTGTATGTCATGCGATTTCGAGATTTCTTCATAAGGGACCACTTTTGCTCAATTGTCATTCCTTTCTAAACATCGTCGTTAGAGGCTTTTGCCAGTATCTACGCGACTCCTCCCTCTTTATGTACATGTCCTCTAAAAAAATCCCTATTGAAATTATTGTATATATACGTAATACGTATTCATTTTTTGATACCCATTTGATATTTATTCTATAAATCTTTTGACAAACAAGAGTAATACAAATTTTCGATTTACCCCGCACTAAAACGCATTTCGCACGACTATTCTGTGGATTCTTGGGCCCTTACTTCGTTAAAAAAACATATATAGTTCATATGTTCTCTTTGAACGGTTTTTTAACGTCCGGTAAAAAAGCGTCCAAATAGGACATACGAAGTCCCAAGTTTGCGTTCACACGACAGCAACTTTATAACGCGACGCTTATTTATCGAGCAATGCTCTATTTTCAACGTCATGTACATGTTCGCTATATTATCGTATCGACGACGGTAAAAAGCGACAAAGCCGAGATTGAACGCAACGTTTTTTCAACGCTCGTGCGAATGAGGGCTTATTGTTTCGTCACGTCCCCCAAGTCGATCGCTAAGTTAAGTTGCTCTGGCTGCAACCGGGTGTTTAATGGGCGACCCAATCTAGCACTGGTTTATATTTGATATCAGAACTCCTCCATGTTTCGGAAGGCACGTAAAACAGTGGGACCCGATTAATGTCACTTTGTGATATTATTCCTAAGGTTGTAGAGATCGTGGGGGTTCTGAGGATGACGTCAGATGGCAATCGGTCATCTTATCTCGCCCCACAGCCACATCCTCTACAATATAAGCGGACCGTGTGTCATAAACTATAAATATATATTTATTTATTCCCTAGTAGCCATCACCGATTTCGCTAATGTTTTTAAAACACGCAGGGTTTAGCTACAAATGAAGGTACTCTTAGAAGAGACTCTAGATGGTCAAAAATTCAGAAAATAAAAATGTTAAAAAATGCTTCTCTACCGTATAAAAGGTCTCAAGTTTGCCTGGTACTGCCAAGTGGTAGTTGGTGTAGCTGCAAGACCTTGTAAAAATTGGGATTTAGAACTTTTCAACCAAGACTGTCTACCCAGTAACGGCAATGAGAACATTTAATTGACCTTACCATCAGATCGTGTAACAGCTGTACAGCGTGTAGAACCCTGGAACAGAAAGTACCATATAAATATTCATATAGAATTCAGTGATTTCGTTCAATATTAAGGGTTTTCAATGATTTCGTTAAGGTTTGAGAATCCGAACACTGGTTATGAAACATTGGACTTCAGCCGTATTTCGGAAGAAACGTAAAAAGTGGGTTCCGATTAATGTTACCGAGTTTATATTAGGGGTCAGTGTAGCAGTTGTGATGACTGTTACCTGTAACTCAGATATTAAGTTACCTACCTTAGAGACAAACAACCATGTGTTTATATAGTCCTACGCAGGCCTTTTCTTGTCGCTAGTCTTTTCAACGCATCCTAAAATCATAGAAAAATTATATAGTGAGTGCCATTAGAGGATGTCGTGGATTAATCAGTGGCTGGCATTTGAGTAGATCGCTAAGTTAAGTTGCTCTGGCTGCGACCGGGTGATAGATGGGTGACCCATTCTAGCACTGCTTTAATCGACCAAGAAATTTGTTTTGCCACGCCAAGGTCGACTGTCGTCTGCACGTTTTTACTTGTTATGCATTACGTTACATATAATTCTTCAATTAATGGAGATAAGTTTTTTCATTTCTGCGGCTTAAAAAACTTAAAAACCTTTCCGACCTTAAAAGGATTTTTTTCGCTTCTAACGTTTTTTTTTAAATCATGTACCACGAAGTCATAAAATTAAATCATCGACAGCGATTAACTATTAGCTCAAACCAAGATATCGGCTAATACATCTTTGTAACTAAATAATTGGCATAGTGAAAAACTCTTTCATAGCTGAGATATTTTTGTGAGCTAAAATATTGTGTAGTTCTTTTTTAGGTACGTAGTTTAGTCCACGATAAGTTCAAAGTGTTGTCGAGGACTTCCTACTAGAGCACGTAAGAGAATGCCGCGGGATCGTATGCATGCATGGCGTCAGCGACCAGTCTCTCCGATGAGCCGTAGCGCGGCGGTTCTGCCGCCAAACTATCGCGACCCCATACGACTTCTGCTCTCCTAGTACTTGTTGAACAACATTTGAACTTAGTTTTGAGATAAATTTTAGGTTCATACATACCTATTGTTTTGATTTTTTTCCTTAGTTTGGTGGACATACTGTTTGTGTTAAACGTTTTAGATTTTTCGGTTTCGGTTTACTTTTTGAGTGAAGTGGTCTAACAGTATCGGTTCTCACGGTGATGTTTTGGGATTGCCTGTGAACTTTGCGTGATCGTCCTCATGAAGCGTTCGACGTGGGTGGACGTGGAAACGGGCGGCCGGCTCGGCTGCAACGGCGAGATTTTTTGGAGCGAATGCGCGGAATGCGACTGCGCTTACTGCAACCCGAATTACGTTTGCGTCTGTAGTGATAAGGTACCGAAACAACATACTAGATCTAGAATACAAATTTCTTTGAATTTGAACTCAATTTTATTTTATGTCGACACGGTCATGTATATAAACAAAAGCGAGCATCAATATTGAATGGTCCAACGTGCATGTTAGATTATGGTGAACTTCTTATCAGGATATTGCATATTTTTTCTCAAATCTATGTATTTACATTGTTCTTTACTTTTACTTAGAAATGGAAATTCTTAAAATAACAGTTACGTGTAAGGAACTTTTATTATAGAAATATTAAATTTGTAAAAAATATATTTTAGAAATATTAAAAAAAAAAACCATCAAAACAGTTCTTAAAAAATTGAAGCTCGTTAATGATCACCAAATCAACTCCTTGATTTACCTACTCATCATCATAAAACTACTGTTTCACCCTAGAAAAACTGGTTCCCTAGTTATTGGCAATCAGGTCTTCTTGTAGCTTGGTGTCATAGTCATAACGGTGCGTATGTCTTTGTAAATGCTTTGTAAATTAAATACTCTTGAGTTTTCCGTCTCTGCCAAAACGGAAAATAGACCTTGTGGGAAAAAAGGCTAATTCATAGCGGAATTTGGATAAAAGCCTAATTAATAGCGGAAACCGTCAGGGAGCCGGTAGGATGTTGAAAAGAAAAGTAACATATAAGTCAAACCATTTTTTTTCAAAATTTTCAATTGTAAATTAACCTAAGTTATAGTGGGTATGTTTCGAAAAAAAAAATGGGTCGGCCATAAGAAGGCGCGCATGATTACGGAAAGTACCAGGTAAGCATAATTTGGGGTCCTTTTTTATCATTACCATACACAGTTAGTATCCTCTACCGAGATTGATAAGACGCTATCTACATTTGTTAGCAAATATTTAATTATCCATACAACCAAGTCCGTTGACCTTACGTTTATCAGTAACTGGAAATTTTAAATAAAATAATATGTTTTAATTATTTTAATTCCTACATTGCTATTAGTAGGGGAGTTCAAGAGAAGATTTTGCGCAACACTCCAGCGCGTCAGAGAATTATATGGGGAGAGTCTTTGCATCCTGTAATTTACCCCAACCATATATGAACTATTAATATAGGGGGGTTCGTTATAAAAAACGCGTCAGATTAATGTAAGTTAATTACGCGGCCAATGTCGCGATTTCCTAGATCCCGGCAGGCCGAGGAAGAGGTGGCGCGACGATTTGAATATCTTTGCGGAGAAGTTGAGGATGAGTTTGGCCCAGGAAAGAAAAAGATTAAAAGGGGCCCCCTCGCTCAGTGGTGGGACACAATAGGCTAATAAACAAATATATTAACTGCCAGTACAGCGCAGCACGAATTTTCAATTCAAATTGTCATTGACAGTTGGACTCAAATAAACGCCCAATTACAGGCCACTTTCTGATGAGGATCTTTAAGTTCTGTGGCTGGTTAATGAAAAAGTCTGAAATTCATAAAAAAGGTAAAAAAAAAATTGTAAAGGCAATTATTCTGTAAGTTGCTTATAAAAATCTTATAGGCAACTTACAAAATAATTTCTCAAAAATGTTTTCGCGTATAATATTGCCACGTCGTGACCATAATATGGCTCGCACTGTTAAAAAAATATCGAATTTCTTTTAAAATCACGCCTCTAACTCTACATGCCCTTACTCTACACGTCGTAACTTCACTGACTCTACACATAAGTCATATGTAAATATGGCAACATTTTTCATGAAAATATTTTTGATGAAATCACAATTTCTTCTTCCATTTATGGTTATCGTTTCGTCACATATTTGACCCACACTCTAGCTGATGTTAAAATAAACATTGTAAAAAATACACAGGTGTTGTATAACTCGTTTAAATCCATGTATATTTACTCTGGGTAATCAACATAAATGAACCACAGACATCACACACATATATATATATATATACATAATAACTGATAAAAACGAACAAGTACTTTTGACCTAACCAATGAAGTCACTAAAAACGGTTATAAAACCAGCTTATACGCGGTAGAGGTAGAAGCAAGTGGTATACTAGCAAAATCCCTATACAACCTACTAAAAGACCTTGGCTTGTCAAGAACTATCATAAGTTCATTACTAGAATGGACATGTTTCCCCAAAGAGGTCACCAAATTGTAGCCAGGATAATGTATCACTGAGATCTACACCCGGCCTAGTTAACGCCTTGTAGAATCTACTATGCAACTCCTTGCTCTTCCATACAGCTAGTCGATCGGTAGTACTTAGTACTACAGGCTTACGCCAATGTCGTTTGCCTAAGGAGAGCGGTGTAAAACCCTTATCACTATTATTATTATTATTATAAGCGGTACCTCGAGGTTTTCGCCGCGACCGTAAAGATCGCGTCAAATGTCGAATATTAGCTTGGATACAAATTAAAATATTTGGTCATATATCGACCTCTCACGTAAGTTGTGGTAACCCCAAATTTTTTTTTGGGGTTACCACAACTTACGTTGTAGTTTTAAATATATAGACGAATGAAGAGAATTTGCCCAGTTTAATTTGAGAATTGCTCAACCAGAGCGTATGTTATATTTAGTCTGTGCCAAGCATTTTTTGTCTTTTCTTCTTCTATTCAAAGAACGTAGAAGCATAAAGAGCATCGTTTTTGCTCAGATAAATCTCAAAGCAGCTATAAGATGAGTCCACGACCTTTTTATTGGCATGCAAATTTATTGTGTGGCGTCGCCACACCGTATACAAAAGTGTGGTGACGCGTCGCCACTCGGCTCGCCAATGCCCCAACTCTCTCTTTACTGAGCTGGTATTATATACTATGTAATACAAAATAATTTTTAAATTTTTATTACTCTACTAGGGTAACATAATTTATTTTTGCTTTTTTTTAGTCATAAAGTTTCAGAAATTTTTAAAAAGTCCAAAGTAAAAGCAGAGGTGGAAAACATATATACTTCAAAAATTGCATTTCTGATAGTTGGCCTCAGATTTTTAGAGGAACAATCTATTTGCGACCGCAGATTTACAAAATCTAAGAACCACAATCGTCTAATAATAAAAAGGGTATCCTAAATTCCGTGACATTATAAGGTTCGATTCCCGAATTTGAATCGTATCCACTAGTAATACCAGCCCTGCGCTTAACTAGAGTCAAGTGAATATGTTTGGTATTCATATACGTTTATATGACTCGTATAACAGGAGAATGCTGGCGCACTCCTCTGTAATAAGGCAAGGACACTAACCCCCCCTACCGTTTTGGTTAATATAAACATATATCAATTCGTCATCATAAAACATACCCCTTTATGTCTCGCGCAAGATAAAACCTTTAAGGAAACAACCTTCGAGTAACGTACTCATGTTTAAGTGGCCGGTAACGCGACGGGAATTATGGGCCTCGGTATTATAAAATTAGGGGTCGTCGGCGAACATTAAGTACTGAGCATGGGCAATGCACTCACCAATGTCGTAAAGGACCACATTTTCTCCGTGATTCACCAATTTATTCATAGTAGTAGCTTTTAGGAAACGCTGTACTGGCCTGTTAAGTGAAATAAATTCTTTCAGTGTTAGATAGCTCATTTTTCGAAGAAGGCTATATTATCACGCTAAAATTTAATCTATTCTTTTACGTAATTTCACGCGGACCAACTCGCGGGCACAGCTAGTTTTATGTATAAAGCTGAACCATATGGACTTAATTAAAAATCCTAGCATTAGGTTTTGGCGAGCTTCTTTTGTGACCCTCCTAGGATATACAAACAATTACAAGTAGAGACTTGAAATTATCCATGCTGTTAGGACATGCTAAAACTCATTTGTAAAAATATATTTAGCGAAATCGGATAAAAACTTTTGAAGTTAAGTAACAAATACCTTTATCGCGTATCAGATACGGAACCCTTTTTTTTTTTTTTTTTTTTTTATTATTTTTTTTTTTTTTTTCCGGATACGGAACCCCCCTATATAAGCGCATCTTGACAAGCTCATGGCAACTTTATTTTAAAATGCACAACTAAAATTAAATCTATTTGTATTACTTAATTTCACGCGGTTTAAGTCGCGGGGACAGCTAGTATTAATGTAACGGACACGTTGGTGTCTTTTCCGGGTTTTATTGACGAGGATCAATAAAACACCAACTTGACTAAACTTCTTGCAGACTGTATATTTACAAGCACAATATTTATACCACAGCGTCATGGGAACGTACTATACAATTTTTTTTTTCTGATCGTGTAATGCAATCAGAGTGACCTTCACAGCGTCAACGGGCGGGGGGCTTCTACTTTCTCTAAAACACAAATTGATGTGGCCCAAATAGCTGTCAAGTTAAAGTATGATTAGGTAAGACATGTCTGCCACATGTCGGATGATCTTAGGGCCACAATCTCCACTTTATAGACCCCAAATCAGAAACGACAGTGTGGCAGGCCAAGAGATATAGGAATGACTTGGATCGTTATAATAGAGATTGGCAATGCATTGTATTTTATAGTCAAATTTTTCATAGTCGAATATTTCATAGTCGAATATTTTATAGTCAAATTTTTCAGCGGAAAACTTGTGCCACGAGAAGAATCAGCAAGAAACTCGTTAGCCACTCCTTTAAAAATAGCTCCTACGAGATTTGACACTAAAGGGTCATACACAAATAACGTCACACGAATTTTGCGATGCTTTAACTTCTCCCCCCGTCCTTGTCACCTTTTTAAAGTCTGCTCTCCCTTGATATAACATCAAAAGATCAAGAAAACTGCAGTTTCATTTAATTATTATTAAAAAAAAAAGCAATTTTGGTATGTGACGTCACAAAGTCTTTAACTGGGAATCGAACCCACGACCCCCGGAGCGGCAGGCAGGGTCACTGCCCACAAAGGCCCGGCCGAATTTTATCTTAATTACTATTTTTTCAAAGTTATTTCACTTTCTTATTTCACCGTTTAATATACCAATAACGGTAAACAATCAATTAGTATTATTTATAACAGGAATATAAGTCGAATATATTGCTCTCGCGTGTTCGAGATTAGACTCCCCCATGACAGGAAAAAATTGATGATAATTATAGTATTAGCCGATAATGATGCAGCTGTGATGATTGGTCAATTCATCTACTATTTCTACACTCATACCATACATTTGTATATACCAGCGCCATTCTGGACAGTTTTTGAACTAAGTTATAATGTTGGACACTTTTTCATACAGAATGTAATACAAAATGTTCTGAAACTTGCAGAGGACGATCGTTTAAAAGTGTGCTTTTTCGACCACACGACTGAAGTAAAAGTTCCTTAGGTCCATCTGCTCTTCACGAGGAATCAACGTACGTTTTTGTCAAGCAATATGGGCCCTACTACAGAAGGCCAGCAGATGCGCTGCTGGCCCTTAATGACGAGTTTAGGCCATCGGGAGGTCTCACAAACCGAACGAAACGAGACAACAACACCATCACTAGACGTGACAGCGTTGCCGCCACTTCAAGCCGATCTCATGTGAGAAAAGGTACTGGTACCCGGAAGCGCCGGACCAATTCGGCTACAAGCATGGCGCTACCCCTCAGATGGAACGTGACAATGATTGATGCTTTTTCGTGCGTGTATCTAACGTTCATTTATAAGACGTTATCATGATAGCCCCTTTATAGAGAAAGGCTATGGGTTAATTGAATTTGAATCTAATTTTTTTACCTAATTATACGTGAACGACGTCACGGACTCAGCTAGTGTACTGATAAAAAAGTAAAGATTTCAAGAAGTCTTCACGGTTGTCCCGGTTCACTTAGATTGCAGACGATGTGGGTGTGGGGCGAGTTATGATGATCGAATGACGCCTTATATCCCCGGAACCCCCACAGTATCACGACTAATATCACTCACTGACATTAATCGGGACCCACTGTAATGTGGCCTGTCAAATAATTTCAGTATATCACGACAAAAGTTTGAGCTCGTGTAATATAATTATTATTTATTCAAAAAAAAAAAAATTTTTACTTATTCAAATTTTTTTTGTGTTACAAGGGGCAAACAAGTAGGCAGCAGGCACCTAAGTGTCTACCTACGCCCATGGACATCAGCACGACCAGAAAGCTAGGAGATGCGTTGTCGACCTTTAATGACGAGTTTAGGCCACCGGGAAGTCTCACAAACCGAACAAAATGGGAAAAAATGTCTCGTAACAAGAGTAGGCACAATCGGATTGAATAAGGAATCTAATATTGTAAAAATATTAAAATTTAATGCAGTTACAAATTTGACATGATTATTGTGTATTGTTGGACTATTTAACATATTAATCGTGTAATTTAAGTTGATATGGTGATATTATAGTCTTATCCACTTTGTTAATTGACCCACAAATAAGTTCTGACCTATCGATTTGCGTCACCAAATATGTCCTCATTTTCATTGAACTCATGCATCAAAAAAATAAATGTACCCAGCATACTTGCATGCTGAGTTTTAGTGCCCATCGGCAAAAGCTTGCAAGCTATTGGTTTGTGTCCATCGAAATGCTTGCATTCTGGATTTTGATGCTCTTCGGTATGCTTGAATGCTGTGTCTTGGTGCAACATGCTTGAATGCTTGTTATTGCACCTTAATCCTCACAGATTTCAGTTCACATCGCATGCCAATAACTTACGAATCAATCGGAAGCACTCATATGTTTCAATCAGTAACAAAAGTATCAAAACCATTCACAACGATAGTCTGACGTCATCCTCGGAACCCCCACGATCTCTACAACCTTACGACTAATATCACACACAAAGTGACATTGATCGGGTTCCACTGTTTTACGTGCCTTCCGAAACACGCAAGATGTCGGATATCAATTATAAACCAGTGCTAGAATGGGTCATCCATCTATCTTTCGGTCGCACCTAGAGCAACTTAACTTAGCGATCGACTCAAATACCGACCATTGACTAGGCCACGACATCCTCTAAGGATAGGATAATATTATGTAGTAAATAAAACTCCCCTAACGTGTGACGTAATTTATGGTTGACCCCTAAGTATATAAAATCTATACACGCGTTTAAAAATTATAGAGACGTACTCCTCCGCTTAAACTATTCTAGCTCAAGGCGCTATAGTTTTTTATTTATTAATAAAAACATACATAATATTATTTTTATTTACGTATAAAACTAGCGGATCCGACACACATTGTCCTGTCCGCTATTAGTCAATTAATCAATCTCCTTTATGTCTTTTCCATAAAACGTGACACCGGCAGTATGTTAATATATTTACATGTATCAGTGTCTTATCGATGTATTTATATGTGTAGCAAATGGAGATTTATATTCCTGTATGTATATATTTGCTTATTATTTTTGCACCAACCCATAATGGTTTTTAAAAAATCCTGTCAGACCCGGGGGTGGGTAAGAGATCGCTTTAAGCGATAAGGCCGTCCTTGCGCACTTTATACATCTGTTTTATTTTTACTTATCTATTACATTACTCTTTTCTGTGTGTGCAATAAAGTATAAAATAAATTAATAGATACACAAACTTCTATCCGTAAATTAATAGCATTTTCTTCCATTAATAATTTAGGATGAATAATTTCAACTTTAATAATTACGAAATTCCTAGTAAATCTAAATTCAAGTAACGTTACTACTAGTCATTAAAAGGTATCATTATTATAATATTTTTTTATACTTCATAGGCTGAAGACCCTTTATTTATTTATTTTATTTTATTTAAGGTAAACCTACAGATGTTACAAAGTAAAAACTTAAACTAACAAATGCGGGGTTATACAGAATATAAAAAAAAAAAAAAAAACTTACATTTGAATGAATACAAAATTTAGAGTTTAACTAGAGTGGTTATTATGTGATAGATATAAATACAATTTTTTTTTTTTTAATTTTTGAAGAGAAGCATTATGAATATCTTCATGTGTAGATTTAAAAAAATTGTTATGTTCGCGACAAATTATATTCATTTGCCATTTCTGTGTTATTCTATTATATCATGTTTATTATTATTGAAGAAGATTTAAGTTACCATTAAATAGTTGAATTGTCGGACATTTTTTACAGCAGTGTGTCCGAAATCCAACGTGCGGTATAGAGCGTCATGATTGCATCCACGTTTTAATTACTGATGGTAATCTGCTTTTAGCCTGTGCCATTGCAGTGACGTACTTTGTGCAATGTTTCGGGGGACTCAAAGAAGCTGCAACGAAAAGCCTTTTAAAATAGTGAAAAGATTCGCTGTCAGGCTTTTGCTTTTGCCAAAATACTTTGAAAGAATCTGCTTTTTGCATGCATAATTTATTATAGGTTCTCTATCAATGGCTTTTTATATATTTTATTTTGAAATGAAATGAAATGTTATTATTCCAAATAAATTTTACAACAAAACTTATGTAATTGTGCCTACAATTTCACACTAAGTAATCTTGTGTTGTGGAATTCGTGCAATATGTGGAAATTAGACTTATAAAATTATTGTCCGTCGAAGAGGGTATACAGAAAAAATCGATTAGTCAAAGAGTATTGTTAACAGATAGCCAACATAGGCATTAACTTATAACTAGACAAAGCAATTTGGTTTTGATATTTAAATGACCACCCAGGCCGGTTTTGCTCGAGTAGCGTTAACAACATAAAACTATATTAAACTGGGATTAATAAATAATCGATAGTAATAATATATAAAGCTGAGGAGTTTGTTTGTTTGCTTGAATGCGATAATCTCAGGAACAACTGGTCCGATTTGAAAATTTTTTTCGGTTTTAGATAGCCCATTCATCGAGGAATGCTATTGGGTATATATCATCACGCTAAAATTGAATCTGCGTAAATTTTTTACCTAATTTTACGTGGACGAATTCGCTGTAACATGTACTATAGTAATAAATAGCCAAAAAAATCAAAGCAAATTTTGTAAGGTGTTTGTAAGGTTTTAATCGAACATACGGTTTACCAGTTTATTTTGTAATTTGTTTGGCAGCGTTCTTAGATTCCTCTTCTTCTCCATATGAATAAAGAGGAATCTCGTTATCCCTAAGACGAATAAATTTTCATTTTAATTCCATCCTAAGTTGTATGGAATTCATTAAGCATTTCAGATCGATCAGAAATCCAGTTGTATGCCAAACAAATTCTGCGCTTGCAAATACACTATCATCCAAATATTGAAATGTTTATAGCAGAAGCAAAAATAACAGATTCGGGACAGACATAACGTGTGAGTTCGGGGAAATACATGGAAATCCTGACAGTTGTGACTACCGCAAGTAATAATGTGAAAGCATTCACTTGGATGCTTAAAGACTAGAGCCTCTGAACAGCAAATCTTAAGGTATTATGTAAAACTGCAATTTTGTCAGCGTATTCTCTTAACAAGTAAGAACAATGACCCATTAGGAACTTTGAGTGATTGTGGTTTTGGCAGGTTCACGGTACTAGAGGTGGGAAAACTGTAAATTCACGTTTAAATAACGCCGTCTTTTTTTTTCGAATTATATGCGGACTAAATGTTTTTTGCAGTTTCCCAAAAATCATCTTTTTGAGTTAAGTCACTTTATAATTAAGCGTGAAATATTAAAATTGTACATTCATTTGCAGATATTTTTTTTCAACGCTCTCGCAAAACGAATACAAGCAAATTTCGAATTTCTGGCGAGGGTTTTTAAGTGACTGGAATAAACATAAAACCTAGTCATTTAATGGAAAGCAATTTATTTTCAATACGCTTGTAACGTGTATAAAAAGAAAAATATTTCGATCTCCTAGCCAAAACACCGGGGATAAACGAAATGAATTCCAGCGTCCGAAACACAATAGTGTTTGTTAAAACATTTTGATATATCGTCTCAGGTAGGGTTGCCATCCGTCCGGGTTTCTCCGGATTTGTCCTAATTTAGAAGGCATCTAGGGAGCGCTGAGGTTGGGTTTCCTTAGTAATCTGGACTTAAAATAGTGGACTATTTTTGCCAGTAGTTGCATTTAAAAAACTGTTGACATGTGGTCCGGACTTAAAATAGTGACCTGTTTTTTATGTCGGTAGCGGCATTAAAGAAAACTGCTTACATGTCTGGGTTCTAGGCTCCTACTGTTGTCATATGTCTCGTCTCCGATGTTTTCATGGGCCCTGTCCTGGTTGCAAAATTTTTGAGGCAACTCTACTCTCAGGCAACACTAGCAGATTCGGAGCGACTCGTGCGCGAAAGTTAAAATGAATGGCGACCAATTTTACGGTGTCCGCTTCTGTTTTGAATTTTTTTGAGTTACCGTTATGACTTTTTTAGATTTTGCTTCGATAAAACGTTACATTTGGAAAATCGTATCGCTCTATTTTAATTACAAGCAAAACTACATTAATATTTAAATGACATTCAAATTCCATGAGGTTTTTTCTGCCTCGTAGCTGTAATTTTGGAATTTTGGTACTTGTGCGCTGGTGTCAATGCACCACATTTTTGTATATCGAAACTGTTTCACAGATACTTTAGAGGGGCCTGGGCAATCATGTAGCGATCGTCTGGCACCTCGTGGTTATTTTTTTATTGTTTTTTACAAGGACCTTGCGCGTGATAATAACACGTGAAACATAAATTGCGCTAATGCTCCAATAAAGAACAAACTTTTTGTTCGTAAGCACACAATACGATCACTATGCGATCGCCTTGGCCACTCTAACCTATCCGTGAACTAGTTGCTATATCTGTAGCTGTGTGGATAAAAGTACAAAGGTATTTGTATGTCTTTGTTTGACTGTAATGGAAATTAGCTGTTCCTAAAAAAAAAATCTACTTTAAGTTAAGAATAGCCTTAGGGTTTGACTCAACAAATAAAATCCCCGAAATGAAAAATATTGTTAAAGACTTTAAACTTAAGCCTTCCTGGTTTAATAACATTATGATCTATTTGTAACGAGTATATACCACGATAATTAAGTTTGATTTTGGCTTGATGGCAGTCCAGTCGCGACCACGGTCCATGTATGTAACTAAATCGAAATATCGATAGTCATATATTTCCTACTGAAGTATATTGTGTCCAATGTTGCGGGTGACACTAAGCTTAATAACTGTCTGACTGTATGACTTAATATCTGACTGGCCCTTTGGCGCAGTGGGCAGCGACCCTGGCTTCCGCTTCGTCGTGGGTTCCATTCCCGCCTCGTGTCTAGGTGTATTATCTATGTGTATGTATTTATATATTTCGATAAAAAAATATTTGTGTATAACACGTGTGTATAAGTTTGTTACCTATAACACAGGCATTAAGTTGTCTTCCTTAGGAGCAGGCCCCCGTGTGTCAAATAGTCCTGTACATATTTATATTTTAACTGCTATAAAATGATAATAAATCATAAAATATTTTTTTTGTCGTTAAATGTACGCACCACTGGCATGATGCAAGGTTTTTTTAATACACTCTTCGCCACAGTAAGAGGCGTCATAGGATCGCAGTTATGCAACTCTACTATGACGCCTCGGCGGGATTTTTTTTAATTTTTTTTTTATGCAGCGCTTCTTTTGGTTGAGGTTCCTGCCAATTATTATATTATATTTTATTTGTCTCTCTTATCTTTTCATTAACTCTCTGCTTATAACCTTTTTTTTTCTAGTTTCTCTATTTCCACCACAGGCTAAAAGCCCGTGTCATTTTAAAGTAGTATGTTGTATTCATTCTTTTCGTTCACTCTTCATTCTTATTGTTCTTCTAGTTACGTATACAAAATCCGGGTGCGTCTTCGGGGCAGTCTTTTCCGAAATAAGATGGGCGTGGTAGATGGCCGCTCTGTGGTTGTATTCCGCTACAGCATACTCGCTCGTGGCAATCGCTTTCTTCACAAAGCGACTAACTGCACCGTCCATGTGGTCTTTGTAGTAGAGGCACAACGCTGTCGTGGTTGGGCATCTTCTTCTGATTTATGATACTTCATGTTTAAGTTATAGAAGGGCAAAGATGAAAGATGTACCAGAAACTTTGCTAGGAAAGAAGAAGTACGAAAAATAAAATGTGAAGTATAAAAACAGTATATACTAGGAAGTTCAAACATTTCCTTTACCGAACAACAGAAATAAAAGCTAATACAGTGCTAATTTGTTAGGTGGTGTTAATCTTCGCACTGCGCCAAATAACTCACAGTTGTAAAGAAAATCATTGACTTCACATGCGAGAACGCTATTAGGGTCAATGGAAGTTTTCAGCGCTGAGCTTGTCTTTAATGAACGATTTATATTTATTACTGCCGATCAACTGTTACTTTCACTTCTACAACTGATGCTTCTTCTATGAGACTTCTATGGGGCTTTTAGGACACTTAATGACATTTTTTCTGGTTGTCGCCATCCCAGTGAGATACTCAGGATCTGTGTAACTGGCCACAATACTTGTATAAGCATAACCAAGCAGCTAAAATTCTTTTAAATTTATTGCTTGTCACCATATAGATATGGTCTCCTTGAACAGCGAATGCCATATAACGCACGAGTGGCAATGCCTGAAATAACCTGTGTTGGTTTAACATCAGAGGAACATCAGAGAGGTATTAGATAATTTTATAAATAATAAATTAAATAAAACTAAATAATAATAATCTATTTGATAATTACCAAATAGTATGTTTAAAGAAGAAGAAGAAGAAGAAGAAAAACTTTTATTTGGTCTAAATAACACTGTACATAAATATACTTATATAATAATACACAATTTACACTTAAAAATACAAAGCAATTTAAACCATATTGTATGGTTTTTATATTCCTTAGAAATGAAGTAACGATAACGTGATGTAAAGTTAAGTAAAAAAAAAAATAGATTCAATTTTAGCTTGATGATATATGGCCTATAGTCTTCCTCGATAAATGGGCTATCTAACACCGAAAGAATTTTTCAAATCGGACCCGTAGTTCCTGAGATTATCGCATTCAAGTAAACAAACAAACCCTTCAGCTTTATTTATTAGTATAGATTCAAATCTTTACTCTATATACTTACTTCATTTTTATATATAAAGCTGAAGAGCTTTTTTGTTTCTTTGCGTGCGCTAATCTCAAGAACAGCTGATCCGATTAAAAAAAAAATTATAACAGTGTTAGATAGCCAGTTTATCGAGGTAGACTATAGGCTATATATTATCACACTAAGAAAGACCAATATGAGCGGAGTAAAAATGAAAAATTTGCCATATTCATATTTTTTTCTTTTGAGAGTTTACTCTACGTGCGCTAAAAGTTCTAAATAGAACTCCGGGACAGCATATGTCTATCTTTTACGGTTGGCTCACTATACCCTTTTTTATGCTAACCAAATTTGTTCTAAAATAATGCATTATTTGTGAAGGTGTTTTTATAAACATGATATTAGTCCTTATAGAAAAACCTTTTTTAAATCCCTAAATTAACGACGAAGTCGCAGGATACAGCTAGTGTTTTATATTAGTTAATATCTGTATGTTATCATTAGATAAAACTTTTATCTTAAGTACTATTCCGAACCTCTTGTGACAATTCCAGTGGAGTAATTCAAAGTACAAACCTGCTCGTTAACGACTATACGCTGTAAGACGCACGCCCATTCCGTGTAGTCTTAACGTTATCGTCATTCGCATATGATCTTATATAAAAAAAACTATTCTCTTTATATGACAAGGTGCAAACGAACAGGTGGATTATAAATGACTAATGATCAACAACTGTACCGCTAAATGGCTCTCAAATGCTTAACATGTCTCTGATTTTTCTCAACAGTATACTGTGTATTTAAGGTTCCTAAGTCGCATCGGTATCTTTACACATATAGGGTAATGACATTATCGCTTCTCTTTTTTTTTTATGTTACAAGGGAGCAAACGAGCTGGCAACAGGCACCTAAGTGCCTACCGACGCCCATGGACACCTGCACGACCAGAAGGCCAGCAAATGCGCTGCCGGTACTTAATGACGAGTTTAGGCCATCGGGAAGTCTCACAAACCGAACGAAACGCGACAACAACACCATCACTTGACGTGACAGCTTTGCCGCCACCAAACGCCGATCTCATGTGAGAAAGAGGTACTGGTACCCGGACGCGCCGGCCCAATTCGGCTGCAAACGTGGCGCTACCTCTAATTAAACTCTCTCTGTAGTAATTAGCTTTAGTTTGCTCTTTGACCATCGCCAAATCATGAAGATATTGATTTTATTGCCATCTTAGCTCCTCACATGTCTCGACACCTTAGAGTAAATACATAAATAAGCTATAGAGCGCCCGTCACTGGGTATGAACTGTAGGCGCAGGTATGAACAAAACCTTGCACTGTCAATCAATAAATTGTGATACATTTCAATTGGCTTTAGTTGACCTTTACTAAATTTATGCAACATATAGTCGATATATTGTATAAATACTATACTAGTAATAAAATACTATGATTAATATCTCATTATTTGAATTCTAAATTCTATTAATTTAATAATTTTAGCCAACGATATCACACGTCGATCATCAACATCAATAAAGCAAACATATAAATATCTGATAAAAACTGCTTACGAATGGCGGAATGGAGCGGCATAACAGGGGGCACTCTATAGGCTGTTTACGTAAACACTTTTGTTAAAAAATGCAATGTTTTTAAGAAAAAGTTGTAAGAAGGTCGTCTATCAAGATTTCTCCGTGATTCGATATACGTATATGCATTTTCGTCACATTTTCCTATATTAATTCAAGGAAATAGAAACAACCAAATTCCAGAGTTCGTACCAAGCGCAACTTACCAATACGTCAAGTATCACAGATCTTCCATATACTCTAGAAAAATTTCTAGATCCAAAAAGAGAAGGAAATCATGAAATATTCAATACAAAAAAAAGCGTCATTAAATAACTTACATTTGCTTTTACTTATTAGTGACATATACAAGTGACTCTTACAAAAGCTCGTTCATACATTGTATCACAAGTCGTTAATTTGCATCTTATAACCATCTAGTTTTACTCATGACAGCGGAATACAGAAATAATTAATTTATGTTTGCATAGATATCATGCACGCAGTAATGATGTGCAAATTCACGCCAATAACTAACAATGTAAAAATTATTGTGCACTGTAATAATAGCGTGCAATGATACCGGGTTTAATTAAGCTAATATTTCTACTCAACCATTCTAAGAAGAGGATGAAGCCTTATCAATGGCCGGCATTTGATACGTGATTATTGAAATGATCATTCAAATGCAGCCATGTCTGGCTCCGGCATTAAAAAAGTTTAAACTATCAAAAATGCTATTAAGATTACATTTGAAGTTATTTAATATGCTGGGCAAGAATTTTTTAATTTTCGCGCGATTTTCTTTCATATTCCTCTTCACACAATGACGAACGCAAAAATAAAAGGATTACCGAAATCGGTCCACCTGCCTTCCATAATCGTTTACGCCCTTAAACAAATGAGACAATACCTTTCAAAAGGAATTTGAAGCAAAACGGGCGTTGAGGCACATCGGAAAGTCAGTGCAGTGCTGTGCTTTGGTGGCGGATTCGGTGCTGTAGGTTTCGGGTTGCAGCATTACACCGATTTTCCCTCATATTCATTCGCGGATTAAAGCAAAGTAGTTTAGTTTTTCATGAAAGTAAAATTAACTAAATATTTAGACCTTGCTCATGAGATTGTTGCCACGTGGAAAGTGGAATCAGCGAACATTATACCAATCGTTGTCTCAGTCAATGTCTTATAGAGAAGAGACTGGTCCGACAAGGCTTCCCGAACATTTTGTTGTCCGCAGACAGCACGCAGCGTCTTTTCCCGTGACACTCCCTCATCGAAGTCTCCGTAGCATACGGTTCCAGACAAGCTGTTTGGAAACAAATAAATTTATTTAATTTTAAATTATTTCGTTAAATTAGGCACCCCTTTCAATTCAACGAGAGTTTTTTACCGTGCGTTTAAAAAACGTTCAAATAGAACGTATGAAGTCCCATGTATGTTGACACGACAGCGCTTTTAAAATGCGACATATAACTGTGAAATAAGTCCCCGTGAGGGTTACTGCCAACGAGGGCATCGAGTGACACCAGGGATCTCGGTATAGAGGGCATGGATCGAGCTATAGTGCGGCAGTGTGGAACCATAACAAACAATAATTTCATTATACACTGTTAACTAGGTTTACACGGATAAACGTACTAAATTGTAATTGATAACTTAACGGTTGACTGCTCGATTCGAACCCCAATCCCCAGAACAAGGATTTATGAAACAAGCTGATCTAAAGAGATAGCCAGCATAACATTTATTTTTATATTGTAAGATTGAAACATTCATTCTAGTTTTACCGTGAATCATATCCCTATTTGGCTAAAAGCAAAGTAGCCTGTAAAATCGGCTATTTACCAGTAAAAGTCGCGCGCAAATCGTTTAAGCCGTTTCGGAGATTAACCGTAACAAACAGACCGACGAACAGACAGACAATGTTAAACATGATTTTTTCCTACAGGCATTCTTCTAAATATTTTCTGCATCATTACAGTTTAAACACTGTATTTGTTTTTTTTTTACATTTTTTGATACCTATATACAAAATCTTCATATTATTAAAAATATATAAGGACACACTCCTTATATATTTTTATTAATATCATAAGAGGCTAACATAACTGTACATATATTATATTATTTTACTTATAATTATTAAAAATCTAATTTAAACTAAAAAAAAAAGTAAAATAAACATTACATGACATACGTATTTCCGAACGGACACGACTTAGGGACCTTCAAGAAAAGAGCATACTCATTTCTCATAAGCCGGCAAAGCATCTGTGGTCCTTTCATACGATTTAGTAGACACTTACTGATGTGCTGAAGACGGTACCAAGCCAAATAGATTTTCCGCTAAATCCACGACTCCCGGAGCGCAAGGCAGGGTCACTGCCCAATGCGCCAACGGGCCAGTCAAATAATAAATAAATAAATAATATTTTTATGTTAATTTTTGGGACCGAGCAGACGTTGTTTTTTTTTATGTTACAAGGGGGCAGACGAGCAGGCAGCAGGGACCGTAGTGCCTACCGGCGCCCATGGACATCTGCACGACCTGGAGTTTGAGTTTACATTAAAAAAGCTGTACACACTACAGCAAGGGATCGGCGTGAAGTGGCGGCAATGCTGTCACGTCTAGTGATGGCGTTGTTGTCACGTTTCTTCCGTTTTTTGAGACTTCCCGGTAGCCTAAACTCGTCATTAAAGCCTGGCAACGCATCTGCTAGCCTCCTGGTCGTGCAGATGTCCACGGGCGTCACTAGGCAATTAGCTGCCTGCTGCCTGCTCGTTTGCCCCTTGTAACATAAAAAAATGCAGATCAAAAGGACAGATGGACGGATGGACGGATGGATGAATTTCTCAGGTACGGGTAAAGCTGTAAAAGAATACCGAATACTGAGGTCTGCGTTTTCTTGCAGCTCTGAAAAAATTAACCCTCTAATTGTACGCAATCAAAAGATATGGCCTTTTATATCATATACATTTGGAAAGGGAACCAGAACCTAAAGAGTACTTCACGTTGAACTAGAATCATTAAATTTTTCAAGTAGTTATGTCTTGCAGCACAAGTTTAATTACAGGTATCGCCCTGCAGTTGTCATAAGGTAAACATCTTAATGTCATAAGGTAAACCTCTTAATGTCATAAGGTAAACCTCTTAATGTCATAAGCTAAACCTCTTAATGTCATAAGGTAAACTTCTTAATGTCATAAGGTAAACCATTTAATGGCATAAGGTAAAGCATAAGCTTACACTAATCTAATACTAACATACCAGCTGCGCCCCGCGACTCCCTCCGCGTGGGCCACCTTTATCAATTAAGAGTATGAAAAATAACTAGTAGCCGATTATCAGACCTATTGAATCCTCGGCAGTGCGTGGGTGCAAAGCGAGGTCCTCGTAAACCAAGACCCCCGTCGCTGCCGGCGGGAACGGGGTGTGTGTGTTAGTGATTTTGTAGTCCCTACTCTGTCGGGATCGTTGTCGATCGTCAGCTGGTCATCAGGGTCAGTGAGGATATTTTTGGGGCTCCTGCGGAGGGCGGGGGCCTCCGGATCGGGGGTATGACTACTGGCTGCCTCAACTAGGGGGGTAAGGGTGTCGGACGGCTTTTTCAAAGTACCATTCCGCGGTAAAAATTTGAGTAAAAATATCTGTAAGTATTTATACGATGTGAAGTCCAATTCTTTACAAAAATTCTGGCATTCGCATTAACTGTAATGCGTACATTGGTACATTAACGCGGTCCACGTTACCTTAGCTATGCGGTGTCTTACGAAGGCCTTTGCAAGGTATGCCTCTTATCAGGCCTCAACTATTTGGTCTAAATACAGCCTGAGCCTACGTCTTATAGGACTACGTTCCTAAAGTACTTGAATAAAATACATTCCATAGTAAAACTCCCTATAACACGGTAGGGTCATTCCACATGATAGGGAAATTCGTTGTAGGATTATTTTCGTACAACGCGCTTTTACGACCCCAATGCGCAGAGTATAATAATATGTATCTGTATACATAATTCTACTGTACGTGTGTATGTCAATGAACTCCTAAACCGCTGGACCGATTTGAATGAATTTATTTGTATGAGTTTGGTTGACGCCCTGGATAGTTTAGATTCACAAATCAGCCCGGCAGATAGCGCTGCAATCGGTATCTAGTTTATCTTTTTATCGATTTTTACGTTCGGACAGGACAATGTCTGCCGGATCCGCTAGTATGTTTTATTATATATTATAGAACAATATTGATGCGTTATAAAATTACCGTGTTATAGGGGGGATTACTATATTTCTATTCCATTCTTTTCGCAGAATAGATTTCGTCCTCAGTCGCAATTTTCTAATCGTTCCAGGCATAGGTGAGGAGCTATTTACTTCATCCAGGTAAACTCCTGCCAAATGTAGAACGCCGTTCCTTTGTTCGTCACAATTTTACTCTCAAGTCAAGGTAACTTTCATTCATTCTTGTCATTACAAGATAAATATTTGAGATGGTCTTGGGCTTCGGCCGTCATTAGATTCGATCGCTTGGTTAAGCAGTTTTTACCGTGACCGGATGATGGATGGGTGACCAAGTGTAGCACCGGTTTTTCAAATATTCGACCTGCTCCGTGTTTCGGAAGGCACGTAAAACAGTGGGCCCCGATTAATGTCTCTAAGTGATATTAGTCTGGAGCTTGAGGTGATTCTGGGGATGACGTTAGACGGCAGTCGGTCTTATTGACTCGCTCCGCAGCCACATCCTTCTGTATTCCTGTGCCTTTTTTTTCGCGAAATAGATTTATTTTTAAGTTTAAATTTTTTTATCATTCCATGTGTTGTTGAAGAGTATTCAGGTAAGATCTTTCAGCCAAGGCAGAAACCCAACACCCAACCTTGGGTTCTGTATCTATACTCTATACAAATTACTCGTATAAAAAGCTGAAGAGTTTCTTGGTTTGCTTGAACGCGCGTACCGTAAACCGTACGAAACGCGACAACAATACCATCCCTAGAAGTGACAGCATTGCGGCCACTTCACGCCGATCTTATGTGAGAAAGAGCTACTGGTACCCGGAGGCGTCGGCCCAATTAAGTAGCAGACCAAATAGATTGCAAGCGTGGCGCTACCTCTAATTAAAGGTAGCGCCACGTCTAGAGGAGCTACATCAAATTAAATAAACGATCATTTTATTTCAAGATCGGTCATGGATTTGCTCTGATTTTATTTAATTTCACATGTTCTCTGTGGTTCATTGCGTTAAGTATTAACAACAAATCGATACCTTCAACGTAAGTTGGTGTAACCGCAAATTTCCAGCTTTAAAGTAGAGCGTTACAAACAACTAATTTGTAATATAACAGTCCCTTTTTAATATATTATTGTATAAAATAATGTAATCGCCATTGTCGAATATATAATTGTATACACAAATGTGTTATATAATAACGATTTTGTTTCAATTTACTTGTTTGGACCGCTCTACTGTGCAGTTGGGAATTTTGGGTTACAACAATTTACATAGTAGGTATCGAAATTGCTCAAAATTATCGTATTCTCATACTAAGTAAGTTTCCTACTCATTAACGCGGTTGGCTTTTGATTAGCGCTCTTGATAAGTCCGATGCCCTTTGAACTTTACGTTGCGTATCATACCGCAAATATTTGGACTATAATAATATCCACTTGTACCAAGTAATCGGGCTTTTTGCCATAAACATCGGCTATACGTTTGCCTACAAAGGTTTTTATTACTACTGTAATCCCCCCCTATAACACGGTAGATTTATTACGCGTTATAGGAAAACGCGTTGTACGAGTCTTCTCGAGTCTTCTCCACAAAAATTACTCCTATATATATATATATTTAAATTTAAGTACATATATAGTTTGTACAGTCTAAGTATTATTTTTATTTCTTTTTTATATATTAAGCAAATTATGTACAGTCTTAAGATGTCTTTTTTTGTGCAATAACGCTTTGTCTATCAATCTATCTATCTATCATATCCAAAAACTCTATGTGAATATGTAACAACGAGGAGCACAATAGTATAATAGTAAACAATAGTATGGACTTAAGTAATTACATCAAACAATCAACTACAGACCAAAGTGACATCGATAGTTTTTTTTTAAAAAAACTAAACACAACTAAAAAGTTTTTATTTTCTCGCTACCTATTATTGTTAAGTATTACAAGCGCGTAGAAGTGGGCTCAAAAATAACCTTAATAAATAAGGTTCGTAGCGAGAAACTTAAATTCTATGTGCAATACTTGGTTACAACTTATTGTTCACGCTTCATCATGTTTAACAGCAATATCTCCGCAGATATAATTCACGTCACGAAATCAGCACCAATTTGCCTATATGATAACCCAATGCGGCTACAAGCATGGCGCTACCTCTAATTTGATCTTATTGATCATGTGATCAAAGTACTAAAAGACCACAGTGACTCAAAAGCGCCAGTGCTCACAGCACAAAAATGACAACTATTTTTGACTATTATTATATATTAATAGCTGTACCGCGCGACTTCGTCCGCGTGGGCCACCCTAAACACCGATTCTCAGACCTACTGAATATAATAACTTTCTAAGCCATCACACCTAATATCGCTAACATCTTGTTAATGTCAATGCTGATATTTCGAAAAAAAATACTTGTGTATAACAGGCGTCTGTTACCTATAACACAGGGATTAAGTTGTCTATCTTGGGAACAGACGTCCGTGTGTCATATAGTCCTGTATATATTTATTAAATACAGACAAAAACGAAAATACACCTATCACGAAATCTCGAAAACTGCGCGACGTCCAATGATGAAATTTGAAAAGGTAACTTATAGTTAGTAGAAATCCGATAAGAAGTGATTTTTTAATACGCCCAGATTAAGGAGGGCCAAGGGATTTGTCACCCAACGAGTAAATCTCAACACTTTTTGCCTGTCTGTTTTATTTTACGGGTATTCTCCAAAACGACAGAACCAATGCTGCTGGATCTTTTAGGAGCAGATCGCATTTTTTTTAGTAATAGACTTCTTTATGACAGAAAGAAATGACAGAAGAATTCTTTCGGAAGAAAAAATGAATCTTAATAAAATTTTACCTACTTGAACTGGGGAGCAAGATATTCATATCGAGAAATATCGAGTCATGGTGGCGATTATAAATAATCATGTTGTTTTTTTTAATTAGCCTCTTGTGTCCCACTGCTGGGCAAAGGTCTCCCCCTTTTTGATCCACCTTCTTCGTTCATGGGCCAATCTCATCCATAACTTCCCCGCAAAGATATCCAAATCGTCGCGCCAATTCTTCCTCGGCCTGCCGGGTCGTCGGCGGCTATTGGTGGGAGTCCAGGCAGTCACGATATTGGGGTGAAGGTTTGAGCTGTTATTTTTATCATCATCATCATCATCATCATTGCGTATGGCATCCTGTCTGGATCAAAATTACTACCAGCGTGAATATAATGTTCGAGCCTGACATAACTCAGTGTGTACATTTTGTCCTTAAAGTCCACAAAGTTCTAAAAAACTTTGTGAAGTTACACAAAGTCCCCGGCGTTACATGATCATAGCAATGATCATTCAAATGAATATAGTCTATATTACGATTGAAAAATTCTGTTAAATCTTTGGTCTTTTGATCATATCGCACACGTAAAAAATAAAAGATATGGTTAAGAAACAATAATATCGTATACATAACTTTTACGTTTAGGTGTGACGTAAAAATATATGTACGTTATAAATTAATAATTTTTATATTGCAGGTGAAATTAAGTGGTGTCCATACCATAAGTGAAGACGGGCAAAACGCACTGGTTATAAACCATAGTTTTTAGGTGTTGATTGATTTTCTCCGATTGCAGAACTTCTTTACTTGCACCAAAGGCCGCCCATACTTGTGTGATCCTTGGTTAATTTCAGTAATCTTCCGAACCTAGAGTGTTCTTATGACCTAGGTCAATATAATGATCGACTACTTCGAGAAGTGAGAAAAGGAAAAAAAAACATTAAAAAACTAAAAATTACAAAACAGAAAATAAAAATCATCGCATGAGGACGACCAGACAACCTATCCAATCTAGTGGTACTTGGGAAGGTTGAGGGGAAAAGGCCAAGAGGCCGCTTTCGTACTCGCTGGTAGACCAAATGAGACATATATTAAGACTAGACATTCCTACGGCCATGAGACAGGCCGAAGAAAGCGACTGGTACAGGGAATGCCATGAATCCTCTAAATATGTATATAAATAGAAAATATATGAACCTTATGACGACATCATCTATGTCTAACAATGAGAAATCCGTCAAAACGAATCAGCCATTTCTGAAAGTTACAGTATTAAACAAAAATTTTAACCTAGCATCATATAATAATTAATAATGTAATAAATATATACCTACATGGCGACGTTCATAAGTACTTAAAAGTTTAGAAATCTTGACTCACTATTTACTATAAAGGTTGCAGTAAAGTTAACTGCACCATTGTTTAATTAGGCGTGAAAACGTAGCTGCTTGGTTCTCCCTTTGCTTCTGCCACTCTCCCCTTTCTCTTGCCAATCTCATCCAGCCACCCCCCGCTACTCTCCACACATTATTCGCTCATGAAGAAAATATTAAATATAATATATAGAAATCCACCACTAAAAGTAAGTTAAATATAATAATAATAATAATAATAATAATAATTTATAATAATAATAATTTATTGGTACAAAATTACATCACTATTTCTACTACAACTTAGGTCTACATTTCACAATTGGTACAAAAAGGTATTAGTGCAGACAGGAGTCGTATTCGACGAAGCGTGAAATCGTCCTTAACATTTAATTGTAATATACTAGGATACTGGACTCTGAAGGTACAATCGAGTTTAATTATAGATTCTTTTAACCTGTTCAATTTGTACTGCCGACAATAAAAATTGGTATATTGTACATATTAATAATGCCCCGCAGTCGAATACAAGTATGCTCATCCACAGTCGTATTCGACGAAGCGTGAAATCGTCCTTAACATTTAATTGTAATATACTAGGATACTGGACTCTGAAGGTACATATAAATAATTACAAATAATAAACTCATAAATAAAATTCTAGAATATTCAGCTAAAAAAATTAAAGCAAACCCACCCGGCAGCGCATTTGCTGACCTTCTGGTCGTGCAGATGTCCATGGGCGCCGGTAGGCACTTCGGTGCCTTCTGCCTTCTCGTCTACCCCTTGTAACATAAAGAAAAGAAAAAAAAATACATTCAACCTCGGTACCTTGACGAATAGAGTGAATAGGCATCTTCTAGACAAACACGCTACATCTTAGGCTTCATCGACATCTTCAATTAGATGCGATTGCCGTCAAGTGCTGGTCTGTTATATAAAAGAAAAAATTATGTCCGCCGAAATTGTTTTTAGGATTCCTTAGTCCTGCGAGGAAACCTTTCAGTTTCGCTTTATCCATCCGTCAGTCCGTGCGTACGTCCGTTTGTATACCCGAAATGCGGTCTAAAATTTAGAAAAACTATTAGATCTAGAAATTACAAATTTTCCATGGTGATATGCTAAAAACTCATTAGGGAAAATGATTGTAACCTTTGAAGTTATTCAACAAATATATTTATCATGTATCAGACTCCGAACTCTTCTATACAAGCGTATGTTGATACGCTCTTTGTTACGACAATATATATTTAAATTACCCTTCACTACGAAAGTAAATATACGGATAGTAAGGTACACGTTAAAGTTTTTTCTACACATTTGTAACATATTATGTAATAAAAATTCCAGAAATAGCCAAATTCAGGTGAAATTATTGAAGATATTTAATATAATAATATTATTAAAGTGTCTTGAAATTTCTCCTAGACTGTAGAGTAACTATTTATTTTTGGAATAACTACATGAGTCCTAAACAATCTTCTTAGGTTAAAAGATCTGTAAGTGCTTGCTTTAACGTAGAAAATATGAATAAATAATATTTACACAGGCCTACAAAAATGCGATTTAAAGAAAACTTTTGTACTAAATTCATCCATATGGTGCTGAATGCGAATTCGACATTAGTTACTTTCGTATCGCCCACCTTTTTTTTTGAAAATATGATAAATATGTACTTAATAGGTAAGGCGAATTTGATAGATCCAAATTTAAAAAGAAATTGATTATTAGTTTACCATTTTTAATCGCAAAAATATTACATTAGGAAATATTGCGGACCTGGCAGATGTTGCCCTGCCCAAACGTTGGCTTGCTCTTACTATTGAATATCAAAATGTAGTACCATCTATTTGTCGTTTACAAAAAGTGCTTAAGTTCTTATAGAAAAGTTTTTCATTATTGGCCAGTATTATTTTATATCTGCTACCTTTGATCAGTGTTGCTATTTGTTTTTATAAAGATTTTTAATATATTTTGTTTGTGGATAACATTGGGCATATCTGTCTTTTACAAAAAAACCAAGAATTGGAAAGAATTTTGTGACATGGCTGGGAATACTGCTGAAGAAGTTGAGGTAGGAAATTAACTGTTTACGATGAGATTTTGCTTTCTACCCTCATGTAAACATATATATTGTGGTATTAAAAAAAAACCATACGTATTCTGCTGATGTGGCCGATTCAACTTTCACTAAAATTATTTCATGTTTACAGAATACAATATCTATAATTGATTTAATTAATCTTCGTATAGTTAGTGAAATTAGTGAAAACTCGGCAATTCTCTTATTTAAAGTGTTTACATAGGAGTTCTTTAATTACGATAGTCTTATAGGTTAGGTTTTAAAAAAATGATTTGTGTATTTAAGGGATCAGCGGGTGCAGAAACCAAGACTAACACTAACACAGAGATTCCTCCTGAATTCTTGATAAAACATCCACTACAAAACACTTGGAGTCTATGGTTTTATGATAACGACAGAACAAAATCATGGGAAGAGAATCAAATAGAATTAACCACATTTGATACTGTTGAAGATTTTTGGAGGTATGTGTCATAAAACATATGTATTTTAATATATTTTATTGTTGATACTTGTTTTATACATATTTTTTTGATTGAAGTGTAAGTGTACCATCACTTAAGTAAGTACTTTAAGTGATATAAAATTAGTATTTCCTTTTTAATTATAGATGTTTCAGTCTTAAATGCACTCACATCCTCCACTAATTAAGTGCAACACTTGCTTGTGTGTTTGCAGAGTTTTTATTGTAAACTCACTTATGCACTGTAAGCCTATGATATTATTGTGCCTACATGTTTATATCTACATGCTCTTTTTGATGCAGAGATGAAGACTGGAAGGGTGTGCTTTTTTAGACAGTATTCACTCTAACAGTTTAACAAGATTTAAATATGATTTACTTAACAACAAGACGAGTGCTTACTAGTTTTGTTTTATCTATTATTATTTTTTATTATTTGACTAATAAATTAATGGAATATGTTTTATTATAGTGAAATAGTGTATAAACCTACATATAGTATTTAACTATAATTGTGCTTTCTTGATTTATATGATATTCAGCCTTAGCATAATGGCTATATAATAGTTTTTAGTGAAACCCCCAAGCTAGTGTTGGTATGTAATATTATATTTATTTTAGTGAGTAATACTATTTATAACTGTTTTTATGGTTCTAGGCTGTATCATCATATCAAGTTACCATCAGAGTTACGTCAGGGTCATGATTATGCAGTATTCAAACAAGGTATCCGTCCCATGTGGGAAGATGATGCAAACAAGATGGGTGGTCGTTGGCTAATCAGTCTTGAAAAGAAGCAACGCAACTCTGATCTAGATCGGTTTTGGTTGGATGTGGTAAGTTCTTTTATTATTATGGAACTATCTGAGTCTGAAGTGTTAATCAAATTGCAGGAGAATTTGTCTTATTTATTAAATATCATTTATTTAATTGAAGAGCTCATTTTCAAATAATGGTTTTCAACATTAAGTGTAACCTTAATTATTAAGATTATTGCTCTTAGACACTAAACCGAGTAGTGCTTGTAGAGCTTACAGTTCCATGGGAGATGAATATCCCTAAAGAACATCTGATAATTTTTCAAATCGGATCAGTAGTACCTGAGATTATTGCGTACAAGCAAACAAACTCTTCAACTTTATATAAAAGTATAGATATATACTTAGTATATAGAGTTTTTTTTAAAAAACAGAATACCAATAATTTTTCATTTCTTTACTAGGTATTAAAGAGTAAAGTATGGTTTCAAAATATATAAATATATACATATAGATATAACACCCAGACTCGAGGCGGGAATCGAACCCACGACCCCCGGAGCGGAAGGCAGGGTCACTGCCCACTGCATGCATGAATTTCAAAAATAGAATTAGCTCTTAGCTATGAGGCAAAATTTGAAGTTATATTGCTATTGGTTTCAACCAACACAATGATGTTGTATTTAAAAAAAGTTCCTTATATACAGTCGTCAAGTCCGTCGGTGGGGCGAACCGTCTACTTGAAATAACTTTCGGTACAGAAAGTTACGTCTTTAAATCCCATGATGCCAAAACAGCACTTCTTTATCTTCAAAGCCCTATAAAGACGTTGGCGTTATAAAGTACACAGAAGTATTCCCAGTCACGGTTAGGACTGCTTAACCTAGTAATCGACACAAATACTGGCTACTGATTAAGCTACGACCTCGAATGGAGGAATTAAATATTAACCTTTAATTCAGTACTGTCCAAACGTTCTTTTTTCAAAAGGTCAATTTCTAATTTTATGAATAAGCATCACATAAAACCAACTGATTCGAAGATATCTGTAACTTGCGATGCGACCTTTCTGCCGTTACGCCATTTTAATTATTACCTTTGATTACCCAGAACGGATGGATATATGCATGCAGAGTTAAGCCACATCTCTCCGCAAAGCCAGAGGATCAAGCCGATCGGAAAGAGCTTGTTTGCCGACGATTCGGGCCGCTCTATGTTGAATGCGGTCAAATGGAAGCAGGTGATATTGTGGCGCCCCCGCCCAAAGGTGACAGCAGTACTTCATGTGAGGCTGGACTTGCGCCTTATACAGTTGCAAGCGACGGGCTGATGTGAAGTACTGCTTCGGCCTGTTGAGAACGCCAAGCTTCTTAGGCTTCTTAGGCTAACTTAGCCTTTTTAACTTTTTACAGAGTACTGATGATAATTTTAGGAGTATGCTCGTTTTTGAAGGTCCCTAAGTCGTATCCGTTCGAAAATAATCGAAGCTGGCAACTGACTTCACAGATAAATTGTGCGAGGTAAAAAGTTTCTAGAAAAGCGCACAGTCGTGGACTTTACGACATCGAGGTCTGGAGTTCTTCGAATTCTTGGTTGGGCAGGACACATATGTCGAAGTGATGACAGACGTTGAGGCGGAGAACTATACTGGAATGGCAACCGCGCACGTGTTGCAGCAGTAGGAAAACCAGTATTTTGAAAGACACCTTCTGTAATAAAGGAACCGTTAAACAAGAAAAAAAAAACGTTTTTTTCTAGATAGATAATTTATGGTCTATCTGGAGAAGTACTTAAAGATAAAAAACTAACATATCTTTTTAAAGTCTTTACATACTATACCTATATATATAAAACCAAGTTGCTCCTCTTCCCTTTCATGCTTTATAAGGCAAACACATTATTTAATCGTTTAGTTGGGATATTCATGAACAATAATCCCGTGCCTAACATACGCGTGTCAAACTTGGGTACATACTTCCAAAATTAAAAATACAATTATCACATGCTAACGCGCACTAGAGCGTAGTATACTAAAGATTAGAAAAATCCAGAAGATATGACATACGAAAATCAGAAGTATATCCAAAGTCACGGACGCTCTATTATATGTTAAAAAGCTCAAATTGAAGTGGGCGGGACACGTGGCCGGACTAAAAGACGACTGATGGACCACACGAGTCACAGCGTGGAAAGGCTCTATAGGAAAACATCCTTTTGTAACAATACCCATGACAAGCCAATTTAACAAAAGGCCCCTAGTGCCCGTCAGCTCGATGGGGTCCGACGACAGTGACGGTAGTCAGAGGGTTCCTAGAGCACGGGATGCAAAGAATCTCCGGGCGGGATCGTTCAATCGTCAAACAACAACGGCACATACATTAAAGGACACCGATAATTTAACATTTTAACATAGTCAGCAAAGCTGACGTGGAAGCCACGAGAAACAGGGCTAAAACTCTAGAAGTATACGTATTGGTTTGGGCTTCAGTAGGCACTTAGTTGCCTGCTGACTACTCGTTTGCCCCTTGTAACATAAAAAAATATTAAAGGCACATCAGGATGTGTGAAAGCTCATCAATGAGCGTACTTCAATAATAGTGGTTTGGTTTGTTTGTCATCTTACATAACTGGGTTAACTCACACAGCACTTGAAGTTGAAACCTAATAGAGACGGCTTTCTTCTCAATGCTCCATTTTTTTTTATGTTACATGCGGGCAAACGAGCAGGCAGCAGGCACCGAAGTGCCCCTGAAGGAGGTTCAGATCCATCCTATTCGACGGTCATCTGAACCTCCTCGGCCCCCTCGGCGCGAGCCCCCGGGCTCTCGCGGGCTGGTCCGGCCGGACGCGGTCCCGTGGTTTGTCCACCACCGCTCGCCTTGCCCCTCCTCTTTTTGGGCAGTGGAGCGCATGAACGCCCACCCGCCCTGTGGTCCGCCGGTTTTCCGGCCTCGCCGCATCGGTTGCAGTGCGGCGCCGCCGAGCATCCCGCAGCCTTGTGGCCTGCCTGGCCACAGCATACATATAGATAATACAACCAGACTCGAGGCGGGAATCGAACCCATGACCCCCGGAGCAGAAAGCAGGGTCACTGCCCACTGCGTCAACGGGTCAGCCAATCTCACGCTACTATTGCGTTAATAGAATTAATCAAATTTACAATTAACTTAATGATGAGCTTCCTCTAAAGGTCATATGTTTAAAGGTCATAACCACTTTTTTCAACCGACTTCAAAAAAGGCAGAGGTTCTCAATTCGACTGTATTTTCTAAGTTACCAAAGAACCTTCGACGAGGTTAACCGATTTGGAATTTTTTTTTTTTATTTCAAAGCTGTTGCTTCCCGTGTAATCCCATTTTAATTTGACCCAGTACTGAAAATTTGAAGTCGATTTCTTTTCAAAGAGAGAAAGATTATTGTATACTAGCTGTGCCCGCGAGTTCGTCCGCGGAAAATTAGGTAAAAAAAATAGATTAGGTTTTAGCGTGATGATATATAGTCCATAGCCTTCCTCGATAAATGGGCTATTTAACACTGAAAGAATTATTGAAATCAAACCAATAGTGTCTGAGATTAGCGCTTTCAAAAAACAAACAAACTCTTCAGCTTTATATATTAGTACAGATATGACATTTGTCATTGAAAAAAAAGTGAAACTCTCACTTGACAAAACTAAAATATTAAAATTGGGATACATTGATCGAAAGAAAGTCATGTGAATGTAAAAACAGTAACAAAGTAGACATTGATTGCATTTTAATAAGTTATAAATATTGCAGATGTTATACAGTAGGAAGACTTTGGTCTTGTAAGTGTTTAACCTTACAAAGATTTAGAAATGCAATTGTAATCATACTTTCTCATGATTTCTACCCAAGAAAAGCCGCATAAATGGCATTTTATTGTGGAAAAAGCGTGAGACTAAACGCTCAACTTCATTTCCTTGAAGCATAATGCATGTTAACTGCCCATTTTGTTGGATACTAGAAATTGTTCAACTAAGGCGCCTGAATGCGTACCGACAGCAGAAACGTTTTATCATCAAGTGACCCTAGACCGGCTGAGTAAATGTCAAAACAGTGGAGAATATCACGGGGGTGACTTGCGCAGTGGACGCCCGATCAATGCACCCTGGGGATGCGCGCGCCACCCTGTTTCACCGCGGCACAGCTATCTACGCAGTTCGCCACAAAAACACCATACGTATACCGAGCTCGCTCATTGAATCGCCCTTGAGCAACAAAAAACATCCAACAATTTTTCAAACTATTGTCATATCATTTTAATTCAGTGTCCAAATATTTCTGCTCGAGTAGGTACATACATTCGTTACTAGAACGTTAGACTTGATTTGGCTCATTGAGGACACCTACGCTGTTGTCTCCTCGCTAGCAGCTCAGTCGGGTATCTGCTTCGTGAGTCATAGGGTTATCCCATTGGTTGTTGCTTATTATTTTGTTAATTATTTTGAGAATTGGTGGCCGTGTGTGATTGTGCTTTCGGATGCCGGTGGTCCGGCCGGTCGGGGCCGTTTTGATGAACAAGCTAAGGGACCCGGCTTAGAGAGGCCTGCGCAAGTAGCTGCAGGGATGGATGACTGCAGCATCTTCTATGACGACGACGGTGAAGCTCAGTGCGATATGGTACGTATTAACCTTGACAAAACAGTGACATATTGAAACGATTATTATTACATTATCTATTTTATTTTACATTCATTATACCAGTAGATTTCATAGAGATAGTACACTTGTGAGTCTATCGTGATGTTGATAATATTATGTAAGCAAAGAAAGAGCATTCGCGAAATTTTCACAAAATGGACGTCCTATTTCGCTATGGTGCAATACGTGCTTAGAATTTCGCTTATCTGGATTTTCTGCCAGCACTGTTGCGTTTTGTATTTCACTTTATAAGTAAAACGGAATAAAAACGAACCATTTTGTAATTAAGCTTCTAGCATTTGTCTTCTTGCTGATCATTCTTAATTTTATAAGGACTTACATATCAAGTGAAAATTCATACTAATATTATCTTTAGCATTCTAAATTATTTCAATGTTTTTATATGACGCTTATACTAAAACTTGAAGCTGTTTAATATTATTGCAAAAACCATATAAACAAGTTGGCTACAGATATTCACGAAACAGTAATTTTGATATTAATGGCAGAAAATCACAATGATGTAGATGAGGCAATCAAAAAGGCGCATTTTAAGATTCTCAGAACAAGTTATTCTGAAAATAATATTCTGACGCCAGTTTCATACTTCTTTTAGTCTTAAAATTGCGTTAATCCTTTCATCCAATAGAAACTATGTTAGATGAACAATTGACATTGAATTAGTCAGCAGAAGCATAAACCTCTGTAGAAGTAAGACGATATTTTACCAACCTAAATGCGTTATCACACGGTCACTAGTAAATTTCTCCAGAAGTAGTTTGTCCAAGTCTTTGAAGGAGGTCTTTGTTCAGAAGAATGTGCTTTACAGCTCAAAAGAAGTAGAAAGAAGAGGAAAGGCTTAACAGTTGTATTCTATGCGCAGGTGTTATCTCTCATTCAGAACGCCATTACGTGCAAAGTGAAAGCTTAGAACGCATCGTATAATTTATCTACTATTAGGCGTTAACGCAACCAGGCCGCCTATTGTGGTTGTATAACAATTACAATTTACGATTAGGCTATATACATTCGTGTAACTGTGAACAAGTTGACGTCTGACTTAGATATTACTTTCAGGCCTTTTGATATTTTATTCTTAAATTGCCTTCTTTATCCGCAAGGAAATATGTGCACGAATTCTAATTGTTGCAATGTCTTTTGATTGGGAATGTGAAACTCGATGGACACAATACAAATTAAAGATATCGGATTCTTAACCGTAAACTGTCTGATTGCGTTATAGGCCTAAAGTGAGTTAATGATACAGGCAGCATCCTTTCAACGTCCTCTGTCAGCGAATCTAAGAATTATTTCGAAGTCTCCGTCCAACACTGAGTTACAGATATATTTATAAAGAGCCTGTTTTCATTTCAGACCTTTTACACCCATTAACGAATGTAAAAAACGGATTTGAATAGTAAACAAATTCACTGCCGAACATGGTCATAGCTTAATACCATCAATTGTAATTTTGAAGCCTTTGGAGTAAGGAAAGCTAGAATAGACGCAGTAACTCTTTAGACACCGTGAAGTGGTTTATGTATGGACGGAACGTGTACGTATGCAAGTAGAATCGTGCGGGTTTGAGTACGTGCGTGCATGCTTGAGTATGTGCGTTTATAAAAATAGCCGCCATATCAGGCCGATCTTATGTGAGAAAGAGGTATCCGGATGTGCCGGCCTAATTCGGCTGCAGAGCCAAGGGAACTGCAAGCTTGGCGCTACCTCCAATTAGAAAGACAGGAGTAAAGGAAAGGGATGAAGTAAAAGGATATAAAGGTAGATGGAGAGATGAGAAAGCTTGCGTATACTATTGTCACGGATGATGTATGTCGCTTACACGTAGTGGATCTGACCAGTTATTGGGAAGATAAAAAGGGAGATCCACCCCCTTTTTACTCATACGCATCTTAAGCCATAAAATATTTATACTGTATAGGTCAATAATAATTATTATGTTTTGGTAGTTTAAGGGAAACTGTATTTTTGCGTCACCAGAGAGGACTTGAGTTGTCTACAGTTTGAAATCCGAGTTACTCTGGCATAACTGGTAATAAAAAAGCTGACTCTTGCGCCAAATCTGCCATCCAAACTGGTAGCTTTATTTAAGAAACTCTGCTCAAGATTTGTTATATCTGGCAAAGGTTAACTTTATTATTAAGACTCTCAAAAACCGATCGAAACGGGACAAAAATACCATGACAGCATCGACTCTACGCCATTCATAAATTCTATAATTAAGTAAAGCCTACCTTGAACAGTTGCGACTCTAATTCAGCCTGATGTATGACCTTCTGTCCGGTCATAGGTTCCGTATCCCTCTTTTCCTCCTTTTCGGTACCTCCGTTTATCATCATTTCGGGAGGATCCCATATGTAGATGTTTCTTCAGTCTGCAGTATCTGCTTAAGGATCCAGTACCTACTCTTATATAGAACCAATTAATTATGGCCACAAGGCAAATCAACATCGGCTACATTATAAAGCACTGGTCCTCTATACACAGTTCGTTTCAAAGTGTATGTTAGCCGTTAAGTTTTTGAATGTAACGTGTATTTGGAATTTGTACAATTCTGGTAATAAACCATTTTAATTAATTTAGTGTTTAACTTTCATCTTTAATAAAACAATATAATTAAAATATAAACATGGCGAATTGAAAATGTTGTTGTATGTTGTGATAACTTGATTAATTGAAACCACCGTTATAGACATGTTAATGAAAGATTTTATATTCTCAAAAGAAAGAAAAATAGCGGGGATGACTAGTTTATGTTCAAAAGTGTTTAAAAATGTTGACGTGAATAAATAAATTTCGACAGATGTTCTTGATATTATATATTATAGTCACATAGAAATTTTTCTGATACATTTTTTTGATAGGAATTCATTTACGTCTAATATTTCCGTTACACACATACTGAAAGCTTGAATCAGGACTAAGTACAAGAATAGCCATTGGGCTATTCTTGTGGCTTCGTGTTCAAAATTGAAAGTATTTGGTCGGGCAATGACACCCGTTTCTATCACAGTTTAAACAGTTTTAAAAGGTTGTATAAAACTTAAAAATAACACATTTCTATATAATTTATTTGTTTGGGGAGTATAAATTACAAGCATGAAAGAAAGTCCATGTTATTATTATTTTTTTATATTGCAAGGGGCAAACGAACAGGGGGTCCAATGTCACTAAAAGCGTTCAAAGAAGAAAACAGACAAAGAAGTGTATTTAACCTCTATTTGGGCCGAGTTCCAAAAGGTGGTGAGACTCAGTTCCAGAAAATGTGGAACTTCCTTTTAGTGTGTGCAAGATTCGCCAAACGTGACTATGGAAACACCACAACCTGTTAACAAACCTAAATGGTTTAAGGGATATTCTTAAACCATTATTCAGTACTATTGTGCTTCTTAAAAACTTTTACACTCTTTAGCCGGTGGACGAATAACAACGGACTCCCTCATTCTTACACGTTAACTCCACCTAAGTTAGCAAATTATGGCAACCAATGTAAAAACTTTATTTTAGTATATATAACTCTCCTAGTTTACTTTATAATAATCGCTACTAAATATAATATAGAGGTCGTGCGAATGCTAATATTTTCATAAAATTTGCATTATAAACATATTAAATTATACAAATAAACACACGTACACCAATTTCAACCCTTTTTTTATACATTTTACTATAACATTACGACAACGCGTGGTCAAAATGACGGTGAAAACATTAATTGTCACATATTACTATATCGTTGTACTAAAAAATAAGCTCTTAAACTGTCCTTTCCTTCCTTTCCTTCCTTTCCTTCCTTTCCTTCCTTTCCTTCCTTTCCTTCCTTTCCTTCCTCCCTTTTATGAAGTTAACAATGTTAAATGAAATGACACAGTTAAATGAAAATGTTATTTAACTAATATGATGTATCTATAACATTTACATGCATACACACTTTTATGTATCTAATAATATATATATATATATATATATATATATACTTAAACATATATACATTTATAAATAACGCTAACACTATCGTAGTGTGAAGTAAAACCCTTCACGCCGATCTCATGTGAGAAAGAGGTACTGGTACCCGGACGCCCCGGCTCAATTCGGCTACAAGCGTGGCGCTACCTCTAATTAATACCTTACTGCATTGCCAAAAGTTTTATTTGAGTAAAATAAAGGGCCTTCACAAAGATGTTTAAGTGAGGTTTCGAGTGGTGAGAGTTTATTTGGAAATTTAAAATCTATTTAAATGTGAGCGCAACTGAAGAGTAAAGTTTAAACGTAGTCTGGTTTGAGTTGGATTGCCAAAAGTTTTATTTGGGTAAATATAGGGCAGTTACAAAAACATTTAGTTCAACGTCGTATAAAGTACCTACCGAGTGGAGAGAGTGCGTATCAAAATTAAAAACTATCAAATTGTGAGTGCAGTTAGTTAGTTAGTGCAAAGCTTAAGTGTAGTTTGATTTGAGTTGGATTGCAAAAACTTTTATTCGGTACGAAATGTGTTTATTCATCGGTGAACTTTTCTGGTACCACTAAATAAATATTTCTTTATCTTTAAAAAAAATTTGTTATGCACATTGCAAGTCCAATATAAATTTTTGCTATATATGAATGTTTTTATTATTGTTTATATCGCGCACTTAATCATAAACTGACCTTACTCAAAAAAGCTGATTTTTGGAAAATCGCAAAAAAACATTTTGGTTACCACTTATAATTGGATAAAAGCGGCATAATAGTAACGAATTATGTATTTTAATGATGGTTAATAAAGCAATTAATAATATTGTAATGTTAATGATATTTTATTATTTGTTTGTTTCCTTAACTAAAAAATATTTTAGTTAAAAAGACGAAAATAGCTGTATCTCAGTATTGTATGGAAATATCGAAATAATCTTTGCATTGGCAGATAGAGGACATTGTAACGAAGCTTATGTCATTATACCTCTCTTTAGACCTAAAATGTAATCGATCAGATTATATATGATTAAGCGTGCGATACGTTTTATCGACAAACAAATAATATTTTATAGTTTTTATTATTTTACTTTAACCTTTAAAGGATAAACGATTTATACAATTGAATAAGGATAGTAAAACTCTCTTTAAATTACTTATATAAGTGATCATTTAATCATTTATTTGTCGTAAAATCCATGATACATGCATTTAGCCATTTCTAGCGTACAACAAACTAGTAAATTAGGAAGTTATACAAAAAAAAAAATAATTTAATAAACACTTTCGATTTTCAAATTCAATTCCGTGGCTGTAGTCAATAATTATGTCAATTTTTAATTAAATTAATGTCAATAGTCGGATGATGTCAATTATATATGTAATTTAATGCAAACGCATAATACGTTTAATTAATTTAATTGAATTTGAAATATTTTTCAATACATGTAATGCTAAAATTCTACATTATAATAAAATTAACAATTCCTAACTTAACCCAATAAGATGTACAAATTATTTTCTATTGGTTTTGTAAGTAAAAGTAAACAAGCATCAGGAAGGCAAGAGCACATCGAAATAAAACAATAGCGGTCCGCAGAATTTAATATATGAAGGGGGCAGACTGGGCAAAGAGGACAACACAAATAACTACAGGCATTTCTAGAAATCCACAACCTTAGTTATGTGAGGATTGCGAGATTTCGACTTCGTATTTGTAATGGTATTTCGTTTAGATTTACGTTCTACTAAGGACGGAAGATAGATATATATATATTTAATACCAAAACGTGATATAGAACACACTAGTGTTAGTGTATATACGACATTTCATTGGTGTCACCATCACGACCGATCTTTAATATTCGACTTATCATGTTTATCATGATGGTAAAAGACATTTATCACTACTTACATACTGAAGATAAGTCTTTTTTTACAATATGACACACGGACATCTGTTCCTAAGGTAGACATCTTAATGCCTTTGTTATATGGTAACAGCCGCCTGCTATACACAAATATTTTTTTATTATACATATAAATATACACCCAGATTCGAACCCAAAACCCTTGGAGGGCAAGGTCACTGTCCACTGCGCCAACGGGCCAGTCAAACAACTTCTGTTACAATTTTAATTATAATTGTACCTAACAGTACATAGTTTTCATCTATTTTGATGTTGTATATGTAACAAAAGCGATGATTTTCAGAGGGCTATTATTATTGTTGAATTTGAATAATAATAGACTTGTTAAGTTAATGATGAATATTCAGTCGGACGTGATATAGAATACACTAACACTAGTGTGTTCTATATTACTTAACTGTCAATGGTTCTTGAAATGTTCTCCAACGCTCATATTATTTTTATTGCTACTAACACTAGATCCATATGATCCCTGTTCGATGCCCATGGAGCTATAGTCACATTCTTACGGCAGCTCCACATTAGTGCCGTGAAGCTCCGTAAGCAGGCGTGAACGGTAATGTGGACGGTTTTCGCGGTGTGCGCACGCGTTCACCCTTGTTCCCCGATTAGATCGGTATTTTGTCCCGCAACAAAGAGTTCGCGCTTCTTTCGCGCGGCGTTCACAGGTACACATCCACGTTCACCACCCCGTGAAATTAAATTTCGCCATTGGGTTCAATAAAATAGTTTATATCAATATAATTCTGATAACTGCTTCTCTTTAGAAAGTCTGAAATGCAATTTTTAACATTAATAAAGACAGTTCTAATCATATAATAAGGCGATTCAAAAGTTCACGCAGCATCTTCCACGTCCATTTTGCGGCGAGTTCCACGAACGACAGTCAGCCTCCCGTGAATGTGGAGGGCATGACCTGTGCCGTGAATTCGCGGCGTGAATTCACGGCAATAATGTGGAGTCGCCCTTATAGTTGAGAGAATATTGACAACACTTAGATATGTCTAAGTGGCAGAGAGCTGGGTACGGTCTGGTTGCCGGTATTTGCTTAAGTCGCCAATGAATGCGCGCAGCAACAGAAGGTAGTTGCTGCGTGGCCTCCACTTAAGACAGTGCTAAGAATTTTAACAAGAGTAAGTGTATTGGAATAAAGAGCTCTGTGGAAGTCGATGGAGGAGGCCTATGTCCAGCAGTGGACGTCATCGGGCTGAAAGAAGAAGAAGAAGATGTAAAGCATAACCTTCTTCGGTAAATGGGCTATCAATATCAAACTGAAAGAATTTTTCAGATCGGACTAGTGGTTCCTGAGATTAGCGCGTTCAAGTAAACAAAAAAAAAACAAACAAACTCTTCAGCTTTATATGTAAGTATAACTATACTTACTCTTACTTACTACTCTGGCGCAACGACCCAAAGTGAGTTAGTAATATGCAGACACAATATTTTATATTTTTTAAAGTATTTTATATTTTAAAAAAAACTGAGTCATCGCATGTCGCTTGGAGACGTGAAATATCAAAATTGTTTTGTTTAAACAAATATTATAAAACGATGGCTCATAGAAGGAAATAAATATATGAGAAAATAATTGCAGTAAACAAGATTAAGTAAAGATTGTCAAGCCGATTGGGAAGAGCGGCGGAGAGACACGCGTGGCGACCCGTGGCATCACGTGGTGACGCACCACCACATCCCAAGCGCAATAGCTGGAATTTCTCTTCCATCGTTCATTTTTAACTTTGGAACTTCAACTGCTTCGATCTGTAAGAAATAAATTATTGAGACATTTAGTATTATGCAGCTTTATTACATTTATTTTATGCTGTATTTAATTATATACAGCAATTAGCAGCATTCCATGGATTCACTGTGCGAGTATCGGGTCCATCGAGTTACAGATAAAGGACCAATATCATAAACAATATATGTATATTAACTTTGCAAAGACGTAGTCTATGTAGTTTCTATCCCACTGCTGGGAATAGGCCTCTCACCTTTTGTGATCACCCTTTACGGTCTTGAGCTAATCTGGACCAGGTTCAACCCGCGTCAGATATTATGTTGTCGACCCTTCTCTTTCCTGGAGGACCGTTGCTCCGCTGTCCTGGTCTCAAATTTGCTCGTTGCTCGCTGGTCTCAAATTCGCTGTCCTGGTTTCTATCCCACTGCTGGGAATAGGCCTCTCACCTTTTGTGATCACCCTTTACGGTCTTGAGCTAATCTGGACCAGGCACCTAGAATCATAAAATTTGGCTGTAAGCCATAACTTGAAGTAGAAATATAGAAAAAACTCCGAAAAACTTAATTTTTTACTTATTGTCATCACAAAAATATACGGTGACTTTATCAAATTGAAAGATATCCTATGAAATGTATAAATCTTAAAATGACTTGGTAAACTATTACGAGTTGGTACGGAACTCTTCGTGGACGCGTTTCATTTGTACTTGCCCGGTTTATTTCTAAGTCTAATATATATCACAGAATATCGCTACCGAATCTAACACCTGAACGCAGGAGGACTTATTGGCTACCACAGATAGGATAGTCGATGTGATTACGTACTTGGCCAAGGCAATATAGAGCTCGCCAAAGAAACGCTAAAAAGCAGAAAAAGAAGGTATATTTATGACCTTTTCTCATACTCTAGCGGCTAGTGCCTATTCGTTAAACAATGGCGATTACAAGCACAATTGCAACGTATGCGACACGAATAGGTGTTTAGCGAGTAACACGGTTAAAAGTCTTTGGAATCATATCTTTATAAGCATTGTGTCATATAGTTCTATATATTTATTATTATTCTTTTTATTTAAAAATAATTTATTTCATAGATAAATAAACAGACGCTGGTAACAGACGCCTGTTATTTTTTTTTGTAGAAATATATACACATAGATAATACACCCAGACTCGAGGCGGGAATGGAACCCAAGACCCCCGGAGCAGAAGGTAGGATCACTGCCCACTGCGCAAACGGGCTAGTCGAATCTATTGGTCTCGTAAATTTTTCTGCCTCCTAATTTTTTTTAGTAATAGAGACTTATTCAACAATTTTCACCAATATTATAGATGATATTGTTCGACCAACTTGCTATTTTGAACTTCCGTTCACAACTATCAAATATCAAGAGTGTTTTGGATTGTATAGTCGACCAAAAAAGTGCTTTACCATTTTGGATGACAGCTCCTAGTTAAAGAAAATTTCGCTAAGAGTTATTGTTAAGATTAACGTAATGCATAACAAGCAAAAATAAGCCTTTTAACTAATTGACGTGCAAACGACATTCCACCTTAGCGTGGCAAACCAACTGGTGACGGGGGACTTTGTGTAGCCGGTCTTCGGGTCTTGTCAAGAATGTACAAACACCTTGAGCTGATTGGGGTAGTGGCTCTTACCGCTGCACGAGCGCGAGCAGCCGGCGCTCGGCGGCGCCGATGAGGCGCTCGAGCTGCGCGCCGGCCAGCAGCGCGCCCACCAGCGGGGCCGCGCTCGGCGCCCCGTGCGTCAGTTCGGCCAAGGCCTGCAGAGCGCTGTGCGCCGCCTCCGAGTAGTTGCGTACCCATATCACCAACTGGGCGGTCAAGTTGTTTTGACGCAACCTGAATTCTGCTTTTGAATATTTTTTTGAAATTAACTATTCTTCATACGTACTTCCTATTAGAAATTAAAGAAATTTCTTAAATTCCGAATACTGTGTTATAATAAAAAGTGACATTAACTAACACCTCAATAGTTCGAGATTCGTCTCGTTATGTAGTTACGTTACGTAGTTGATGGGGCAAGCTTTACGAATTAGAGGTACATTTTGATATATTTGTTCATTCAAAAAATGACCCTGCGATAGCATTGGTGATTCCGAGGATGACGTCAGATGGCAATCGGTCATCTTAACTCGTCTCACAGCCACATCCTCTGCAATCTAAGCGGACCCTGGTACTAGGCCGGGATAACCCTAGACAAAGTAAATAACGCTGAAATGGATATTTTTTTTAATTAATAAAAACTGATTACGCATATCGTACTCAAGTTTTTGTTTGCCCGCAACGAAAGCAGTAAATTGGCCGAGAGCGTGTCAGGACACGCTTAGAGAAGGGTTCCGTATCTGATATGCGATAAAGGTAAATTGTTCGATTTCGCTCCAAATAATTTTCGTAATGAGTTTTTAGCATGTTCTGTCAACATGGAAAATTTCAAGTCTCTACATGTAATAGTTTGGAAATCCTAGGGGAGAGACTACCTAACGGGCAGACAGACGGACAGAGCGAAATTATATGGGTTCCTAGTAGGACTACGGAGGTTGTGTCTGGTATTCGTATGATACTTTTTCACTGATTAATGTATATTTTTTTTCTGAATTGTTACAGGTTTTGCCGGAGACATGGTAAGTTGAATTCAATGCCATTTTGTTATGCCGGAGCCTATATAGCTATAGCTCAAAGTGTTTATACATATTTGTCCTTGAAGTATACAAAGTTCTACAAAACTTTGCGCAGCTACACAAAGTCACCGGCCACACTACATGTTCATTGAAATGATCATTCAAATGAAGCTATGCCTGGCTACGGCGTTACACACACGCGTAACTTCTGTTTGATCATAAGATATACAGATTTATTTTATTGAAAAAGGGTCCAAACGGTATTATTTATTAAAAAAAAAAACTAAATTGCACAAAGTGTAGAAAATTTCATCGAAATCGGTTCAGCCCTTTCGGAGTCTATCGGCAACAAACATAGTGACACGAGATTTTTATATATGTAAAGTAAATTACTGTTTGACTTAATCCTAATATATTAAAATCCAGTGTCAGTATGTATGTATGTTCCCAGTAAACTCATTACCAAGTCAACAGATAGTCATTAAAGTTGGCGCTAATGTTAAATCTGGTCCGACACGGGAGTTGCAACAGTTTTTATTTTAATTTAACGAAATCATTGAATACACGCGGGCGAAAACGCGAGCTATAGCTAGTGAAGGTATACTTATTACAGCCACCGCAAGCATACGGCGGTCAATACGCGCAACCTGAACAGCGTCGTGGGCTGGGCACCGGCGCAGCGGTGGGGCTGGGCGTGGGCGCGCTAGCAGCCGGGGGGCTCGCGGGCTACGCGCTTGGCGGGGGCTTCAGCAGGGATAGCCCCGAAGAGGTACAAAAGGATTAACTAAAGTGTTATAAAATTCTTATCGGAGGTCGTGGCTTCATCAGTGGTCGGGATTTGAGTCGATAGCTAGGTTAAGTAGCTCTTACCGCGGCTGGGTAGTAAACAGTACAGTTTTTTCGCAACGATTTATCGAAACGCATGTAGCGGCCGTTACTCCAACCGCTCCCCTCTGTTTTGTCGTCAAATAACGTGACATTGGCGAAATAAACCGTCCTCAGTTGGCACAGATACACCAAGCATTGATTGAAGATTAAAAATTTCTAATCATACCTGTAAAAATATAGTAAACATAGAGAAACTCAGGGTCCGCTTAAATGGCAGAGGATGTGGCTGTGGGGCGAGTTAAAATGACCGAATGCCATCTGATGTTTGCAGCATTACACCGATTTTCCCTAGTATTCATTTGCGGATTAAAGCAAAGTAGTTTAGTTTTTCATGAAAAAGATATTGGCAAAGCATAGCCTTAGACAGAACCTTATGGAAAGAGGCTAGGGAGGCCTTTGTCTTGCAGTGGGAAAAATAGGCTCTAAATAATAATTTATTACAAGATGCAAATGAGCAGACGGTTCACGTAAGTGACTACCATCGCCCATAGACAACTGCACCACCAAGAGGTTTGCGAATGTGTTGCCAGCCGAACAACGTTTCCCAACTAACACTTCGTATGTAATACATTTAAGAAAAGAGCATACTCAATTTTAATAAACAACGCGTTCAATATCTATTAATTCGTTAATAATATTTTCGACATTGTAAACGTGTCTCTCTATAATGTAGTAGCCATTAAAAGAAAAAAAAAAGTGTAAAAAGGTGCAGTTTATAGTGCAAAAAGTGTTTTGGCTCTAAAACAGTGAGAGAAAACCATTAATACCACACTTAAGGCACTCTGTATTATGCGAAAATGCATTGACATTACCCCAAAAGAAATTACAGCTGCCACACGCGTAATTATCGATTACAATCGTTGGTTGGATCGATTCGATCATAATTGATTGTGCGCACGAGCCGTTTTTCGGAATAGCCCATATCTGTATCGAAGGACCATCTCTAAAAGCACACAAGTGAATTTAAACCCTGTACCATTTGACGTAAAGACTAAAATCGTGTCAATTAAACAACACACATGAAGTATACAGCTTTTGCGAAATTACACGCAATGTTTAAACTTATGTGCCTACTCATAAGGGTCAATTTCTTTTGTGCTCATTTATCCAAGAATCGATTTAACGCATTTTGGAATTCTACAATCGATGTTAATAGCCGAAAGTTATGATAAGTAATCGAAACCGTATCGCAATGAAATCGAGAAATCGATTATTCTCTATCGTTTATTTTAATTGACACCATTCTCTTTTGGTACAGCGGTTGATTTTTAGTGTCTATGTATAAATTACGTAAAAACGTTAAAGAATTGTAGCGACTAGAGTATTTGCAGTATAACATTTGTTCCAGTATACTTTTATAGACAATAAATGAAAATCGATTACCCGGCGATTTTTTTTCCGTCTTAGGCTCATGCACAGTTATGATTTTTATTTTTTCTACCATTTTTATTTAGACTATCCTGTTCTATTAGTTTTATTACAATATTTGACTGGCCCGTTGGCGCAGTGGGCAGTGACCCTGCCTTCTGCTCCAGGGTCGGGGGTTCGATTCCCGCCTCGAGTCTGTGTGTATTATCCATTATGGAGTACTGTTCGCATCTTTGTGCCGGAGCACCCCAATATCAATTACTTCCATTTGACGGAATCCAACGACGAACAGTTGGAATTGTTGACGATCACATCCTAACGGGTAAACTGGAACCACTGGAGCTTCGCAGAGACGTGGGATCGCTCTGTGTTCTATAGTCTATATAACGGGGAGTGTTCTGAAGAGTTATTTAAACTGATTCCACCACCCACACTCCTCCATCGCACTACCCGCCTCAGATCCAAATACCACCCACATCACACTTCCCCGAACACTATACGGAAAACACCAAAAAAAAACACAAAGTCCTTAAACTATTCTGAGCCAAAACTAGCTACACTAACTTTCGAGAAACGCACGGTCACTAAAACAGCTCTTTAGTGGTCCTATCAAATTGCTATGTGTAGTGTTACAGATCTTTGCGACAGCTTCCATATTGCCGCGGCTTTTAAAAGGGTCTTGTCCTGTCCTGTCCTGACCTGTCCAATGATGCCAATAAAGGGTCCTTCATAAATTACGTCACTAGTTAAGGTGGGGCGAGTTCAGATGATCTACTGACTGTGAGGGTCCTCACCCTTGTAGTAGACCGGGATAACGCTTAGTAGAAGAACGTTATTAGAATCCATGAGAAGATTAAACTATATGTCTTAAAAACAGAATAATAAATTCACAGAATGACTGACATTGTGTCAGTTAATTTATACAGAAGATTTAGAAAACAAACAGATCTAATATGCATACTTACTTCTAAAAAGGCAACGCGTCTGCGATCTGTCTTGTAATGTAGGTGTCATATAAAATTCTGGTACCCGGACGCGCCTGCCCAATTCGGCTACAAGCATGGCGCTACCTCTAATTACAACGGGCAAACGAGCAGGTAGCAGGCACCCAAGTGCTTACCGACTCCCATATATGCACGACCACAAGACTGGCAGATGCGTTGCCGGCCTTTAATGACGAGTTTAGACTATCGGGAAGTCTCACAAACCGAACGAAACGCGACAACAATACCATCACTTAACGTGACAGCATTACCGCTACTTCACGCCGATCTTATGTGAGAAAGAGGTACTTCTTATAGATTTAACAATAGGCTATTATACTGGTAGATTTCAATGAACTCCTAGATACTGACGGGATGTTTTTTTTGTCACAACCATGTGTTATAATAGGCTAATGATGATTATTTTTATTGTCTAAAGACCGACTTATATCAGACAACCGAATGCTCATTCTACCTTAAATTCTTTTAATTTAAACAGACAGTATAAGATCGACATGAAGTGGCGGCAATGTTGTCACGTCAAGTGATGGTATTGTTGTCGCGTTTAAATTCGGTTTGCCGCTCCGTTCGCCCTATGGCAGGGCCAGTCCTGGCAGAATAAATTGTATTGTCCAAATATTGCGTACACGAACCTTCCTTACAAGGCAATGCGGAAATGGTACCCTAGCCGGCAAAACACGTCCGCAACGAAAATGCGTAAGATTTTTATATATGTTCGCTATCAAAGTCAAATCATATCTTCAAAGAAAACCTTTCATCTTTTTAGTATAACTAAATCGACGTGCGTTTGCATCGTGCGTGCGTGAATCCAGTCTCTCAAATCGTAAGATTTAGTGCCGAATGTATTAGGGAATAATGTTAGAGGATGTATTAGTTTATTCAATGGCCGGCGTTTGAGTCGATCTAAGCGATAGGCTAAAGATGATCTAAAGCAGTGTTTCCTAAACTTCTTTAGGCCATGCCCTATCTTAACATTTCGAAAATTATTATGCACACATACTATTTCCTAGCGTTATCCCGATTAAGTACCAGGGTCCGCTTAGATTGTAGAGGATTTGGCTGTGGGGCGAGTTAAGATGACCGATTGCCATCTGACGTATTGAATATGGGTTTAAACAGACGTTTCGGTCAAAGTTATCTATACATTAGAAACAAACGGAGACGAGCATAATACTATAGGATAATAGAATGTAGTAAATAGTAAGAAACCCTGACGCTCGAGTAGGACAACGTCTGCCTGGTCCGCCAGTTATTAATACACGTTTATTTTTTTGTAATTTCAGTGGCAACTCTTTATATGAGCAACACATTTATTATTTTTTATTTTAATGTAAATTACTTTTAAGTAATCAAAATCTTAAATTTAACTTTATTAAAAAAGATAGAGACAGAAGTTAAAATTTGAACATGCAGAGGTGTCGATAATTGTAACAGTAGCGTAAGTTTAATGGTTTTCATATGAAATTTATGGATAAGAGGAATTCGTTATAATAAATCCATATTACTCTTTAAATAATAATCTAAGTAGTTAATCTACGTTAATGACATGTCAAGCGTACTGTCTTCTGGTTTATTAATTTTAACAGGGCGCGGCAGTGTTATTGCAAAAATAGATAGTTTAATACATAAATATACATTTTTTACAGTATGAGACTGAATGCTGACGGTCGTAGAATTTATTTGAATTTCGAACAGGAGTTATGGTATAATATTTCATAAAAAAAGCTGAAGAGAATAGAAAATAGAGTGAATATTTTTCAAGTGATTTAGCGTAAAAATAATCTACTTTCAGTTTCATATGTCCCATCTGTTTCCACCAACAATGTTTTTTCTTTCATTTCCTTATTTAATCTGTACTAATATATAAAGCTGAATAGTTTGTTTTTTTGCTAGAACTCAGGAACTACAATTTATTTCAGTTGTTTATCGTGGTCACTAATATACTCTTATGCCGGAGCTAGAAATAGCTTCATTTCAATGATCATGTAGTGTGGCCGGGGACTTTGTGCAACTTTACAAAGTTTTATAGAACTTTGTAGACTTCAAGGCCAAAAATGTACAAACACTTTGAACTGTGTCTGGCTCCGGTATAATATTAATTTGTTCTTAATATTCGACTTAAATGTGAAGTTACCCTTATGTACTAAATATTCCAAAGTCGATTGTTGTTTGTCACGAAACCCGATTGCAGGCAATGATGACGGATTCATTGAGTCTAATGAACCAGAGGGACTGATCAGCTCTCGACGTTCGGGACGACGCACACTTTTAACGGTCAAAGTCAAACAAAAAAAAGTCAAAATATCTAAAGGAAACTTAACTCATCTTTGACCAAATATGGATTATTAATAAATTATGTCAAACGAATTTTACGACGCAGACACGTGGATGTGTTCCTTAAGAGATCTACGCGTTCAAAAATGGGAAGCGACTTTGTTTTATAGTCAGGAAAGATTTCAAATGCACCCGTGCGAAGCCGGGGCGAATGCCTAGTAACAAATAATCTTGCTAAGTGTAAAAGTATCAAATAAACTATGCATTACTAGAAGATCCGTTACGTTGAGTCAATAGGCGTTTATTGTCGGGCCCCGAGTAACGGACCACCGCACCATTGTTATAAGGAAAATATAGTACACTCGCTGTGTTATCGGTGAATCTGTTATTTAAATGTCAATACCCTCCAAAGCCTGTGATCTTTAAACAAGAATACACACTGAACTTGTCACGATAGTATCTGAAACAGTAGCGTCGCTATAATCGGCTACTGTTGAGATGGCGACACGATCGAAAAATTATCAAAACATATGCTTAATTTTTCTTTTCAGCCATTTCTATAAAGACCTAATATTCCAAGAGCCCAAATTGCGAAAATACTGCGTCGTTTTAAAATTACTGCAACATCCAGGCAAATTTTTGATTTTCGGTTTCACTTAAATTATTAAATAACGTTTGATAAAAGAATAATAATAATAAAAATTTGAGATTGAGTTTATATTAATGTGTATTATCAAAAGATCTGCAAGAATTGGTATTATTAAGTGTTTATAAAATTGATTAAAGATATTTCGACATTGATGGTCAGTCCAAATAACTGTACTTATATTAAAATATTGTGGACGTTTATTGATACTTTAAGCGTTGCCTGAACACGATTTACTCTCCTTCATGCTTATCCTTACATATTATAAAACAAAGTCCTCCGCCGCGTCTGTCTGTCTGTCTGTTCGCGACAAACTACTGAACGGATTAACATGCGGTTTTCACTAATAGATAGAGTTATTCTCGATAAAGGTTTACATGTACAAGCCAGCGCGAGAGTTAAAAAAACGTTGCGTTAAATTTGGACGTTGCCACTTTTTCAGTATCGTGCATACGAAAATATACCGTATAGTTAGAAATATAACGCTGAAAATAGAACATTATTCGATAAAAAAGCGTCACGTTATAAAAGCGCTGCCGTGTGGACAGAAATTTGGATATCCACATGTTCTATTTGAACGGTTTTTTAACGCACATCAAAAAAGCTCTCGTGCGAATGAGGGCTAATACAACAACGGGCAGAACGTCTGCCGGGTCCGCATTTTTTTTATTTTTTTATTTCATTTTTTATTCTATTTAAATGTATTTAACATTTAAATAAAATAAAAAAAAATTGTTCTGGGAAAAATGAGATGCGTAAAACTTCATCTTTTTTTTACTGATCGTCTGGGAGACACTTTACAAACCTCAAAACATATGTTCACTTTCTTTATTCTCTCCACCTCACTTTGTATGCACGACCGTCCACTAACAAAAACAAATGTGACCCACTTTTAAATATAGTAGAACTGGCTGTTCTCCGCGACTTAGTTCGTGTAAAAGTTCATTTATACTCACGAAAGCCCAAAGACCACCTTAATCCGGTTTCGCAAAATTGTTGATGTCTACTAATTATAAACTAGGTACATCCCTACTATATTTCATTTTTGTCCGCCACGCAGTTTTTTAGATTTCTTGATCATTGACCTTCCGCTTTATATATATATTTAAGAAGAGGAGGAATATTTTTTAGGCAATATTTAATATTCCCGCTTCCACCTTAATTTTCCCCTACATAGCTTTAAGTAAAAGCTTGTTTTAGTGGGTGCGTCAAAAGCCCGGGGTTTCAACTGGGTACCAGGATTTCTCCAACCCAATCTAGGCCACCACCTCATTTTTTTTTTTGTCGCTGGGTCATGCTTTTACTCACTACCCCGTTCGCAAATAATCCCATGATCTAGGATTCGTTGACCACCTGCCATCACCACATCCGCCCACATCTAGTGTAAGATTAGATATTGGAAAGAAATAGAGAAAGGAAAGACAGAGAGAGAAAAAACAATACATTAAAACTTGAATAAAATAACTTATATTAAAAATGTGATTTATTAATATAGAATATTAATATCAATATAGTCAGTCACCGAACCTCGTTGCCTTTGTTAAGACTCTTCCATATATTCTCGAATATGATACCTATGACGCGGCGCCAGACCTCGCTCAGAGCGCTTTCGCTAAACGTCTCACCTGACTGTACCTCCTCATTGTCATACGCCTGCATAACTATTTCCATCGCGAAGGGTATTCCGTACACCTAAAAATAGTAATGCAATAAAATTTTATCTAAAAATAAAAAAAATATATTAAAAAAGAAATTATACTTTTTTGGCGTGAGCGGTAATCTATCAAGGAAATAAAAATCGACTGTAAATTAAATTAACAATCTTTATTTCTTAAAAAAAAAGACTTCAAATTGTCATAACTGGACCAAATTGAAATGGGACCACGGGAAAAGGACCAGTTATCAAATAAAAATGTTAGTTTTAGAATGTCCTATCAACATGGAAAATTTCAAGTCTCTATTTCTAATAGTTTGGAAATTCTAAAGGAGGAACTGCTGGTTCGATTTGAAAAATTCTTTCAGTGTTAGATAGCCCATTTATCGAGGAAGGCTATAGGCTATATACCATCACGCTAAAATTGAATCTAACTTTTTTTACTGAATTTTACGCGGAGGAAATTGCGGGCACAGCTAATTTTAAATATAAATATAATTCATACTAACCACATCTCATGCTCTGATATGAAAAATGCCAACACAATCAGTCCCCACTTTATGCTCATTTCGACAAATGGCCCACATTCGTCTTCAGCGGATTATTTCACTAATTGCATATGACTATATGTACGACTAGCTGCGCCCGCGACTTCGACCGCTAAAAATTAGGCAAAAAAATATATATATTTTAGCGTGATGATATATAGCCTATAGCCTTCCTCGATAAATAGGCTATCTAATGGCTATCAGTGAAAGATTTTTTTTGAATGGAACCTGTAGCTTCTGAGATTAGCGCTTTCAAGCAAACAAACTCTTCAGCTTTATATATTAAGCATAGTAGTACGGATTTGATCACGTAAGTTTTATCCTTGAGAAGTTTAAAAAAGTAAATATTAGCATTACCCAATACCAAGATACCATGTGACATAATACTTGAGGGTAACTAAAGTACACCAACCAAGCACTTTCAATACCAGCCAGCTCACTGGCCACTGCGTAAACATCAGAAGTAAGTCTGTTCGATAAATTATTTATATGAGTCCACATTCAAGCAAGCATCTAAAGTTGTTTCTAAAAAGTCTTTCTTAACCACCATAGTCTATCTATATAGTTAACTAGCTGTGCCGGCGACTTTGTCCGCACAAATATATTTTTACACAAATTGCAAGGTAACATAACAAACATATTAAAAGTAATTGTGATTAAATTAAAAATATATTCATTCCTATCCTTATTACCTATATACTATTAAGCCCGAATAGTACATCGGTACAAAGGATTGACTATAACCTATGAATCACCCGGTTCGATTCCCAAATCTTCGGGGCCGCTATCGCACTCCCTAAACATGTTTAATCTATACATATAAATAAAATTGATGGGACGATACCTATTGTTAAATCATTTATGTACTCGTTTACGTCGTACACTAGTGTCGGCCTCCGTTTAATACTTAAGGTCGTGCCTAATTGTGGGACGGCACGTTCACACGATGCTGATTGTATCCAGAGAAAAAATTGTGCTTGTAAATATACGTCCATAAAGAATAAGAAAAGTTCAGTGATATTTGATTCCCTAACCCAGTTACAGAATAGATCCCCAACAAGAATATTAGGAATACTTTTTAGGTATGTCTAATATTCCCTTTTCCCCTCCTACTAAGCTTAAATTAAAAGCTTGTACTAAAGCAAACTAGATGGCGCTGTACGGATAGGTCGACGAACGCGGTACAAACGCTGTTGCGTACCATATAAGATCAAACATTCTTCATAAGTGCTCTGCTTCTTTTAGTCTTAGCGTGGTGGTATATAGCCTATGGCCATCCTCTATAAATGGGCTATCTAACTTTGAAAGAATTTATCTAATAGGACCAGTAGTTCCGGAGATTAGCGCGTTCAAACAAACAAACTTCAGCTTTATATATAAGTATAGATATACCTTCATTCCTTTTATATTTTCCCAAAAAACAACATGAAATATTTGTCGTGTGGCTCGAGATTTCCGAATAAGCGGTAGCTTTAAAATACCGTGTAATCAGACGTTGTTTGTTAGTCTACCAATATATATTTTTTTTTGTTTTCATTTCCCTTATTTTAGGGAAAGTTTAAAAAAATATAGACAGGAAATGTCCTAAGATTATTGATAAATACTAAATAAATGCAGAATTGTTCAATAATTCAGTATACTTCAAATAAACGATGTACGTGCTAGACCTGTTGACCAAAATAACTTAAGGCAAAATATCTTTAACACGTTTCTTCATCTGCAATGACGGCGCGGATGCTGTAAAATTTTATTACGTCACAATCGCACACTGAAAAAGTTATTTTAAAAATGTTTCCAACGTATATAAATTACTTGAAATGTTGACTACACACCATAAATTTTTCAAATGTTTAAATTAATATTTAAAATGTCAAAAGAATAATCCATGTAACGTGGTCATTTTAGACACCGAGTCCATTTACCGAAATTGATATATTTACAGTGTGATACAAAACAGCCAAGATACAAGATTTTTGGGTTGTTATTTATGTATGGGGTCCGGTATATCAATAAATAGGAAATGGTAGCCCACGACGAAATTAACGACAAACTTTGCGGATTTGTACAATCCGCAGTTGTTATTAGCAACCATATTCTTAACCATAATTAATAATAATAATAAAATCTTTTATTCCTCTTTCATTCATTCATCCTCAGCCCGATTCAGTCCACTGCTGGACTAGGGCCTCTTCACGAGCACGCCATTCACCTCTGCCCTTCTCCCTTCCCTCTTTCCCACTTAGAAAGGCAAGAACTATCTAAGATAAACATTTGCTTCAAACACTATATATGCCATCGTACACAACGAACGAAATACAATAATGTATATATAAAGAACTCTCAGTAAAATGACGAACGAATATTAAATTTTTATTACATACGATTATAGAATATATTAGAGTAATTTATAGAATAATTACTTAAAACGCAAGCTCATTGTAATGCCGGAGCCAGAAATAGCTGAAAGTGTTTGTACATGTTTGACATTATTTAAAACTAAAAATGCAAATTTGGTGGCTACTTCAGAATACTCCAAATTGGTGACGATCGCACTAAAGCTTTCCCCTATTTCCCTCGGTCTGGCGACTATCGACTGGACTGATTTCAATATTCCTTTTTTTGTTCTGTTTGTTATTGTCAGGAAAAAGTTCTTATAAAAAAAATTGATAAGACAGTTTAAAAATACCTTACCGCTACATTAAATTATTAATAATGTAACTTTAGAGGTTTTGACAATTTAAACTTTTTTTAAAGTAACCTTATGGCGTTCGATACAGCATTGACAGATCGTTTAAAACAGATGCTTCGGTCCAAGTTCTATCTGTATAAATAAAAATGAGTTTCCGTTCCACTCATTTTGGAATACACTTTGTATTCCAAAATGAGCGGAACGGAACGGAAACAGAATCAATATTAAAGAAAGTCAATACCCAATGTTCAGGCAGGATAGCGTCTGCCAGGTCGGCTAGAACTAAATAAGCGTTAAATCGCTGGAACAGTTAAATTACTTATAAAAGTAAATAGTGTAGTCAAAATAATGAGTGAGTAGAATACAGTTAGAAACTTATTCTGTTTCTAGACAAATAAATACCAATACTTAAATAGCAAATACTACGGACTTACCTTTCACAGCAGCGTTGATGCGATCCAAGTGATAAAGCGTCAGAGGAACTGGATCGGTGAGGAGACGAAGACGTGAAGGTCCCCCATCATTTTCCACATACACTCCATCACTAAGAAATATCGCTGACAGACGCGGACGAGGCCCTGGCGCGCAGGACTCTCGCGCACGAGGCCTCTCAGCCGTCAAAGTAGCACCACTCAATGAGTCCACAAAAACCCCATTCTCCTTCAAAACATCCCTTAACTCACTCTCGTTTCCCTTCACGACCCGGCGCATATAAATCCTGTAAAGATTAGAGCGTTTCTCCCTCCCTTGGATCGATCTAAACTTCTTAACCGTCAGAACTTTCCCAGTAAAAATAAACTTCGACTTTCCTATCGCCTCCATCAAAGCCCACTCATCCTCAATGAGGCTCTCATTGAAATTGCATGGCGGCAAAATGGCCCTATGTCTTCTATGGTTACCATTTCTTTTCCTCACTTTGCCCCGAATACGAATCTCGCCTCCAACGATGACCGCCAGTAGGATAATAAATACAAGCATAGACGGCTTCATTTCGCGGTATCACTGATAGAACACTTCCAAACGATATCTATAAATGAGTACATATGTCATATTATGCGATTTACTTATGTGTTTGGTTCTCAAAGAGGCGGGAAAGAGTCAAATCCGTTGACATCTTACTGAGTGGAATTCATGAAATTGATTATAATATTTACATGTATAATGAGATAAATGTTCAATAACTTATTCAAATTTCGTTATTCCATAGATGGTTCATGGATCGAGCGATGTTTGGATCGATACAAACTTGTTTGTAAACAAACGCGCGATCGTTCTGCGTGAGATGGCGTCAAACGCGTGCGCGCGCGCAACTGGCCAAAGCTTACTGGAGGCTGTGAGGCGTAACCGCCCGTATGAAGTAGTAGAGCCCAAAATATAAACAGGACAATTGTTTTACTCACATGCTTTCCTATTCCTTAGGTATACACCGTAAACCTATATGATATTTAACTGTCGCCTGATATACATAATTGGCCTAAAACTCGTCATTAAAGGCCGGCAGCGCACCTGCTGGCCTTCTAGTTGTGCAGATGTCCATGGGCGCCGGTAGACACTTCGGTGGCTGCTGCCTGCTCGTCTGCCCCCTTGTAACATAAAAAAAATACATAATTACATTGGGAATAACATTCCAAAACAAAGAAACACTTTTTTTCACACTTAGACTTACTTTGATTTAATAACAAACGAAAATATGACAAAGTCAATGCCATAAATACCCAGATTGAAATACACTACATTTGCTTAGCAAATGGCTAATTTTGCTTGCATACTTAGACATAATATTTCACTTAGGATTGTGATAACTGGGACACTATAATACCGACATACAAATATATTTTCTAGCTACTCCTTCTTCCTAGCGTTATACCAGTTTAATACCAGGATCCGCTTAGATTGCAGAGGATGTGACTGTAAGGCGAGTTAAGATGACGTCATCCTGTCTGACGTCATCCTTGGAATCCCCACGATCTTATAACCTCACGAGTAATAATTGGATTCTACTATTTTACGTGCTTTCCGAAACACGGCGGAATATAATATCTATGTATTGAGGATTAATTGCCCAGTTCGTACTTTTACTCGTTGAACTACGGAGGTTATTAAATCTAATTTCTATGCACGAAAGATTATTCCTAAGTCGCAACAACGACATTTTCATATTATACAGAAGACAAAACATCTAAGTCAGCTATGCATAATTCAAAAGGTCGTCTCAAACTTTAGCAAGCTAGTTGGAATGCAACAGTTGCTTGCCACAAGCTTTTTAAAAGTTTACCTTAACTTAGAGGTCGCTACCACCAACCTCTTTCTTAATGCAAACTTTATTCTACATAAACAAGGCACAATTTTAAAACTCGCGAAGAATATTAAATTTTGAAAGCAGTCAAGTCTGTGTTGAACTAAGTTTCATCCGAAAATAACTTCTTTTTCTTTCTTTGCATCTAAGTATTAATTTGATAGCCTCTATAGCCCAACGGATAAAAAGACAGTTTAAGATAATGGGTCAGACGCTTAAGCAAAAACAAAATACCCTTCAAACATGACACATCACAATCTTGGTAATTAAACCAAGAGCAGAAGTCAAAACTCAATGTTTGCAATGGGACGCAGCATTTTAGGTGTTAAAAGAACTGTCCGAGATTGTAACACAACCTTGCGACCCATGACTATAGTAATGGATGTGGGGAAGACGTCAGCAAAGCTAAAGTGAAAATGGACCCCCAAAGGTGGGCCAATGGGTACGATATTATAGACCCCCAGCAATGGTCGCATACCAACGGGGGGGCCGAGGAAGATCGCTCGAAATAAGTTTCCTAATGAGTTTTTGGCATGTCCTATTTACATGGAAAATTTGAAGTCCGTCCAATAGTTTGGAAATCCTAAGGGAAGGACCACCTTGCGGGCGGACGGACAAACGGACGGACTGCAAATATAAACTGTAAAAAAAAGAGGCCAAATGCGTGTTAAGACACGCTTATATAGAAGGAGCCGTATCTGATACGCTATAAACGTATTTGTTAAATAACTTCAAAAGTTGTTGTCCGATTTCGTTCAGAATAATTTTCTGGGTCAGGAAAGGAAGGTGTGGTTGGAAAAGGGGAAGGCCTTTGCCCAGCAGTGGGACAGTATAGGCTAATTAAAAAAATACAATTTAGTTGTTTGTAACGCTCTACTGTGAAGCTGGGAATTTGGGGTTGCGACAACTTACGTGGGAAGTATCGACTTTATTGTGTGTAGTTGAATGTAAAATATATTATAAATAAATAAATAAATATATAGGACTATATGACACACGGGCGTCTGTTCCTAAGATAGACAACTTAATGCCTGTGTTACCATTTATCAAAGAAAGCTATGGGCTATATATCATCACGCTAAAATTGAATCTCTTCTCTTACTTAATTTTATGCGGCCCCTTTTACGTGCCTAACGAAACACGGAGGAGGTCGGACATTTGAAAACCAATGTTAGAATTGGTCACCCATCCATCACTCGGCCGCGCTAATAGCTGCTTAACCTGAAGATCGACTCAAGCGCCGGCCACTGATTAAGCTACGATCTACTTAACAACTTAATTATGTATTTATAAATAAATGATGTAGAAGCTTGATCATCATCATCCGCAGCCCTTTTTCTCCCTCTCAAAGTGCTCTCCCCGCCCGTACCACACCATACGGTCTTGTAATCTGGACCAGGTTCGATAAGTTACTAAGCACAAAAAAATTTATCTTTTTTTTTCTTTATTTATTTAGAGGCTTTTATACGTTTATGACCTTATAAGCTGGAACAATATCAGAACATCCTTAGATCGCAAAAAAATATTACAAATTACTTTGTGTCTGGTGATATTATGTTCAATGTTATCACGTTAGGAGATCTATCAAGTTAGACGAAATAACACATAAATGCCATATTTTATAGAGAGAGACTAGCGTCTAAGAAACAGACTCGACCTAGTTTAGACGCTAGTGTCACGAACACACTTATATGACAAAATAAAAATTTCATTTCATGAATATCTGTTGACTTGATAAGTTCACCGGGTACGTACATAATGACACTGTATTTGTCTCCAGCCTTACTAAAATTCTACCTTAATGCTTTCCAAATGACACTCCCAGACCAGAGTAATCTAGTTAGATGGGATTGGGTAAATGCCTTTTAAATTAATATTTTATATAGACAGAAAATTATCATTAGAAGTCAACATTATCATTTTAAGATGTATTATTATTTTGTTGTTTTGAGTAGGTACAAGGTTACAATATTCAATATTCAATATGGTTTACTGTTATATATAATAAAATTTAATTATGCAGTCTACAACTGTGAACTGTTTATTAAACCTAAGTTTATCATGGCTCGAGCGATCGATTCTTCTTAGAAATCTATCAGTCAAACAAATTATTTTCAGAATTTCTAAAAAAAGGATAATCCTTTATAAATGGGGTTTAAATCCATTACATATAATCTGCAGGAATTTTCCGTGTTGATAGAACATGTTAATAACTCAATAGGAAAAATATTTTGAACGAAATAGGATATAAACTTTTAAACTTATTTAACAAATATGTTTTTTCTTTATAAACGTGTTTCAGAGGCTCTTGGGCATTTTTTTATTACAAACTAGTTTTGAACGTTACGTTTTCAAACTATTACAAGATAAAGATTTTCTAAATATGTATAGCGAATAAGTTTCTTGAGGATGTATTAAATAAACTTTTCGTATTAGGCAAAAGTTGCTGCTTCCAATTACGTTGTTCCTAAATGATAAGGGTGGCCCACGCGGACGGAGTTGCGGGGCGCAGCTAATATTATTTATATATATATATACTATATTAGGAATACTTTTTTGGTATGTCTAATATTCCCTTTTGCCCTCCTACTAAGCTTAAATTAAAAGCTTGTACTAGGAGTGGGTGCGACAATAACCCAACGGCGGTGGGATTTGAACCTTATGTCGAACCGATCTAAAGAAATAAACCATTACCTATCTATGTTGTATTTTTTACCCTTATTATGAAATAAATAATCTTTATTCAGAATCAGTTACTTAACATGGGGGCAGAATCCTATAAATATATACAGTAAGATCAAAAACTGGTTACGCTAGCGAGATTGTCAAATCTGTGTTAAGGGTAACTCGCCCTCTCCCTTAGCCGGCTGTATTGAGAAATACATAGGTTTCCTTAACTAAATTAATTCCTTAATTAGCTATCAAAGCTCTTTCTAACAGTTTGGATTTATTTTTCATATATAAATTGGTTTTATACTAAAAAATAGAAGACTCTAGTATGGCAGTTGATGTAACTGATTAAAAATAACTTGACTCCACTGTTGGTTGGCAAATCTAAACCAATAATAAAGGCGAACTCTGTTATCTTATGTGAATAAATCGCCGAACCGATTTGAATGACTTTTGGTATAGACATACATTGCACCTTGGACAAGGACATACATAGGATATTTTATACTACTGCGAAATTAAACTGAATGCAGTGGGACATTGTAGGCTAATTAAAAAAGTATATATTAATACGAGAAGCGACAACTTTAAGTACCATTTTACGAACATTGCTCCTACGGATGAGTTTGAAATTTGGCACAATTGTAGTCCATATATAGGAAGGTGTGCAAATGCTAACTTTTTTTTTTAAATGCATTTTTAATATATTAAAATATTAAAATAAAACCACAGCCGCACCAGTGCCAAATCATTGACACGCACATTTTGTTTTTGGTATAAAACAAGGGGCAAACGGGCAGGCGGTTCATCTAAGTGACAACCGACTCCCATAGACAACTGCAACACCAGAGGGCTCGCAGATCTGGCCTTTGAGATATGAGTATGCTCTTTTGTTGAAGGTCCTTAAATCGTGTGAACATATATTGGATGATGTCAAAGCGTGACAACTGTATGTCAGGTTAAATGTGAAGCTTTATTTTTCTGTGAATAGAACAATATATGTACGCAAAAAGATTTCTGGGCGAATTTCGATCAGCCGGCGATCTGTAATATGTATAAATAAACTTAAATGTAAATTAATTAATAAACCCTGATCACCGATTACCGATTAGTGAGGAAGATTACGATATGCCATTTGAAGATTATTTTCTCAATCATGAAAACAGTGGCACTATTCCATAACTACGATAATCAAATTCATCAACACAACCGGCAGACGAACACTGAAGCAATAATTGAAGAAAAAAAACCAAATCTAGATCAGTCCAGCCGCTTAGATAGAGGTCGTATTCAAATAGAGAAAGAAGGGGTGCCCCAAGGAAGTGTTGTTAAGTCCATGCTTGTACTTTCTATATATATTTGATTTGTCACTAACTGATATATTAGGTAAAGCCACGTTAATAAAGCTAAACGAAATCTTAATTAATATTACGAATCTAAACAAGTTCCTAATTGTTTTGTTTACATAAATATGGGTAAATTAGTGCTTGCGCGACACGAGAGCGATGACTTATTGTTTCTGCACAAAAAGGAGCAGAGCTTTGTCGCTTTATGTATTCGCGCCTTTGCATATCCTAAAGCGTAAAAAGCCTCATTTGTATTGCGCACGAAAATATTAAATGCTGGATATTACGGCGGCAGACAAATGGTGTAAATAAAACACGTTAAGCGCGAGTTGGCCAACCATGAAGCGTTCCGTACTTATATGTATTTTATTTCTCTCACATTTTGCTTTTAGCGTCAAAAAGTACTGTAGCTATCCATGTACGGCGCGGCGGTCCAGAACCTAGGCGTTCTAAGTCATTTATTAACTATCCTCCTATAAATAAGGTAAATATCTTGAGGCAGAACGTATTATTAATGAGTTCTGCGAAAGCCAATTTTGTATTAATATGATATTGATTCAAATATAGCCTTTTACACTACTATTAAATTATATTACTTATAGTAATGTAACTACATGTTGAAATCAAATATTTTTCTGATCTGGATATTGCTTAGTAAGTTGTACTTATTTTATTTATATACTAGCGGACCTGGCAGACGCAGTCCTGCCCGAACGTTGGGTTACTTACTATTTACTTAATTCTATTATCCTATAATATTTTCCCCGTTTTTTTTCCCCCGTCCCGTTCCATTATGGTTCACTATTTTGGCGTTAATGGCTAAAACAATAAAAATAGATATATGCTGTAGCGAGATTTTGTACAGAACTATTTAAAATAAACATTTCCTTCATACCCTTTATACTTGTAACTCTAACGGTTTTTGCAACGTACGCCAGAATAGTTCGCAGATGGCAGAATTTTCTTCTACTTACTTGACATTTATCGTTATATTTTAGATAATTCTCACAATATCTTTGTAATTTATAGCCTATGTGTTATTCTGATGTAAAAACTACATTTTTGTAAACTTTTATTAAAATCCATTCAGTAGAGTTCTACCCTGAAAGAGTGTCAAACATACATCCACGTGTAGAAACTTTCGCGTTTATATTATGACTAAGATATATGTGTAGATAAAAACCAAGTTTAAGGTGGGTTTAAATAATTTAATGACGCATTTTAATGACGATAATGACACAATATAAATGTAGTGAACAATTAGTAAGGGAACCCTAATAAAAACGAAACGTCTCACAGACGTAGACAGTGACACTGGAAGCTGGGTGCAGCCAACAAGAAACTGGCTTCCATTTGCAGGGCTCGCAAATGGGGAGCGCTCAACCAGAAATACTGGCTTTTAATCCGACGCTTTCATAAAGCCACTTCATAATTTTTATGTAAATACAGAGTTGTTAATATCTCATAGAATATTAAATTTTAAATAAAACATCGACATATACTATATGCCTTTTTATACATACTAGTGATCGCCTGGTGGTCGACATTCAACCACTTATCTTATACTAGTTGTTACTCGCGAATTCATCCACGTAAAATTAGGTGAAAATTGCTAAAAGCTTGTATTAGAAGTGGGTCCGACAATACCCCAATGGCGGTGGTGTTTGAACTGGGTACCTTGCGGATTTTAGTCCATACCTTATACTGTAGACTCTAAATTTTTTTAAATATATTAATATATATAATAAAATTAAAATTAATATATATATAACGTTAGTTATAGTTAAAATTATATAATAAGTTATAATGACTTATCTTCAGTAGTTAATCTGTGTTAAATTTTTATTACTACCATGGTATACATGACTGAAGGCAAATGTTATTGTCGGGCAGCAGCAATGTCTTTAGAACTACCATAATTGAGAATTGTATTAACAATTGCCACTGGTTGTTCCTATGGCGAAAAAAGAGAAGGAAGTTGTGGCTGCCTAAAAAAGCAATGTGTTAAATATATCTGGGATTATTCACTTAGGTCCTTGAGGAGGTCGTAGCCTAATCAATGGTCGTCATTTGAGTCGATCGCTAAGTTAAGTTGCTCTGGCTGCGACCGGGTGATAGATGGGTGGCCCATTCTAACACTAGTTTATATTTGATATCCGACCTCCTCCGTGTTTCGGAAGGCCGCAATGTAAGCCGCACAAAAATACATTTTTTTACGACATCACGTTACAAATCTTGCAAATTCTTGGCTGTTATCTACTATAATATGTATGTTAACCGTCCTTAAGAATCATTCTATCGATTGGTGTTTTCACCAATCGACATCCTTTTTTTATTTTGTCGGACAGACCCGACTTTTTAGGACTAATTTCTGAAAGACCGCAAACTTATCCGCGAACCATCTTGTACCACCTGCTCAGGCTTGATGGTGGTAATAATCAGACAAAACGCCAAGACCGGTAAAGTGGACTCTGGTCATTTACCGGGACAAGGCTAAGAAGAAGAAGAACAGGAATATATGACACACGGACGTCTGTTCCTAAGGTAGACAACTTAATGCCTGTAGGTAACAGACGCCTGTTTTAAACAAATATTTTTTAGAAATATATAAATAAATACAAATAGTTAATTCGCCCAGACTCGAGGCGAGAATTGAACTCATGACCCCGGAGCGGAAGGCAGGGTCACTGCCCACTGCGTCAACGGGCCAGTCGAAATGGCCTTTGCCAGGTTATTTGAAGATTTATACTTTTCATACGAAATCTTTTAATTTGACAAAGTCATTGTATTTTTCACATCCCTATACATGTGTGTGTAAATCGTTTGGCATTGGTATGCGTAAAGTTTTATTTTAAAAAAAATAGCCAAGAGCTTGTCAAGACACGCACGCTTATATAGAAGGGCTCCGTATCTGTTACGCTATGAACGTATTTGTTAAATAACTTCAAAAGTTGTCCGAAGTCCGGTCAAGAGCCTAGTGACGTCACATATCGTTAACGTATGCTCCAATATCCAGCTTAAATACAGCTACGTTACGTTACACTAGACGCCATGATAGTCAGAGCGTTTAACTGATTTGGAAAATTCGAGCCACGAGAAGAATCAACAAAAAACTGGTTAGCCACTCCTTTAAAAATAGTTCTCATAGGTTTTCGTTCAGGCGCGGATCTAGCCTTCAAAAAAGTTGGTGGGCACAGCCACTCAATTTTTCACCGACTTTCGCCCAAATACCAGTCGGCGTATGACTTTGTTAAATTTGTATGGTCACAAGCCCCGGGTCACGCTTTTAGTCAATACTAATGCAACTCTAGCTTGACACAACAGTTTTCCAGACTACGAAACCATTAAATTCCAATAAATTTCCATTTTTATAACTGCAGCACTAAAATCTAAGAGTAAAAATACCTGTATTTATTTTTAAAGTTCAGAAATATGAAAGTAATGAGGAATTTAGGTCCAATCTATCTCTATACTGTAATTCATCGAAAATTGGTCGAGTTTTTTTATGTGCGCAAACGTAATGCACAGCCATGGCAAGCGCGCTCCACCATAGACCGCATCTACACTTTATCAAGTGTGACTGCGGTCAAGCGCTTGCCTATATCCAATTAAAAAAAAAAAACGTGTATAGCGGCTATAATTGACATCATATCCAAAGGAACTGGTGGCTAAATCCTTTTAATAGAAGTAAACAAAGTTGAACTGAACTAAACAAATATGATATTGAAGTCCACGGTGTATTTATGAGACAGTTCAGCTTAAAGGCACCGATATTAAGTTATAGACACACCCAACAGGCGCTTCTCTTTTATACTGTGTCTTATTTCATCCTTGTACTCCTCACTATCTAAAGGAAAACTTCGATTGTTTTGGTACCGACGGGCTGAGCTCACCGTAATTTGAATACGTTTAAAATAAAACTGCCAGTACATAACACAAAGTTTTTTCACAAATCTTTCACAGTACAAGCCATTCAAATCAAATAGTGATGGTGGTCGCATCACTATTTGATTGACTTTGACACTTTTCTTTTCTCTATTATTGTTTGTACCTACAGACGATGACTAATTTTAAATATAGTATACGTTAGTATTTTATATCTACTTATTTACTATATAAGGCAGTGGTTGTGTCCATATAGTAGTAATACCTCATCCTCGTAAAGGTGGATTTAGACTAATCGAACTTAACCAGCGCCAGAGCTAGAACTAGAGCATTCTTTCTCGATATTTTAATGTGAATGAAAGCTCATGCCTCGTTCTTAACGTTTACACCAAAATATTAAGGAGCAAAAAACTAGAATTAGAATCTTTGAACGCAGACAAAGTAATGAAAGAATGCTAACAAGGCAATCATGTAAAATGTACTAAACTGTAATTAGAATCTTGCCAAAAATACACTAATTGTAGGACACATAATCAGTTTCTCGCAATTTTATGCCACAAAAATATTTTAACACTTTTTAGGGTCAAATAAATCGTCATTTAAGTACATGAAAATATGGTAAGTCTATTATGAAATACCTATAAGTGGGTACTGACAAACACTTTGAGCTATGTGTGGCTCCGGCATTAAGCTTCGTTGAGACATTTACAAGTGATTCGTTCAGAAAGGATGTAGTTCATATATACAGGGATAAGGCTGCTTAAAGGCACTCGCAAGTCGCGGAAACGCATATTTTTTCATAAAGCTAATCACTTAATGATGATACGCTTACAGATAGAAACGTGCGTCAAGGAAAGTAAGAAAGACAGATAGCATTTATTCACATATTTATATACACAGTCTAGACACATAAACGCAGCTAAGAACGAACTACATATACATAATTCAGCTCAGCGTTATGCAGAAAATCGGTGGCAGCGGGTACCACCGAAATGTTGTTGGTCTAATGCGAGTGTCCAGAAGCTCTTTTATCATTTGAACAATTTCATCATCATCTTCGTTGATTTCTGCAATCATTAAAAATTTGTATCACATTATCAAAGTTCAAAAATTTTGATAAATTTAAGTAGTTTTATGCTTTAATAAAAATTCCTGAAAATTATAATGTAATCACTGTATCATTTCTTTTGATAGTTATAGAACAGAGGTCTTATTATGTCATTAGGTCAAATAACAATCATGTCTTGTTGCTTCCGTCATACAAAGTTTGTCAGATAATAACGGGAACTCGAAACGAGGGGCGTGTGTAAGCAGCTTAATATCTAAAAATAACCATAGTAATATGCCCGCAATAATATGTAGGGTATTTAGAGATAATTTTACCAAACAATTTGGGTTTTCTATATGTACATATTTCAATAAATTATTTTTAAATAAAAAGAAAACCGCCTTCAAAAACTAAAACATACGGGTCGAATTGATAACCTCCTCCTTTTTTTGAAGTCGTGAAGTCGGTTAAAAAGAATATTCCATTTCTCTTAGCAAAAATCACGAAATATCACAAGGGAGGGAGGGGTGTACTAAGTGTAAATACTAATCACGTGTATTTATTATTTTGCCCAACGCGCGATTTCTAAACAGAAAAGCGGCGAAAACAGCCTGCAACCTTTCTGTCTAGACATTTTTATTGTCATCCTTAATTTTAGATTGATATAAGATTGTTATGTATACCTGTATTTAAAGATAATATTCTAAACATTTTAAGATTCTTTATAGGTATTAAAAATATGTGATGTTGGGAAGATGGTAACACAGGCATTAAGTTGTCTACCTTAGGAACAGACGTCCGTGTGTCGTATAGTCCTGTATATATTTATTTATTATATTCACACAAATAGATTGTAATTATCGCAGTTGAGCTCGTACACTATAATGTTTAGCGTACTAATTGCGCTCAATCTATCCCGTTTGAACTCGGTAATGATTTATTTGACCAAAAGAGGCAAAAAATATCAAAGAGGCGAAATGGCGCTTTGATGATTTAATTGTTTGTAGATATGTGGAGAAGATGGCGATTGAAATGAAATTTCATACATTATTATTATTACTTTTGGTTCTAAACAGAAAAGGCGTCCTTTCTGATTGGTTATGTAGTGGTTGATTATAAAATTACTGCGTAGTTGATAGAAAATAAACATAATTAATAGTCGCTATAGTTGAAGAAAAATAAAACGTTTTTAAAACTTTTCAGCCTAATAATTGATATTTTTTTATTTAAGCTGCATTCAAATGTTTATCTCAGGCAAACAAGCTGATGTGCTTCAAGCAGCAGTAGTAGAGGTCCTCGTCATGTAGTGTGGCCGGGGACTTTGTGTAGCTGCGCAAAGTTTTGTAGTACTTTGTAGTCTTCAAGGACAAAAATGTCCAAAAACTTTAGGCTATGTCCGGCATAAGAGTAAAATAAACTTAATTAAAAATAACTTCACAAATTTTCTTTCGCAACATGTGTAATGGGGTCGGAATAAATGTCAAAAACAGTATTATATTTGTTAAAAACTTTACCCAGTCTTGCTACGGGAGAATTAGCTCTAAGTAAAATTCTGCGCATTACTTGACACGGTACTGATTGTTGGACAGAGCTCTGATAACCGCCTCCAATCTTAACTCCTGTCGAAAACTGGGTTATCTGTGAAAATAGAAAAAAAAAGGTGTTATTTACTGCAAAAACAACAACATTGCATAGACAAAACAGATGGTAAAAATAAATAAATAGAATTTAGAGCGTCAATAGCTCAACGGTATAAGGTATGGACTGAAATTCGCAAGGTACCCGGTACAAACCACACCGCCGTTGGGATACTGTCGCACCCACTCTCAATACAAGCTTGAATATAATAATATATATGTAAAAAAAACTATTTCTTTATTAAAAATTAATAAAGAAAATTAATAAGATAATTATTTTCATTTAAATTTATATATCTTACATATATATTATAATATTATATATTATAAAATAATATTAATGTGTTATAACAGCACTGTGTTATGGGGGGATTACTAATGTCCAGAAACGAGATGTCTCTTGTTCACGGCTATTAAGCCCGACTATTTTTCCGAATTTCGGAAAACCCATTCCATAATAAGAAGACAATATACGAAGCGTGAAATCGTCCCTAACATTGAATTGTAATATTCTAGGATACCGGACTCTGAAGGTACAATCGAGTTTAATTATAGATTCTTTTAACTTGTTCATTTCGTACTGCCGACAGTAAAAATTGGTATATTTTACATATTAATAATGCTCCGCAGTCGAATACAAGTATGCTCATCCACAGTCGTATTCGACGAAGCGTGAAATCGTCCCTAACATTGAATTGTAATATTCTAGGATACCGGACTCTGAAGGTACAATCGAGTTTAAAAAACCAAAATTTGACACTTAATATAACTTACAGTTGTCACGATTACGCTTTGACATCATCCAATACATGTCGTGTGTAAATCGTCTAGCATTGGTTTGCGTGTGGTTTTATTTTAATAATTTAATATATTGGTAATGCGTATTATAGAGAAAATATTAGCGTTCGCACACCTTCCTCTATATGAACTACAATTGTGCTAAATTTCATACTCCTCCGTCCACGGAATTTTCGTAAAATGGTACCTGAAGTTTTCGGGCCCGTATATTTATATATTTCTCTTGTCTATTAAAAAATAAAGCAGTTTTATTTTGAGTGTTAATAAGAAAAAAGATAAAATATTTCTCTGGCTCTCTCCTGCCTAGCCAAATCTGGTGTGATTCTACTAATACGGCCTTAAATGTCCTTTCAAATAATGAACTTATGATAGATCTTGACAAGCCAAGGTCTTTTAGTAGGTTATCCAGGGATATTGCTGGTATACCACTCTTTCCTACCTCTACTGCGTATAAGCTAGTTTTTAGCCATTTTTGGTGGGCACATTTCGTCTTAAGATCAAACATTCCAGTGAATAATTAAAACATATCAATACAATAGTGTTAAAATTGGAATCTTCAAAGCATTACCCAAGTAACTATTGACCAGATGCAATCATTATCCAAACATGTTAAAAAAATTACATATTTAAGTGACGCATTACATGGCTAAAGTAATATCGATTCATAAAACAAACAGTACCGTGATTCACAGGAAATTGTCTAGACCATGACATCCTTTTGCAAAAAGCAAATAACAAAAAGGTAATTCTTAGCGATAATTGAAGGTAAATATAATAGGTAAATGTTTACTCATAGACACTAAAATCACAAATGATTCTTTTAATAATTTGTTTGGAATTGTATTGACCAATAAAAATAGAAATTACAAAATACGCCATGTTCTTATTGTTGGTAACACATAATCTAAGCTGATTTAAGGTGTTGTTGCGTTTGAAGTCTTTAACAGTTTCAGTTCTTGAAAGCGATAAATTTTAAAAATGCAAAATTTCTGTCGAAAAAGTCCGATGTTCAATCGATTTAATTATTTTGTCACTTGCAATCGCTGTTTCTAGTTCATTTTCATACAAAACTAATCAAAGTGAAGGCAACTTTGATGTCTAATTAGTTTTAGGAAAGGGATGTTATGGCCACTACTGAACTCCATTCATTTATAGCTCTTAGTTCGCTTGAAACAGTTACTACAGTCCCGTGCACTGCTTGTACAACATTAAATGTTGTTTATAATAACTGATATAGATAATGTTTATTGGCAATATCATAGTTAGAGGGGATCCCATTTCTACAGCTGGCCCATGATATGCATTGAAACCATCTGTCGCATTGTGTATTGACTCGCTGTATGGAAGTTTATTTTAATTGAGTCACGAGTATGAAAGGGTTACACAATATTTGGATAAAATATCCGCTTATAAGATTTAATCTTTCTTTCTATGTATAAGTTGCTTTTTATTTTTGATTTTCTAATAAAACAACAAAACGATTTCTTATAGAAGTATAAAGCACAAACTTAAAAAAAATGATAAAGGTCAATTATTTAAAGATAATAACAATTTGCAAGACTTAGTAATAACTGAGGCACCTCTTAAGTATATATAGTTTTGCGATGCAGATACTAAATATTTTTAATTTTGTAAATTTTGTAAACAACCATATCTACATGGGTGTTAATACACATTTATACATACCCAAAAAAAATTATTTTATTTAATTTAAGAGTGTATAATGAAATATCTGAAATTTCAAAACTTATTAAGCACTTAATTTTGCCAGCAATTTTTCCGGCCGGTACATATTATATTACCATGAAATATCTCACATTGCGTTTGCTTACCATAATTTTAGGCGTCATTAGGTTTGTCAATCATGTGGAATTCCCATAATCTGTCGATACCACCACCTTTTGTGTCGGCCCTAATAAAGCAATTTAAAATAGCACCAAAGCATTTTTTACAACAATACGCGACCCCTTTTTTGAGAGAGGGGCAAAAAACGCTTCCTTGGGGGAAAAAAATTACATGAGGGCACATAATGACCTTTTTCCCCTTGGAACTTGCGTGTCGGGTAGCATCGTGATATTAATATACAATACACCTATCCCTACACTTTACGTAACAAAAACTTGTGCAATTATGCCAACATGGCGCCAACGCGATATTACTTAAAAATAATAAGAAGACTAAGCAATATAAAAGGGAATTTAAATTGTAGTTGTTTTTTATAAATTAGCTATAATGAACCATAGAAAAATACAATAGAATGTGTAGATAATAAATGTAAAATCGGAATACAAGAATGATGCTGTTGTTAAGAGCAAACGAAAAAAAATTAAAGCAATATAATTCGATTTATAATGGATAACTTTCTGTTTTAATGGCCGTCTTCGTTTTAAGAGTAGTATGTCTGTCGTCTCCGTTAAACATTAAAATTCTAATAAGACAGTAGTATACAATTCAGTCATACGGTTTAAATGTGAATATAATTTCTTAATATTTTGATTTATGAAGAGAAGACAAGACAAGAACTATATATATAGTTATAAAACTGTTCTGATAAATCTATATTTAGCAAAATTCAATTTAATAGGCAAGAAATAGTACTCTTTATTGAGAAAGTGAATTAATCATACAGTATCAACATATCTTTAAAAACAATTGCGAAATTATTTCACGCCATTATCATCTTTCAGTAGTGACATAAATGCCTATATTGCTGTACGAGTTATGACAAATGGTGGACACAATTGTGTTGTATGTATCACGTTCTGTCGATTCGCTGGAACGCTTCCAAGGATTTACGAATTGAATTATACTCCCCCATTGATATCGTATTTTCGCTTTGATTAATTTTCAACCTCCATTCTATTTCAGTTTACTTTAGAAATATAAATCCGTATTCATTTAAAGTTGAACACTTTACAATGGTCCCTTTTGGTAGTACAAAAAGCGATCGTTCTTGATATTGTTACTTCGTTATTTATTTAAATTCTCATAATAAATTAAATCATAACGCTTAAGGCTATCTGCACTAATTATTCCTATCAAAAAAGCCAAAATGCTGATCCTTATTCTATATAAATAAAATAAATAAAAAATAAAAAGCCTTTTATTTCCTGCTTTTACAAGAATACTTTTTACATGTTTAATATTAATACTAAATTCCTGAAAACATATGTAATAGTATTTTGCGCAGGAACCCCTCTCAGGTGAAGGCCTAAATAATTACTTGACGTGAAAGTACTCTAACTAAATAGGAGCTGCCTTTACAAGGTACTGTAATTACCAATTTTCAAAAAGGGAGCATTGGACTTTTAATCCAAGGGTCCAGGGTTCAAATCCCTGTTCGGGCGTCTATCTTTTTTATAATTTTCATAACAATCAAACTATATTGAATATAAATTAATTTATAATTTTTATTAAATTTAGATAGATTAAAAGTAAAACAAATTATTATTAAATTAAATTTTAACTTATTTTGGCACAGTCCTGTGTTGCATTAATTATAATTTGTTATGGATCTCCACAAAATAACGTCTATTGTAGCATGAATCAGTGCCGTTTTACGGACATTTGTATACAATGTTTTATATATCACTTTGTTATGTAGTAAACAAATCACATTGTTATTAAAAATGGCGAAAACTCTATGTATATTGTAACACGAAATTATTATTTTTACGAGCTAGACTCCTGTTTGCATACATAAATTGATAAAAATATTAAATTAAAAATTTACTTGTCTCTCATTATTTGGTTCTTGTCTTATATTAAGATTATTTTTTGACTTCATAATCATGGTATCATGATAAATATTTTTCAATTTTAAAAACATAATTCCAATATTACCTACATATTTTAAGCATATTTAATAAAATAAAAATGGAACATTAGGGCCAAATTTAAATATAGACGTGAATTTTTCCGTGTTCATCAGTTGTCTATGATGTAGAATATAGAAATACACAATAAAAAGATATGCTCCAGGTGAGGCTCGAACTCACAACCCCGGCATTGCTCACGAACACTGTCTTATAAGTACCGTGCGCTAACCAATTGCGCCACTGGAGCGATGGGCAAGTCATCCAAATTACGTAACTAGTTGTACGCGACGACGCTTCCCTCCCTGCCCCTGCCCCGCGGACCGTGCCCTGTCTATCAGTTCGTTAAACTTGGTGACGTCACTCAGCGGCATTTGATCGCAGTTTTAAACGTCACCCTGCTTACTCAAACTGTTGTATGTTTTATCAGCGATGAACTACAATGTAGGTTAGCAACAACTGTTTACAATTAATAGTAATGAGAATGTACCTATAGGTATTACTGATATGCAGATGATCTGTTTTTATTATTGTTCTCAGCTATATGATTAACTTAATTTTAATTTGATTGAATATAATTTAATTTGATATTATTTTGTCAAAATAGTTATTCCGGTATGCTAATTCTCTTGAGCAATAGCTTATTATTTAATATTAAACTGTTATTATATTGCTTTGTAATTAAATAATAATATGTTATCACTCCGCGTATAAGAAATTAACGCTGTTCTTAATGGAAATATGAACTAAATAACACTAGTAGTCATTTCTATGAAGTTTTATTTATTATAATTTAACATTAAACTTCTATTTATTTTCTGTAATAGTTAATGTTTGACATAGAAATTGATCAGGAAATATAGATGAAAATATTACGTTGAAACTATTTACATTTTTTGGCAATGGAAAGAGGAAAAAAAAATTATTTTAAAAATAAATAAGTAAAGGAAATTACATGTATTATAAAATGTAAAATCCTATATACTAGTCAATTAACTAAACTTTTACTTGGGGATTCATAAGAAATTATGAAATAATAAATTTAACACACTCTTTTAAGGTCGCGTTCGCACTCCGAGCACAAGATTTACGCTTATTTGGAAGGACCACCACTATATTAGGCAATCCAATGGT
>JANCMC010033613.1:51136641-51198149 GCA_024363005.1 Charaxes varanes | reverse complement strand
TACTTTGCTGAGTTTTCTAATTGGCTCAACTTTTCCGAACCAGTGGTAACTTCTAAATTTAGCGAAAGCCCCTGGACCGGTGAATATTCTGTATATTTTGTTTCATTACACTTATTTCAGGGAGTGTTTGAAATAAAAATAAGAAATAAAGAAAGTCTAAAGATTATTTACAAATACTAAAATCTAGATTTGGTTTCTATTTCAGAATACATTTAAATGTTCATAAAACATACAGGCAGTTTAACATTTTATGGAAAATATATAAAGGAGGTTGGATGACTGCATATTACCGGGCAAGACAACGTCTGTCGGGTCCGCTAGCAAATAAATAAAAGACAGTCGTACAGATTAATACAGCCTGTACAAAGATCTTGATGGCTATGTAAATATCCCGATGGACTCCATTTCTACAACCGATACAGCTGCAGTTCTGATCAGCAGTGGATTGATTAAAAGGTATCTTTGTGGGTTACCAGTAGGACTAGTTTGACTAATTAGACTTTCTGGTTATCCCCTATATCTGTGCATTACTAATGCCTCGTTGTACTCGCATGCAAGAAATAAACCAAAGAGATGCCTTTATGCTTCACTTGTATCTTTTTGATTAGCTTCACTTGTACTATTGTCTTATACTGTGTCACTTGTAGTGTTTGTACTTCACTTATGAGTGTTTTTTTTTATCTTCACTTTTATTAGCTTCACCGATACGCACATTAATCACGTCAAGTGTATGTCATTTTTTTATTAGCACATACTTAAACTTTTACAACCTCTCCTTATATACACTTTTATTGGAGTTCCTTATATTATTTATTTATCTGTTTATATGCTTCTTTTCGCTTGACCTGTGTGTACTTTTATTTGGTTCACTAATCTGTTTGTTTATTAGTGTTCCATTTTTTTAAATCTCCGCTTGTATTATCTTAACGTGTATAGCGCACCTATACTTATATGCCGGCAATCTGAATCGTGTGGATTTGTCACCATTAATTCTCCCATTATTTATTTACTAAAAGGTAATTTTTCTGTAAATTATGAATTGTAAATAAACACCATAAAAATCGACCCTTACAAAAACCTCGAACTCTAGCGACAATCAATAACCTAACCGTTGCGTTCATTAGAACGATTTACTTTCGCCAAGCACAAAATCAATTTAAACTTGGGACAAATTTGCTTATTGCGACACTTATGAAACGGTTTTAATTCGCAGGTGCAAACCTACTGGTACTGCACCTTTGTGATACGAGAACTTATATTATATTTATTGATTAAAAATAAGAATTATGGATTACTTTTAGCTTTGTCTAAAATTATCGTTTACATACCAGATAAGCTGGTATTTAGATTCTAACATTCTACTTTGATATATGCTAATATTAATGTTACCATGCTAGATAAAAAAAATTAAGTTCAAATTCAAATTTATTTATTTCCAGACACCCATGTGTTAGTAAAATAAAACAACCTTTAATTAAAACTATGGTAATACAAATATTTAAATTAATTGATTTCGTTGTAATTTAAATTACTCCAGAGCAGACTAATAAAATGTTTTAGTGCGAGTGAGTCCCTTTTACACGCAAACATCTTCAAGATACTGTTGAAACTTAACCGCAGCCTCCGTGTAAAAGATTTTGTTTATATTACAAGGGGCGATGACCAGACGGTTCATCATTAAGTGACTACCGATTCTCTTGAACATCTGCACCAGAAGGCTCTTAGATGCGATGCCGGCCTTTAAAAAGGGGTTCAGGCCACCAGGATCTCACAAACTGAACTAAACGCGACAAAAATACCCACTTGATGTGACAGTATTCTTGCCGATCTTATGTAAGAGAGAGGTACTGGTATCCGGACGCGCCGAACTAATTCGGCTGCAGGCCAAAAGGACTGCAAACGTGCGCCACGCTTACTCCTAATTAAAATTAATGATGTTTTATTCTTTATTATAGTGTGAAAGTCATTTGTTTGCGTTTCGGCAAACATTTTACACGCGGAGCAAAACCGCGGTAATCCCAACATCATCCTAAAACAATTATTTCATTGCACTTGTAGGGCATCAAGGACTTTCTGCGTGTAGTTAATCCACAGACTGTTCTTGTAAAAATTTTGGCAGAAAGCTTAAAACTTAGATTAAATTAAATAGGAATTTACTAGTTACATCGACTATAATTGTACGTAACGATAACCACAAGCAAGTCTTACTTAAACAAACAATACCATCAAGATTGCAAGCGTTCTGCGGATATAAAAGTAATTGGCTATTTCGCTAAAGATCTCGTGTTTACAACTTTACGATTCCTATAAACGGAGTCCGATTTACGAGGGGTTACATAGTTGTCTGCTCGAGAGAATTAGCCGTTCTAAATCAGCGGTGACGTTTATAGTCGAACAGTAAGTTCAAAGACAACGCGTTGGCTGATCATTTGGGCATAATACCGCGCGCACTTTGGACACGTTTTCGTACGAGATTTACACGTGCGAACACGCACGAACACGTACTGACGATACAGACTTGTATGACAAAGGAATTCGCACTACCTACGTAGTGTGCGTTGTGACGTCAGAAAATAATCTGAACTAAGTAGCTGGGATTTACAATACTTCCGTGCGTTTAAGATCTAATTAAATTCTGACGTCAAAACTATACGCACATATTAAAAGTTATATCCTCCCATATTACAGACGTAAGGTATGATTGTTCGCAAGTATTCGCACGAATAAAATTGGAACTACATACGATAGGTAAGGCTCCTCAATGAGTTTTTGTATGTATTCACACGAATAAAAACGTGCCCAGAGTGCGCGAGGTCTTATATAGCGCTTTGGTAAGTGCCTTTGCGCTTCCATGCTACCAATGAAAGTTAAGGCTCTTCAATGAGTATATGCATGTATTCGCACGTTTAAAATTGGCACATAAATATGTCGAGAGTGCGTAAAGATACCGCGCTGTAGTAGGTGGATTAGTATTGCCATACTACAGACGTAAAGTAAGGCTCTTCAATGGTGAGATAGTAATAATAATAATTTTCGATTATTAGATGTTGATAATCGTGTTGTTTTACCAATAAATAATCAAATTCGTGGTGTAGCTTTCGGGTTGCAGCATTACACCGATTTTCCCTCGTATTCATTCGCGGATTAAAGCAAAGTAGTTTCTCGTGCATGTCATGGATTTCCGCAAAGTAACGCCTGATTATATCAGTTATTTAAATTATAACGAATTTAATCCGAGTTAATTTTGTCCCTAGTTTTATTTTTAACACGAAGAAAAGATGCTGTTTTCGACAGTTATAATTTATGTATATCAGGTGCCATCAGCTTTATTTTTGATAACCATCGTAACAATGATAGGGCCTGTACCCACTTCCTGTTGACGAATCTTATTTCAACTTTAATGGCTTCGGCACTATGCCATATATATCCAAAATTATGTCATATAACAGATATATTCTCCTCAAATCCATGCTCCATTTTGTTAACAATAATGATCCTCTGTATGACGTAACGACAAAATCTAAATTATTTAAAATTCAACCCATCATCGAATGGATAATTTTTACAACTGCCCATTACTTGCACGATGCCTTAAACGTCGTCAAACAGATTGTTTTGGAACGCAACTTCCGAACGGATACGACTTAGGGACCTTCAAGAAAAGAGTATACTCATTTCTCAAAGGCCGGCAACGCATCTGCGATCCCTCTGGTGTTGCAGTTGTCCATGGGCGTCGGTAGTCAGTTAAGAGTATCGCCTGCTCGTTTGCCCCTTGTTATAAAAAATATATATATTTCATACTAACTTTTTCCCGCGGCTTTTTTTGTTGTTTATAAAAATATAAAAACCAATGTTGACTTTTAGTCGTTAAATTTCTTAATTTAAAAATTGCCATTGGAGTGCTTAGTGCGAGTTTTCTAACTTTTACGCGTTGGTAAAGTTTACTTCAATTTGTATGGAGATTGATCAGCGCCACCTAGTGGTAACGTTGTAACACTGATCAATCTCCATACAATTTGAAGTTAACTTTACCAACGCGTGAAAGTTAGAAAAACTCGCACTAAGCACTCAGTTGACGTTTTGTAACGAACGTAAAAGTGAGTTAACCTATTGAGAATGTTCGTGCAAGGCCCTAAGGTTTTGTGCGAGCCGCACCTTATAATATTTTGGAGACGCCCTTGCCTTGATGCTTTACCTCTAAGCTGCAAAGCCCCCTACCTGCGGAAACCTCTACTTTTAATGGAAGAGAAGAAGCATTGAAAGAGTAGAATTCAATAGCGTTTCGCTATAGAAAAACATTAAATGTTTTAAAAGTAAGACTTTATTTCCATCCATTATCGCCTCCGGCTACCATTTCTTAAAACTCGTTTCCTTTTAACAACGACCCTTTGAATAATCACTATAATTTAGCAAACTAGTCGTTTCTTGGAAATCCCCATGACTTAAGCCGAAAGATTTTCGCTACGCGCCGAAAATCGACCATCTAATTGTCTCTGGGCTTCGGTGGACACTCAGTTGCTGCCTGCCCATTTGCCTAATGTTATATGTATAAAAAAGTTAAGTCGGCAAATAGCGATACTTCAGTCACTCCCGAATATTAAAGCATAAACAAAAGCTATATCTTGGCAACCATAAAGCACTTCCAGTGTTTCGTAATTCGTTAGTAGCTGTTATAAGATCTTCTACCTAGCGTTATCATATTTTATTAATCGCGCGGTACATCTAGCTAATTAATATCCATGGTTTTTATTTAGTTTATTTCATTGAATTCTGTGTGTTAATGTGATTTTCTATGCCAACTGGGCGCAATTTATTACGTTCGCCAATGTCACGTTACTTGAGGACGAAACAAATAACGTCGGTGTAAGGAGAAGTAATAACTAAATTAAATTAACATTTGTGTTACGGACAGATGATACAAGAACGATATGGCGGCGTCTTCGATCGTGGACGCCGTCGGACGGACTGATCCTGGCTTTTATTTATGTTACAAGGGGCAAACGAGCAGGCAGCAGGCAGCCTACCGACGCCCATGGACATTTGCACGACCAGGAGGCAAGCAGATGCGTTGCCGGCTTTTAAGGATGAGTTTAGGCCACCAGGAAGTCCCACAAACCGAACGAAACGCGACACCAATACCATCACTTGACGTGACAGCATTGCCGCTACTTCACGCTGATCTTATGTAAGAAAGAGGTACTGGTACCCAGACGCGTCGGCCCAATTCGATTACAAGCATGGCGCTACATAATTTACATTATCATACGGACTTCCACGAAGGACCCAAATATAAATAAAACGACATTATCTTTCAAGTGTACAAAAAATTTATGTGTGATTGATAGTGTTGCTCAAGGATTGAGAAACACTCCTTTCGAAATATATCGACAAAACATGGGTACATATTTTTTAATTCCCAATAAAAATGGCGTGTTAAGACACGCTTATATAGAAGGGTTCCGTATCTGATACGCTATAAACGTATTTGTTAAATATCTACAAAAGTTGTTGTTGGATACTAAAATAAATAAGAAATTCTTACTTTGATTCAATTGTTGGGTTCTTACAAAAAGTCCTTTAAAATGTGTAGGAATAAATTATTTTAATACAATGCCCATTTGGTAATAATTTAGTATATATAACATTATTTTTCCAATGCCTCAATTTTGGTGTGTAACAATTCCCTATCATTTTTAGGACCATGCAAAAAAATATTTTCCCTAACTTGCAACAGCATTGCATGCGACATATTTTTGTTGGGACTGTTTTATTTCAAGCGCAGTGGTTAAAATAAGAAGGGATTCATACTAGCAGCTATTTTGACACTACCACCGTGGCCGATGTATCGCAGAAACCCCTTAAATTGGCAAAATCCAAAAAACCCAGATGAAAAATCTTCAAGCAAGAAAAAGAAGTGATTTATTGCATTTAAATGACGTGGCGTTATCTCATTCTTTTTAAAATATGTTAAAAATAAATAGATTTGTAAGGTGAAATCGTTTTATTGTATTTCTTGTACAAAAAAAGATATTTAAATAACAATATTGGAGCAAAACAAAATGCTAGAAAAAAAATGTCAAGACACTAGGCCTAATTGTAAATAATGAAAATTCAATTACCATAAATGATAAAAATCATAAGGATTTTCATTGAATAAATCAAACTAATAATATCTCTGGACTAGTAGTATTTTATTTACTGAGAAATAAAATCTCAATTATAAGTTTCATTAATAGTATAATAATATTTATTAATAGAATTAAGTTTAAGATCTTATAAAATAACAGTTGCTTGCTTGTCGTGCAAGTTCTTGTAGTAGTGTTTAATGTAGACTATTTGATAGCCAGCTAAAAGCATTTAAATTTTGTGATGAAATATTGTGGCTTTCTTTACAAAATATGTAATATTCTCTGATAATTCTATTTTACAACTATTACAATTCAAATTAAACTATTCGAGCATACGTTATAAATTATCACTGAAACTCAACTTCTCTCTGAGATTTTTAAATATATTATAAATTCTATTTTCGTTGCAAACATCACATTCGGTAGCACCTTCACCTTCCTTATTTGCTCCTGCATTATCAACACATTCTACATTTTCCTTGGTCTCTTCATTGTCTATGGTAGGTTCTTCATTTACACTTCTAACACCTTTCTCCTCTGATGGGTTATTGCTGCTAGTTACATTACTCTCTAAAACTGGGTCATCTGATATGGTCTGTGGAACAGGATTTTCCTTGTCATAAAGTTGCTGAATTGTAATAACGGTGAACATAAATGTTAGGCCATAGTTAACGATGGACAACGAAAATGGCCCTAGGGCTAAAATAAACACAGCCATGGTGAACAGTAATGCTGCCACTGCTTCATAATTTCTCCTGAAAAAGAAATTATGTAAATGAAAAAACTGGCGAGTCTGTAATGTTGTAATAGAATTACTTTTCTCAATGCATTGGACTATGATATGACAAAAACATTTGCTTGTCTGTCTGTTCGTTATGTGTATTCTTAGAAATGGCTAAATCAATTTTAAAGAGACTTTTTTTAAGTTCAAGATGTGACAGACGGAAAGTAAACTTTTAACAGATTTACTCACAAATTCATTCTAGGTCCGTTAATTTGCCATACAACTGCAGAACACGCAGACATCACAAACCCAGTGTGATAGGATGTGTCCGGTTTTAGCACCATACTGTACCTTTAAAAATAATTCATAATTAACCTAGATTTTAGTACATAATTTTTTAATTAACAAGCTAACCCGGCATATATTGTCCTCTCCAAATTTTGGCTTATCTGCATCTGCCATTAGTCAATTGGCCAACCTTTTATAAAACAACACTGGCCGGATGTTGTACATGATATTGATTGGTCCCTTGGCGCAGTGGCAGTGACTTTGTCTTCTGCTTCGGGTGTTGTGGGTACGATTCCTGCTTCGAGTCTGGGTGTATTTATTTATATGTATATACATTTCTACAAAAAATAATATTTGTATATAACAGGCGTTTGTTACCTATAACACAGGCATTAAGTTGTCTACCTTAGGAACAGACGTCCGTGTGTTATATAGTCCTGTAAATATTTATATGGCATGTCAATCAAAAGGTATAAGACAAAAATAGTTTTATTGCATTATCTTGATAACCTAGAAAGTCCCTGCAAAATACAAAAACACCAGGCGCCTTGATCTCGCCTAAAAACGGAAAAATTTAAGCATATAATAAATACAGGGTTTAAAAGACATCGTACCGCAAACTTTGTGATAAGGCTACATTTAATGTCCTAAATAAAATCACAAAAATAATTCATCTCGGATATGAGGGGTTACGGATATTGCCATCCTCATTCCATTCTTGAGCGCGCAATGTATAGTGAACATTGGGAAGCAATCTTCAACAAAATGTTGACGCGCAAAACAAGTCATCGACCCGCGTCGCGCTACCCCTGTTACGTACTTTTAAGTTTTATTTACATTGCTGTTTGATGTAAAAATATTGAACAAACTTCTTTCTGATTAAAAATCGCATTGGGAGAGATAAGAATAATGATATTATACAGTATTAAGTAAAGAAATGGTAAACAAATTATAATTTTATCACTGGGGAGTCTAACCTAAACGATGCGTATCCGGTACGATGTCTTTTACACCCTATATTTAATACATAACGTGTGTGTGTGTGTGTATTTAGATACTTCGGATCTTTACTATACCTATATACAATGTCTTAAATAAATATTATCCTTCTCAATTTTTAAGTTACAATTATTGTGCATTGTACATTTAAGAAACCTAGCCTATAAACTAAAAAAGAGATTTCTTAGAGAGAAACCTTTGAGCATGTATAATTATTTATGAATATTTACGAAATTGTTATTACATGAATAAAAAATAAACATTTATTCGTAAATCGTATTTAATGTCATCGATAGCACACAGGTTAAGAAATATTTCAATATAAATGATATATTGGATAGAAACTGAAGTGGACCGAACTCGGTAAAGCAGAAAATCTATAAAGAAAAGGGGGAAGGCAATTTCTTGCTTGGTGACGTCTCCTAATAGAAATTCCTTGGGACGATTTCGATCAACTTTATTTCCGCTATATCTGTCAAAACCGTCTTGCCGAACCAATTAAGGCTTAAGTATGGGAGAAATTTAAAATTATCTACAGCAAAAATTGTTCCACACACCGTTTTTCTTATTCATTTACGCGTTTTTTTTTTTTTTTATGTTACAAGGGGGCAGACGAGCAGGCAGCAGGCACTGAAGTGCCTACTGGCGTCTTTTGACTGACGCTCCATGTAAAATTATAATTTTATAAAATATACGGACAGTGTCACGTTTTATGAAAAAAAAAACATAAAGGAGATTGGTTTACTCAGCAATTAAAAGACAATATCTGCCGGGTACGGTAATTTATCAATATTTTTAAACTGCTCATTGCTAAGATGAAATTAAAGAAAAAAAAATACGTCGTTAACAAACAAACAAACTCACCTACCTATTTTCAATAATAGTTAGACAAGGTAGGTATCACAATTATGCAATAATGGTTTACGGCTCAATAATAAAGAGTGTAAAGCTCCCGGACCCGCCGGAATCTACTCTGTTTCACAATTGAGCCGTCGCTTTCGGTTTGCAGCATTACACCGATTTTCCCTCGTAATCTTTCGCGGATTAAAGCAAAGTAGTTTAGTTTCTCATACAACTAAAGGACTTTTAGGAGACATAATAATTGGAGGCGTAATTCACCCGCCACAAGAAATCTTTTATCATAGCTTCCTTTCCCTATACTTCGATTCTGATTCTACCCTCTTAAATTTTGCGCACATATTTACATATATCGGTATATAATAAAATCAATCAAGAATACATATTTAATTCACTTGTATATCCAAGAGTATAAGCAGAGTGCACACTAGTATAAGATAATAAAGAAAATAATAAATATAAACTGAGAAGATCAAAGCTTATTTAACGACTGTATTTGAGTCTATCGCTAGGTTAAGCAGCTCTTACCGCAGCCAGATGTTAAATAAGTTATTCGTAATAATACTGGTTTTCAAAAAACCTGTGCCCTGCCTCCTCTCTTACACTAATTAAATAATAAGGGATCCGCACAAAAAACATTGAAACCTCGTTACTAAGTCCTCTTGCGTGCACGTATTGAGGCACACAGGGTAAGATATAAGGCGAGTCATGTTTTGGATTTCAATGCATAGATATGCCAGATCGGTGCCCTCAGAAAATCCCCACCAGAACATATTTTTCCTTCTTCGACGAACTTTTTTTAAAAAAAAAAAGAATATTAGGAATACTTTTCAGGTATGTCTAATATTCCCTTTTCCCCTCCTAATATTTTGCACAAACTTGCCCCGCTATGCCAACGGAATCTACAGACATTTCTAAACTCTAATCACTGTTGTCTTTGCTAACAAATTAAAAAAAAAGTAACTAAGTCTATTTCGAACACTGCAACCATAAACAATATTTATACTACCCAATTATTTGTAAAAACTAGTCCCGCTACATCAATGGAATCTACAGACGCATCTAAGCTCTAGACACTGTTGTCTTTGCTAACAAATTAAAAAAAAAGTAACTAAGTCTATTTCAAACACTGCAACCATACAACCTTACGATTAATATCACAAAGTGACATTAATCGGGTCCCACTGTTTTACGTGCCTTCCGAAGCACGGAGGAGATCGGATATCAATTTTAAACCAGTCCTAGAATGGGTCAGTCATATATCACCAGGTCGCAGCCAGAGCAACTTAACCTAGCAATCGACGAAAATGCCGAGCACTATGTTTACTTCTATATGAATGAATGAATGAATAATCTTTATTGTACACAAAATAAAAAAAACAATGATTATACAGTAAATGCAGTGGTAATCATTCATTGGTTGCTAATTATTTTTAATTGATGATTTTAACAGACTTCAAAAAAGGAGGAGGTTTTCTATTCGACTCTTTTTTTTTTGCTTGTTACTTCAGAACCTTCGACTGGGTGAACCGATTTTGATAATTCTTTTTTATTTGCTTGTTACTTCAAAACCTTCGACTGAGTGAACTGATTTTGATAATTCTTTTTTTATTTGAAAGCTGGTGCTTCCCGTGTGATCGCAATTTAGTCCAGTTCTAACAATATTTTCCATAATAAAAAGATAAAATAAAATAAAATTGCTTTACCACTAAAAATAATGATAAGCCTGTCTAAATATGTATAAAATAAAATAATTAATTTTTTACTCATGTTTCGGTGCACTGAGAGCCAATGTTTTAAAATTGGACAGAGTGCTCAGTGCGAGTTTTTCTAACTTTTACGCGTTGGTGAAGTTTACTTCAATTTGTATGAAGATTGATCAGTATTACAACGTTACCGCTAGGTGGCGCTTATCAATCTCCATACAAATTGAAGTAAACTTTACCAACCTAAAAAGTGTCACACAATTTATGTTATGTGTAAGGCAGTGAAACGACTACAAAATGACAGCTACACAGTTGAATGTCAGAGTGACATAAGATATGACTCTAATGCTGATATTCAGTAACTCCAATAATATCAAAATTTAATCAATCTTGTTATTATTACGCAGTAGCTGTTTCCCGCGAATACGTCAGGGTAAATTTTAGAAGCCCTCAAAAGGGAAAAAAGAACCCCGATTTTGAAACATTTTTCATTGTCGCTCCGCTCGTATTGGTGCCGAAGAAGTTACGGAAAATTTGTATCGATCAAAATCTCTGTATAGTCGACCAAGAAAGTGCTTTACCATTTTGGATGGCAGTTTCTACATAAAGTAAATATTGCTAAGCGTTATTGTTAGAAATTAACGTAATTTATAACAAGCAAAAATAAGCCTTTAAACTAATTGACGTGCAAACGACATTCGACCTTAGCGTGGCAAACCAATTTCTTTGTCGACTATACATTCATATATAACAAGGCTTACAACTGTTTTGTTTCTCTTTTGCACCCGGTTGTAGCCAGAGCAACTTAACTTAGTGATCGACTCAAATGCCGACCACTGATTAGGCCACGACCTCCTCTAGATGATCTAATCCGGGTCGCAGGAAATTGCTAGTTACAAGTGGCACAACACCGCCATTTGTGGAGATTAATGGAGGAGGCCTATGTTCAACAGTGGACGTCCCCAGGCTGATATGATGATGATGTACAAAGCAAGTGAATCCTCACCCCCATAATTATTACTATTATTGCATAATTACCAATTACTCACTTTTGCAAATGGAAACTTTTTCCACAGATATCGCACGAGTATGGTTTTACATTGTTGTGTATGTTTTGGTGCTGCTGGTACCAGGTCTTCACTTGAAAACCTTTTCCGCATGTTTGGCACTTATACTGAAAACAAATACAATGTTATAAAAGTAGAGGCTAAATTCAATTGGTTTGTATTAGTAGCTGAAACCTATAATTTTGTCACATACAACTTTATTTTCATTTTTTAGAGCGGAACACTAATTATTTTTCGAAACATTAAGTAGCCTTTGTAACTCCATATAACATAAGCTATCTGTGTCGTCCAATTTGGTCCAGCCGCTTTGGATTACCGAGTAATCCAAAACAAAAAGACGGACCTTTTATCTTGCGTTTTTGGTATAGGCATCTTAGTTATATATAGTCATATGCAACTAGTAATAAAAAAAATTTTGACGTTATATACAGGCATTTCTAAGCGATATTTCAAATGCTATATTAGTGCATCACATCAAAAAATTGCCATTTAAACAAAACAGTCGCAGGCCACAAGGAGAGGGGGCTATGGCCCCCATACAGCTTACGGGCCACACTTTGTCAACTGCTGGTATAGTCAATTACACTAAAATCTACCTTATATTCTTTTCTGTGACGTTTCTCATGATCCATAACAACATGCTTATGAACAGACTTATAACCACAATTGTATGAACATGAGTGCATCTCCCCTGTGTGCATCTTACCATGTGCAACAATCGTAGTAGCTGTTTGATATGTTTTACCTAAAAGGGAACAATCATAATCTGGTATAATAATTTCAAAAATAATGCATTACAAGATTATTTTTTTATTTGTTGTAAATGTCATATATAGGTAGGCCAAGAATTTGTTAACATTTTGTATAAAAAAATATAATTTGACATACTTAAAAAAATATTCATTTATAAGTAAACTAAATAACTGGAGTTTTTTTAATAATATCATCTTAATAGCCACCATTTAAACTATTACATTTCTAAGTGCATACTAAAATTTTCAAATACTTGTCAGCAGCAGTAGGGGTTTGTTGTAACAAACATATTACTATAGGTAAATAAAAAAATAAATAAAAGAAGCTGTTAGTATATTCATACACACTTACCACACAATTTACACAAATATGGCCTTTTGTCAATGTGACTAACAATATGTCTTTCAATATATGTTTTATGTTTATATCTCTTGTAGCATCTGTCACATTTGTAACTCATTGTACCATCTCCTGCGGTAAAGACAGAATACCTAACAGGTTTTATTTGCTTGTCTAAATCCTTATTATTTTTATTAAAATTCTCTAACTCAATATGTTGGTAATGCCTTAGTAATTCTAATTGATTATTAAATGTTTCAAAACATGTTAAGCATGTGAACTTTCTTGATTTATTAAGTTTTGTTATTGATTTGTCAGTGTTACTTTTATTTTCTTTAAGTATAGACAAAGGTATATCATCACCACTGCCATAAATAGGTTGATGATCATTTTCTACTATATTTTCCTTAGTAATTTTCAATATTTTACAATGTAACTCTAATTTAGATGTGTCTTCTCTATTTTCTGCAATTTCAGACTTAACATTAACTTTATTACTAACAGAATCATCTACTATATGTATCTCATCTGTGGTTAATTCATTGTCATTACAATCTGAGTCACTTTCTTCCTTAATTTTGTGCATATTTTTGTCCACTGTAATACAATTAACTTTCTGCTGTAACATTATTTCATTGTGGCTTATTTGTTGATGAAAGATGTATGTATCTTGAATTATTTTAACACATACGTAACAAACTTTTTTAGGCAAATCTTCACTTAAAGATATCTGTAACAAATGAACAAGAAATATTGAATGAAATACTGAAATTTAAAGTGTGTTATATGTCGACAACAACAGACATTAATTGATACTACAAGAAACGTTTTACTCCACTTTATTAGTCTTATTATCATTAAGTTATGGTAATTAAATTAAAGTTTGGATTAACAAAGTTTAAATACATACGTAATGAGAAAGACAAGTAGATAACTTATTCAATATATCGCATCCTTCCCATATATCTTCCATTATTTCTGAAGATTCCTTTAAACACAATCTACAAGTGTATTCCATTGCCTGATTAACTAACTTCCTTGATTTTATACAATGTATTCATGAATTGTTGAAAATGTTTAAAAACCGTTTTAACAATTTAAATTAATAAAATAACATCTTCAGAAGCACAATTTTTTTAACATTTCTAAGGGACAAAACACTAATTAGTAAATACTAAATCTTTTTCTAGTCCTATACCTAGCAGTGAGTTATAATATTAAAGGCTGAGACGGAATTTTTTTTCGTTAAAAGTTTATTGTTTTTATTTTATTTTTCTTATTTATTTACATACTGCCGCCGTAGCTATAAACACACTACAGTCCACAGATTCAGATTGCAGAAATCAGAATATATATTATATACAGATTACTAGGACATCCATAAAAAGTAATCGATTTTCAAATTAATCGACAATTTTTCTTCTAATTTTTAATAATCGATTCTACATTTGAGGAATCGATTTTCAATAACTCGATTATATTACTCAAGTTTTTTATTTTAGTAAAAATATATATTACCATCAAATATAACTAGGTCAACTGTATATTACTATTCGGGAGGTACCTGCACCTCAGGGTGGGGAGGTCTGATGAGCGGTGCAACGTCTGTGACTGCCCCGTAGAACCCGGTCGCAGCCAGAGCAACTTGACTTAGCGATCGACTCAAATGCCGACCACTGATTAGGCCACGACCTCCTCAATAAACACTATTATATATTTCATAATAAATAAACACCGCCCGTTTCGATTGTTACCTTTAATCAATAACATATCATGAGATTCTCTTGTTCTATAAAAATTGCATGCATCTGCACTGTCAGAGGGCCTGCAGATGCGTTACTGACCTTTAACGACTCTACAATAAAATATGCAATGCTGTTCATTTTATACAAGTGGCCAAATATATAGTGGGAAAGTATATTAAAAAATAAAGTGGCCAAGGGTGTGTCAAGTCATGCCTATATAGAAGGGTTCCGTATCTGATTCGCGATAAAGGTATCTGTTAAATAACTAAAGTTGTTATCCGATTTCACTAAAAATAATATTCCTAGTAAATTTGCAAGCATGTCTTATCAACATTTAACATTTCTAGTATCTTTCTCTAATATCTCTGGCCCTCAAGATACAGGGAATCCTAGTTTGGGGGCCAATACTGCTTTGATTTTGTCGGACTATGTGTTGTGCTTTTTCTTTATGAAACTCTGTTTTGAGAAGGTTCTTATAAAAGAAAAATTAAGTAAATTGCGCAGAAAATTTGAAACTTTAAGAATACTTAACTTAATCACCATATTAAATCATTAGGAAAAAGAAAGGGTACGGGGATGGGAACAGGCACAGGAAAGGGGATACTATTATAGGATAATAGAATGCAGTGAATAGTAACCCATTAACCAAAGTTCAGGCAGGACAACGTCTGCCAGGTCCACTAGTGTACAGGGTGCGTGTTCGGTGGGGGCTCTTAGTTGATAAATTTATTTGAACACTATGAAATTACGAGATTATTGGACTTGGTGATAAAATGTTACTGGTATATTAATTTAGCGCCGGGCACAGCTGCGATACGAAACTCTTCATTATAACTGTTTCATTGATAAAAAAAACCTGCTCAAATGAGCGGCCGCTCGTTCAGGGTGCGTGTTCGGTGGGGGCTCTTAGTTGATAAATTTATTTGAACACTATGAAATTACGAGATTATTGGACTTGTTCATGAAATCAGGACAATTTGTATGCTATCATGAAGATAGATAATAAAATTATAATATATAATTTATATATTAATAAGTGAACCAAAAACTTTAGGTACCTTTTTCCGAACATTGCGCGGACGGAGGAATATGAAATTTGGCACAACTGTCGTTTACATAGAGGAAGTTGTGCGAATGATAATATTTTATATATATATACAGGACTATATGACACACGGACGTCTGTTCCTAAGGTAGACAACTTAATGCCTGTGTTATGGGTAACAGCGATCTTATTATTATTTTATCTGACCCTCTATATAAATCCACTCTTCGCGAATATCGACCAATTAACCAAGAACTCGTATTAGGTGACGTTTCGCTCTTATAGATCTAATAAAAATGGCCAAAAGCGTGGCAAGACACGCTCATATAGAGGGGTTCCGTACCTGATACGACATTGTTAAATAACTTCAACAGTTGTTTTCTAACTTCGTTCAAAATAATTTTCCCAATGAGTTATTAGCATGTTCTATCAACATGGAAAATTTCAAGTCTCTTGTGTGTTAATTTCTTTTATGGTGTACAATAAAGCTTATAAATAAATATATGTTTTGGTGGTTATCGTAAATTTAACCAATTGAGATAACAAACTTCAGAAAAATGAAGCGGATTGCTTAGTAGCGGTATAGACAGTAGCAAATGCAGAGATGTGACATAGGAGGCTAGCACATATTAACAGTAGTGTTTTGAGTGAATAAAGAATGGGATAGTAAAAGGATTGACATCGATGGTACTAGCGATATGACTAAAGATATAAAGGGAGTACGATCGCTAAGTTGAGCAGTTACCGCGACCCGGTGATAGATCAGTGACCCATGCTAACGCTGGTTCTCTAATATCCGAGGTCCTCCGTGTTTTGGAAGGTGCGTAAAAGACAGAAGACTCAAAGAAGCTTTCAAGAAGTCTAAAATAAAATGAAAGAAAATTCTAGAAACAGATTCAGTTTATTCATATTTCTTATTTTATAATTAAGTTATTTAGTGCGTGAAATACTTTAGCACACGCGTGGGCTTCAAGGCTTTAGCTCCTTATACAACCTGCGACTTTGTCCGCATAAAATTAAATAAAAAAAATTAGATTCAATATTAGTGTGATGATAGCCTTCCTCGATAAATGGGCTTTTTAACACTGAAACATTTTTAAAATCGGACCTGTAGTTCCTGAGATTAGTGCGTTCAAGCAAACAAACAAACTCTTCAGCTTTATATATTAGTATAGGTATATATATAAAGGCTGGCCCGTTGGCGCAGTGGGCAGTGACCCTGCCTTCTGCTCCGGGGGTCGTGGGTTCGATTCTCACCTCGAGAATTTAAATAAAATATACAGTCCACTAAAACCGCTCAATATTATTTGGTTGGAAGCTCCCCGACAAAAACCAACAACAGTCGAATTTGATATTGATTTGTATGAGCTAGCGTTGAACGTTGAACCTTCTCGACCGCGTACGCCGGTTGCTTAGGTTATTGCGTTAACCTCTTTCGTGTTACGAAATGAAGCCGCTGCAGTGGAAATACTTCTAGCCGATTACGAACGGTCGACGTTGCTGGCTGGCCGGTTGCTAGATCGACGCAACCGTCTATGGTTCCCTCCTCTGCAACGCGATGGACCTGCATGGTGAATCCATGGAATGCCAAGGAATTCGTCTCTAACTTTTATTTCATTAGAGGTAGCGCCACGCTCACAGTCCTTTTGGTCTGCAGAATTGTTTTGGCGCGTCCAAGCACCAGTACCTACTTGTCCCATAAGATCGGCGTGAAGTAATATGGCCTATGAATTTATTTATTATTTATTTTTCGTGTTCCAGTGCCCCGTGACATAATGGAACGCGGTCGTGATTTGGAACAAGTCCTCAACCAGTACATGAACTTCGTAAAGCCTGCTTTCGAAGAATTTTGTCTACCGGTATGTATCAGTGTTGTGAAGTTAATTTGTTATTTTACTTTATTTTTTATCGACGGTGAAGTGCCAATAACTCGTAGCTAACAAAATCTAAATTTTACAGAGAACAAAAAACTTTTCACTTCTTGTCAAGTAATAATGGAATTGTATTTATTTATTAACAGTAATGATAACTTAAGCTTTGATTTCTATACTGAGTTAATTTATTATGTGATTGTGTAGTAGGTATTTGTTTCGATAGAAGTTAGTAACTTGTTTATTTCTTTAATATTATTATATTTTGAATGAAATGAGTTAAACAAAACAGTAAATATTTATTCATTTAGAATATTGTATTTCTTAATTAGCGAAAAGTAAATTAACGAAGGATGAGCTAACCAACCAATATCAGCCATTTGTGTATTACCATGTTCTGGTACTTCTCTGACGTTCTTCACAAAATTTAACAAGGCATTTTCCATTACATTATTCCCTTTTAATAGGTATCTCTATCTGAATATAATACGTATATCGGCAGGCGTTAAGGCCAGCGGCCGGCAACGCGTTTCCCCTCTCTTTGTGGCCGCGGCTGGTTTAACTGACTTATAAACAAATAATAGTTAATTACATTACACGAGTGTAAAGTTTTGTCGTATTATACTAATATTTAGCATTTTTAATATTACTTACATGTTTATTTACATAAATAGATAACTAGACACCTGTTTCCATATAAATGTTTGCGCTAGAGTTGCGCTAGTTGGAGCTGAAAAATTTTATGTTAATTGTGTCCGATTTTCTAAGGGTTGCCTTTATTATTTTTACAAAGCATAATAATGTACATTTTTATCTTTTAACTATGCAACTGATTTTAATGCGGTTTTCATTAATACGTAAGAAACGAATGAAGAAAACGATTCAAGAGGAAAGTTTATATGTATATAAAAAGTCATCGTCCATTATTACTTACCAATAATATAACCTACATCCGCTACAACTCTCGCACCCATAGACCTATGTTACTAAATAGTATTTAGAGACATCCAAGTGATACATAGCTTAATAGAGTCTAGAAAGCAGGTAATGTCATAATTATCAACATCTGTTTGGTTAGGCGGTATTTTCACAATACACTTCAATCTCGCGTTTCGTTCGGTTTGTGATACTTTCCGTTGGGCTAAACTCGTCATTAAGGGCCGGCATCGCATCTGCTGGCCTTCTGTTCGTGCAGATGTCCAAGGGCGTCGGTGGGCACTTAGATGCCTGCTGTCTACTCGTTTGCCCCCTTGTAACATAAAAAAAAATCCATTTGCAGCTAGAAGAGGAGTTCTTATTATAATACGTATGAATAGCGCCTTTAAATTTAATGGTACAACTAGTCAATTCCTGGAAAAATGTCAGTTAGGAGGTATTGGTACGTTACCGTCCTTATGCCATATTAAAGGGGATACGTTTGCGATGATTTTTTAAATATTACTGAATTTCAGCTTTTATTACAAATTATTAAATTCATTTGTTTAAAAATAGATAGGTGTGCGTACTTTCTTACGTGTGTGTGTACCTTTGTGTATATATTTATAAATGTTTGTATATGTATTTTGTATAAGTACTCTGACCCTCTATTCACATATTCCTCTCTACGTTATTAACGTTAAGAATGACAAAAAGTTACTTGGAAAATCTAAACCCAATTTAAAGTATAATTATTTACGTAGGAATTTGTTTTTATTTGCAGACTAAAAAGTTTGCTGACGTCATCATTCCTCGTGGCGCGGATAATTTGGGTAAGTTTGTATTTTTGAAATACTTACACCTATATATATTTGCTTTTATTGATATTAAAATTATTATGGAGAAAATAATATCAGGTGTTAGGTAATAAAAAGGCGTGTTTACACATCAACGAAGTCAGTAACGAGATAAGTATTCGGAAAGTTTACTAATTGTTGGTTTAGTGTTATTTAAAAATCAGTGTCTAAAAGAACAATAACTTAGGTCCCTTTTTTATTACTAAAAGTGTGAATGAGCCCTATTTAATCTGTGATAGGAAGCGGAGTCTCTTAATTTTGATGTTCTGTCCCAACATGCATTGCTTCTTGCTAAACCTTCATATCCTTTATTTTGCTTTATATGAGATGGACCTAATGGAAGTGCCTAATGAACGTAGGTCCGAATAAATTTCCTAAATATAAAATTTATAAACAGTTATTTGATCATAGGCTTTAATTTATTTTGCTATTATCTACTTTATTAGTTTTCCGCTTTATATGAAACGAGCACGAAGAAAAAATAAATATATTTTGCCACGCACTGAGAATACTGTTCTCTGGCTGTTAGGAAAACCTGGCATATAATCAGTGTCACAAGTTGTCAAATTCAAAGTTTTTATTTCTTTTTTTAAGAAAATTCTGCTTTTTTAAGCACTTTAACGTCTATATACAGATAAAAGTAGCAATCATTGAATATTCCAAATATCAGCACCACCATCAACAGCATATCACAGTATTTTTTGAGAGCTCTCTGTGCTTACTAGTAGCCACTTTCTTTCTTCCCAGTCACTGCAACTATTATAACGAAAAATCAAATAACATTTTCTTCATCAGTCTATAATTTATTGCACCAATACCGACTGTCTTACAGTCGGCTAGTCAGCTATTCTTACCTCTTGTCTTAATGGTGTCGGGTATAAACAATTACTGTTTTCTACAGTGCTCTAATTAAGTTACTATTTGACGTATATATTGAGTTTTTGCTCAAAAAAATATAAGAAAAGTCGATTTTTTTATGAATTATTAATTTTTACTTAATACTCTTGATATCTACCTAAAAGGGCGGAACAAAGTCTAATCTATACAATAAAAAAAAACAACACTGCGCCGCTTTATTGAGGCAAACAACGACTATTGAAAATTACTGAAAGGACTATTCTGGATACATATTTGGCAGTATATTACACCAACTTAACGCCGAATTCATCTATTGATATTGCCCTTCATGATACATATTATGTAGTAGCCCATTTTCATTATGTTCTTTCTATGGGCCGCTGCCTTTCCAGTCTCCGTTCCCACTCCCAGTCCCGTTCCCGTTCCAGTTCCTGATGTTTTGACTGATATCTTTTTATCCCGTATCCGTCTCCTGGTTCTAAGATACCTCTCCGCCAATTTTCAGCCAAACCGGTTCAGCCATTCTTGAATTATAAATAGTGTAACTAACACGACTTTCTTTTATATATATAGTAAAATAATCAAGCCAGGATGTAAATAGCTTTATTCCACTAAAATTTAGGATAATATTTTATAGAGATAATGACATATATGAGATAACAAGAATTACTATACAATATGCTACTTACTATGCTATAAATATATTTTTATATTTATAGCAACCATACACTCTGTGTATGGTTGCTATAAATATAAAAATATAAAAAAGTAAGGAATTAGATATCACGGATTGGGAAAGAGTTTTGCCTTTGGCTTTACATTCTATTCGATCTCTATTATGATATAAACATAGATGAACATCTTAAAGGTTGACTGGAAGAAACTGAAACTGAAAGAAGCTTTTAACATTTAGTGCACTTTTTGTATAATTTTATAGTTGGTTTTGCAATAAAGAGAAAAATATATATATTTTTTAAGATAGTTTTATTATAGTGATGCATCAAGTTGCTATAATTCGATATATCTCAGCCAGTGCCGGCGCGAGGTAAATTTTAGGAAAATTATTTTGAACGAAATACGGAACCCTTCTATGCGTGTCTTGACATGCTCTTATTACGTAATTGTACGGAACCTTTAGTCCGCGAGCCTGGCTCGCACTAGACCGGTTTATTTTTTCGAAACACCTTCTATGATACAATTTTTGAAAGTTTTGGCCAAGGAAACATCTTTTAAAATTTGCATCCATAGGGTAAAATAAGAGATAGATAGATAAACGCAAAAAATATGTAAAAGCATTTTTTATGCCAAAATTTAAAAATGTAATTCTCAAGTTAAAACACAAGATAACAAAAGAACATAACAAAAGTACACACAGACATACTGACCGGGTGATAAATGGGTCACACATTTATATACATACAGGACTATATGACACACGGGCGCCTGTTCCTAATGTAGACAACTTAATGCCTGTGTTATAGGTAACAAACACCTGTTATACACAAATATATATTTTTTGTAGAAATATATAAATATATACATATAGATAATACACCCAGACTCGAGGCGGGAATCGAACTCAAGACCCCCGGAGTGGTAGGCAGGGTCACTGCCCACTGCGCCAACGGGCCAGCCATTAAAGGTACGGATGAGTCTGAACATTGATTTTTAAGATGTTTGTTTCTATTAACGCTAATTTATCTTGAGAATGGAAAGGAAATTTTTGCCCTAACATCCCACCATAGACAATACCCACTTCGGATATTATTCAAATTAGTTGAGTACAAAACATTGTATAGACTTATTAAGCATAAAACGTGTTTAACATTACTTTTGTTATCTTATTTAATTTATTTATGACACACAAACAGAATATGACAACACTTAAAATAACATAAAAAATACTAAACTTATGGACATGTCTTTACACATTTCTTAGAAAAAGGGTCTTGACGGATAAATTAACAGATGGAAAAAACACACTGATGCAACAACGGAATTTCAGCTTTTAGAATTTTTTTCTTATATTTATTCTACAATTTTTAATATCTTATTACTAAATTTCATGATTTTGTGCCAACCAAAAGGACAGTTATCGAAGGAAACAAGACTCTATTCGTTAGTCTATATATACAATTTTAAAACACAACGATAGCTCGTACATTTTCGTTATACCGCCATCTATGATGAAAGCTGATTATATCTATATCTATAATATATAAAGCTGAAGAGTTTGTTTGTTCACTTGAACGCGCTAATCTCAGAAGGGCCACTAAATGACCTTCAGACCCCAACGATAAATTATTAATTAAGATATCGCGTTTTAAAGGTTAAAAAAAAAATATGTTCGGAACTACTAGATCAAATGACCGCCTTTGCACGCAGTTTAACATATTACAAATTGTTTTAATTCTTTTTACTTAACTTTGTGTGCAATAAAGAATTTATCTATCTATCTATCCAGACTCCTTTATGTAAGTGTTTAGGCGGTCTTAAGCGCGGCCAACGTTAGACAGAGTTATTTATGTAAGTATCTAGACAGCCTAAAGTGTGACAAAAGTTACACAGACTCTTTTATGTAAGTATTTAGGCGGCCTTTATCTATAAAAAATTGAAAATAACACCAAATGCTTCAAGTGACCACAGACGTGAGGTCTGTGGTCACTTGAAGCTGCGAAAAAAATCAACCATCTAATTGTATGCAACCAAAAGATATGGTCATTTATGTCCCAAGGGACTTGAGGAACAATAGAAATGAAGAGTGAAATCTCAATTAATTAGAACATAGCACTATCAAATGGCACGGGCCTTGCTGAAATTGCCTGTGGTGCAAATTGATGTTTGAAAAAAAAAAACACTACTGAACGGATTAACATGCGGTTTTGGTTAATAGATAGAGTATAATACATATATATTGTTACGTAGTACATAAAAGCCAAGAATTTCATAGATTTGTACAATAACATATGTCTATCTCCTATGCTTAACTCGTAGTAACCATTTTTATCGTTTACATATAACAAAAAAAAATATTTACGAAGCTATTTTACAGACTGTCTTGTTAATCCCTATCCATTTGAATACGCTAGATACGATGTACATTTTATGCAGTTCACAATTGCTTTAATTAGCATATCATCAAAATTAATATCTTAGAAAATATGAGAGTTTTAAAATAGGGAGCCAGAGCGGGCGGCCGGCGGGCGGTAGGTGCGGGAAGCGACCAATAGATGACGTTATACTTTTATATTCAATAGTAACAGTAAGCTAACTTCCGGGCAGGCTTCCAATGTCTACCGGGTTCGCTAGTATCATTGAGTAATGACGTTATAAATTTCGTAAAGATTCGTTCCGTTGATAGTAAAAGAATTAAAGGAAAAGTTTATTTTATTAATTTTAGAACATTTAAATAAAAGCTTTTAAAAAAATATATATTTTTCACTTTTTAGTTATTCCTGAACAGGTTTTTCAGTCAGCTTCTTACTTTTATATGTCCTAAGGCCACTTTCCAGATTCATCAACAAAATCGTCTAGATATATCGAATTAAACCAAACTTGATGGGATAGTTAAGTTTTATTACGGAGATCATTTAGCCACCATCCAGCTAACCATCATCAGACCCTGGATACCATATAAATACAAAGTACTCATAAAGACGAATCAAACGAGGCTAAAATTGAAATGGTTACATCGTTTTATACCGGAGTTCCTATGCTAACCTTCCAGCTCCATCATCGGACCCTGAAAACCATCTTAAAATAAAGTACTTATCAAGACGAACCATACGACTCAGATTCGATGCGGTTATATTGTTTTATAGCGGAGTTCCTATGCCCACCTTCCAGCTCCAGTATCGCATCAGCTCCTTGTCGTCATAATAATGCAATGTCATCTAATATACATATGTGCGCAAAATTTGAGTTCAATCGGTTAAAGAATGAGTTGTAAGATTCCACTCGAAACATACGTTGCAAGTTAAATAAATGCTTTTAATGTAGAATAGTAAGTCAACGTTCGGATAGGGCAACGTTTATCGGATCTGCTAGTAATAAAAGAAAAACCAGTTAATAAAGTCGAGCCGCAGCGTAGCATGCAAAAAAAGCGGAAGGACGAAGTTTTACTTCATCTTCATTTTTTTTCTTAACAAGAAGCGTGGAACTGCGAACACAAAGTGCAGGAGATATTGCATTGCAATTGCATTTACAATATACGGATATGAGTAGCGTTGGCGTAAGGAACGATTTTTTTTTTTTAAACTAAGCTAAGTAAATACGAATATTTACTTAAATCTTGCAAAAAGCTTCACTGTATAAATTGAGATTTGACGATAGCGTCATTTGATAGCAAAAATTTTCATGGAAAATTTTGTTTTATTATTTTTAGTACAGCTGAATAAAAGTTTTTTAAAAATGAGTTTTTATTTTTATATGTAGAAAGGCTCATCAGTGGTCGTACTTTAATAATAGTTCTTTAGTTCGTTTTTTATCTTCCATAACTTGGTTAACTAAATTCGCACAGCACTTGAAGTCGAAATCTAAAAGAGACGGATTTCTTGACAATGCTCCATAAATTGACCGTGCAGGTACCGAGTTCATCCTATTGCAAAGGAAGGAACCAGGGCAGTGCCTGGGACTTACTTACTTGGTAGCTAATAGATGGTGCTGTACTAAATTACATCCACCTATAAATACTATATTAGATAAAATTCTGAGTGTTTTTCACTTGACATGGATATGATTTCTCTCGCAGGTATCCAATATGGGAGCGCAATGCGATAGACTTTGTAAAGAGAACACCTATCCACTCCACGATGCGGTCGCCAACGCTTCCGTGTGGACTTTGGATTTCCTTTTGCAACTTGGGGAATCGCAAGGGCGCACTCGGGCCGAGATGATGACACTGTACGACGGCGCGGGAAATGTTCCGCTCTCTGCGGCCGTGGACAGGAACAATATTGCAGCTGTGGCCATTTGTCTGAGATCTGGAGCGAAGATTTCCTCCCGGCAGCGCGATTCGTCTACGCCCGTTCATCATGCTTGCTCGCAGGTATGATATCAGCGTTTCTATATCTTTGTTAACCGCTTTTGGCCTTGGTGCTTTAAGATAAAGACCAACCTGATCACCGGAGACCGAATTTGACCGTAACCTTTGGCCGTAGGCGCTATCGTATGATTATTATATATGTCTCATCAGAGAGTGAGGTTATTTTAAAAAAAATACGCAGAACCGCTGACCTAGTTCATCGGCTCTGCTTATGTTCTATAACACATAGTCAGACATGGTATATAGCAATGATAAAAATAAGTAGCTCATTCAAATGCTTTTATTACACAGGTTTACACGAATTTTAACAAAGTGATAAGAGCAATAAAAATCAAGCAAAGCAATCTTACAATTCTATGATTAAATTTACATAGATTTTAGTCACAATATTTCTGTTCCAAAATCTGCAGCAAAAACGCGAAGCCAGATCACTTGCTTTTATTAACATTGCCCCGCATAAAGCCAAACGGAAGCGAAGGTGTCGCGTTATTATTTCAAATCTCATTTAATTAGGAGACAATCACATTACACAATAATTCATAAATTAATTAGAAATCAATATTCTAAAGATAGTCAGATTTTATTTGGACAGTTCTTAAAAGTTAGAATTAATAAGTTGCTACAGTCAACTTCGTAATTATTGTAATAAAACTTTGATTATTTAATCTCAAAGATAACAATCTAAATCTTAGCGCCTTTAATCTAAATATACAAACAGTAATTTCTAGCATACTTTGGTTTTATTTATGTAAGTAAGCCGAAGCCTAGAACTAAAGCACTAAAGCCTAGCCCTAAAGCCTAGCCCTAAAGCCTAGCCCTAAAGCCCTAAAGCCCTAAAGAACTAAAGTTAATTATTTATCAACCGAATAACTTTGCCGTTAGTAGATTAAACAAATTTTGACAAATACTTTGTACAGTATTCAATAATTATAATTTAAATGCAATTGTGTTTTAAACCTCGGCTGACTTTTTTTTTTACAAAAAAACACCCACTTACGGTGATCGCACCCAAAATTCGTGTATGGTAATGCACCATAAGGTTCCCGACCTATGGGCATTGGCCCAGGATCAAGGAATTACTGGTCACGCGATATCACGTGTCAATCTAGTGGAGTGCATAATTGGTTCATTTCTCCAGAATTTGATGAGTGAAAGGAATTCTAAAGCGATCCTAACCAACTTCTTGGAATCTTCCTGATTATGGTCAAAAACCTCACTCAAAAACGCGTCCGCCTTTTATTCATATATTATGATTTTGTTCAGTTTCGAAATTTTTGATTTTATTTTGCGGCAAAAATTAAAGTGGTCTATATTATTCCCTATAAAATTAGCTATCTGTAGTATAATAATCGGTTTAGACGTTTTGGAGACTACCCATCGTGGCAAACAGAAAAACTGACGGAGAGTCAAAAATCATGTTCCTAGACCTTCTCCGACCAGTTCGTCAGGCATATATCTGATACGCGTTAAAGGTATTTGTTAAACAACTTCAATAGAGATAACGGTGTCACATCCCGATCTACCATCAATGCGCTTCGAAACAAAATAATCACCGATCCGTCACAGCGGCCAGTGACCTGACACGAAATCTTCAATTTTCTACTCCGGCCGCCATTCAAAAATGCATTTTGTAATGACTTCATCCGTGGACCTTATTCTTAACCATAAAGGGTACAATTTCGATTGTTGCTATAGCTTTATGTTTCGATTTGGTTAAAACATTCATCTAATTTCCTGATACAGTTAATAAAGATGCTGTTAATGTTTTTCCCCTCCTACTAAGCTTAAATTAAAAGCTTGTATTAGGAGTGGGTGCGACAATACCCCAACGGCGGTGGGGTTTTAACCCGGTGCCTTGCGGATTTCAGTCCATACCTTATACCGTTGAGCTATTGAGGCTCTGATTTTTGAAGAATTGTGACGAACTTAAGTAATTTGTAATCGTTTTAATTTTTTTTAATCAAGATTAGACTACTTAACGTTTACGACAATAGCAAAACATTAACCTTCCGTTCATGAGAAGTAAATTGACGAAAAAAACCCGTTTAAATACCTTGTATTTATTATGCAATGTGTTTATACTATGTACTTAATTACAAAAATTACTGGTAATAAAAATTTAAAAGAAGTCTATTAAATATATAATATATAGAATGCAAAAGAAAAAAAAAACTAAGGGATTAAAAGCAATATTATAATAGTATAATATTGTAGCGTGTAACAATTGTCAAAAATAATACGGTATATAAAGTTATAATATGTTTCAAAGCGCTTTACAAAAGGTTATTCTCAATTGTACACTACGACTTCTGCATAAGTAAGTATTCAGTGAAGCTTAAAATATGTATTAACCCAGCCACAACCTCTGCTAATTAAGCGGACCCTGGTACTAGAGCGAGATAACTCCAGAAAAAAGAAGAAGAAGATAAAGTATCATTTCTATTTAGTTTTCTTAAGTTTCTCAAAGCACTCCTTTAGAGGAGTGCTTTAGAGTGGCCACTTTAGAGCGGCTGACTAAAGGTGTTTTATTTGATTATATTCTAAATTCATATTACGTTTGAATGGGAGGAAAATTGAGTTAACTCTTAAGTTAAACAGTGTGGAGTACTATTGGAAGTATCGGAGGGATCAATTGAGGATGGCGTTCGGAAAAAGGACATAATTTAAAATTAAACCTTAACATCTCAATGGTCGAGAATATAAAAAAACTAAAATAGCTTCCGCAACGCGGGTCGTGCTATAGAAGTACAGTGGTGAGTTCGCCCCGTAAATTCTGTGATTTTGTTTAATTTTGAGAGTTTTTATTTTTTGTGCGGAACCCTAATTATTTAGCTAAAAGCAAAGCAGCTCCCCTTCAGCAGGAATCCTATCGCACTTGTGTCTTTTAGCACGTTTTTGTGCTCAGCTATGAAACCAGGGGATGTCGTGGATTTTCCGACCCTCCGAGACAAGTCTCCTAAAGTCATTGCTATTAGATGCAAGAGCTTTCCAGATTTTATAGTCAATGTTAAAAGCGACCATGTCACGTTTCGCACAATCTTTGAAGCGAAGCATGGGACGACCAACTTTGCGTTTTGAAAATGCTACCTGGCTGAGCAAAACCTGTCTTGGCAACATTCAGTTTTTTTAAAATTATCTATTATTTACAGGAAGCCAGCAGACCAAACAAAAGCGAAGCTGTCATTAAAAAGGGGCCCGTGAGATTAATACAAACACTCATTTCAAAAAACATTTGTTCTTAATGCACAACTAACTTTATTCTCTTTCTTTAGTCAGTAGAATCTTCATAATTCTTTATAAAATAATCAGTACATACCTCATTTTAGGATCTTTGGTAACAATTTCTTTGGCAACTAGACTAAAATTCATGACAGTGATCTTCTCATGAACATAACAGTGCCAAACAAGATCCGAACCCTACTGGATATGACTCAATGTTTGACCCCTACTGGATTTATACCACAATGGCAGGGTTGCTCTTTACACAACCCTGCCACGTCTGCGAGCCTCCCGTAAGGTTGAAGTTCCTGGACAAAAATAGAACACCGGGCAGTTACGGCTGCAGGTGAGACACAGGCCCGGGCAAGGAGGTTCACCTTGAGGCCCGTACTCCCAGGAAGACACCCGATAGTGGCATTTTTAAATTTCTCATATTTTCTAAGATATTAATTTTAATGATATGCTGTAAAGGGCCTTTTTGATCTGTATAAAATCTACAACGTATATAGCGTATTTAATTGGATAAGGATTAAATCGGTATTCTTTAAAATAGCTTCGTTTTATATAATATTTGGTATATGTTCAGGTCTTAAGATAGAAAACAATCTAAAATTTCTTTACTCAATTTGACTGTCCTATATGCACTTATTAAAGTAAATTTCTACTTTTATTCAAATTTATTATATAAAAAGATAACATATAGATAATTTACTTATTAGTATCAGAAGTAGTAAAGTATCCATAAGGCAAGTTATTTAAAGTAAGCAGAGATCAATGGACAGCAATTTAATTCCACAAAACCTATTGTGATAGACCATCACGTATGGAGCGAAAAAGCAATGTCGGGAGACACGCCCAAATTGAGGACATTTAAAGATCATAACAATTATGTTTTCGGGTCATATCGCGGCCTTTACTCAGTTCATTTCAGCGATCTGGTCCCCTTGCCTTGCTTGGTGTAATGACAGTTGTGATTGTATACAAAATGAAGATATTAATTGAGCCAAAACGTTTTAAGAGCGAAATAATTTGATTGTCAATCCTGTAAGCGGACGTGCCTATTTAATACAGTTTCCTGGCTATGTTAAGGAATATTTTTTCTAAGGCAAGAGGCAAGCAGTTCTCCTGATTATATTTAACTACCGACACCCAGTTGCCAGTTGCCAGTTTCGGTATTTCCGAACGGATACGACCGAACGGATAGCATATTCATTTTTCAAAGGCCGGCAACGCATCTGCGAGTCCTCTGGTGTTGCTGGTGTTGTTGTCCATGGGCGTCGGTACTCATTTAGGTGCACGTTTGTTCCTTGTTTTATATAAAAAAAACCCAGACAAATTTGTAAAAAAAAACTGAGGAATACGTATGCTCGTAGCTTAAGGAGGATGATTTTGTGGCGTAATTCGTGGCTGGTATTTGAGTCGATCGCTAGGTTAAGCAGCTCTCACCGCGACCGGTTGATAGATAGGTGACCCATTCTAAAACTGATATCAAATATCCGACCTCCTCCGTGTTCCGGAGGGCACATAAAACAGTGGGTCCAGATTAATGTCACTGAGTATAGTGAGATTTTTGATGCCGTGGGAGTCCCGGTTATGATATCAGACTTCGCCGACGACGAAAGCCGCGTCAAAATAGGTCCATCAGTTCGAGAGCTATGATGAAACAGACACACAGACGTCGATGTCAAACTTATAACACCCCTCTTTTTGCTTCGGAGGTTAAAAATACTCGAGTTTGGAAGTCCATTCTCTACCTATCTATTGTTTAATATCTATGCATACATTTTTGCAATCGCGATGTGAATTTGAATGATGCATCTTTACTTTGCTGGAATGGACTGTCGGAAATTGAAAATAATCCGGAATAATGTATTTAAATTATCATTTGTTTACTTTGAAAATGTCTCAACAATATGTTACGTCCACACGTAAATACATATTTACACATAAGGAGACACATATTCGGAAAAAAGTACTAAAGTACTAGTGCGAACAGTCTAAAAATGCACGCCCTTCCAAACCGCTAACACTCCCCTAAACCTTGCAGTGCGTGGTCGAGTTTGAGTTTACAATAAAATCGCCGCACACGCATACATATGTACATACATACGTATGTATAAACAAGCGTTGCAATTAATATTTACTTTCATACTTTAATAATGGATTTTAGTGGAGGGGCGTGCATTTTCGGACTGCAGGCATTATACTAATATTATAAATGTGAAAGTATCTCTGTCTGTTACGTTTTCAAGCCTAGAACGCTGAACCGCTTTTGATGTAGAGGTAGATTGGACCTTGGAAGATGACATAGGCGATTTTTTGACAGGAAAATGAAATTTGAAAAGGGTAAAATAGGGTTAAAAGTTCGCATTATAGTTGAAGAAAACAATGCATACGAAGTCGCGAGTTGAGACTAATATCTTATAATTAATAACAATAAGTAGACGGACATTTCTACAACTATAACTCCGAGTAACTGAGTACATTCGTGTCTGCACCGGATGGTGCTTGTTAATTCCAAGCTAAAATGGCGCTTCCACACGGCAGGCGTACCTACTAGAAGGGTTCCTAGATGCGGTCATTTTGAACCTTTACGATCTGGAGACCTTCATGAAGCATACTCGGTACTTATTCAAAAGCTGACAACTCACTACTCTTTTACTACTACTTCTATTACATCTACTAGTTCTACTATTATTTCTGCTACAATTACATATACTACTTCTTCTACTATTACATCTACTACTAGTTCTACATCTACTTCTAACACTATTTCCAGAAAGATCATGAACCCTTCTGCGAACGGACAAAACAAAAGTAATAGGGGTACCTTTGTATAACTACGGTAGCCTAAAAATGTGTTTCCTTGCATAAATTCACTTTCATATAAAATTTTCTTCTTTTATGATATATGTCGTTAAGACCTACATAGAGTTTTTGAATAGAGGGGTGCAAATTTAACGTTTACAATAGAAATTAAGTAAAACAATCGAAATACAATACTGTAATCCCTGTATAACAGAGTAGGTTTATACCATATTACGTGAAAGCGCGTTGCAGAATTATTCTCGTACAAGGCGCTTGTACGGCCCCAAATGGGCATAATATAATACATTACAAAATAATATTAATGTGTTATAAGAGCACCGTGTTATAGGGGGGATTACGAAATGTACAAACACTTGAAGCTATGTCTGGCTCGGGCATTATGCTATTGGATCTTGTTACGAGCTCTCAAAATCCAAACACAAATGGCCACACCAAAGAAGCTATTTCATATTCTGGCTTGTTCATTTTTTACTTAGTAATTAAAAAATATATATTAAATAAACAAAGTATAAAACTTTTATGTTCTTAATGATTTTTTTTTAGTTATAGTTTTATTCTCATAAGCGAACTTTGTAATTAGGTTAAGTGAAGTGAATAAATGGTTTTATTATACACAATTATTTTTTTTAGAAATATATATCGAACCCACGACCCCCGGAGCAGAAGGCAGGGTCCACTGCTCACTGCGCCAACGAGCCAGTCATATATGTATATATGTTGTTATACTAAGCATGTGCTACGATAAAAGGTTTGTGGGCGAATTTGGACCAGCCGGTGATCTGAAGCTTAGATATGTTTACAAAAAAAAAGATATTTAATTATCATAATGAAATATTATCCTCTAATTTAATTTTAAGATAGTTTACGTATTAATGCGCGTGCAAAGATTCATGGAAGAATCTTGATCGAAATTAATTTATTTTTGACAAATAACAAACTGATTTCTGCAGCTGATACTATTATTAAGATGTTTTTATTTATTTGAATTTTTTATTTATTTATTTATTTATATAGACGTATTTCTTTGACTGAATGTCCTGCCTGGATACCTCAGCGGCAATCATTGTTAGGTATCACAAATTGGAGGGGATCTGTCGCTTGCGAGTATAACCGACGCAATGCTCTCCAGCGAGGCAGGATGGCATGCTAAATATTTTTCTAGAAATATATAAATACATACATATGGATAATACACCCAGACTCGAGGTGGGAATCGAACCCACGACACCCGGGGCAGAAGGCAGGGTCACTGCTCACTGCGCCAACGGGCCAGCCATATTGCTGAATGATACGTTACAAGTTAAATAGAAGCTTTCCGGTATTTCCGAACGGATACGACTTAGCATACTCATTTCTCAAAGGCCGGCAACGCATCTGCGAGCCCTCTGGTGTTGCAGTTGTCCATGGGCGTTGGTAGTAACAAACGTCGTCAGGAAGGGCGTCAGTCAGGAAAGAAGATGAAAGAAATATGAAGTAAGAATCAATAAATATGAGGTAAGAATCAAAGAAATTCTTTTTTACTTATTTTCTTGGATTCTTACTTCATATTCAAGTCAGTGTATTGCAAAGACAATATAGTTGTTTGGCGCTTTTTTAACTCAAAAAAACAATAAACAATAATATCACAATCACGTTAACTTTGTTTTTACTACAAACATGATGTGGGTCAAGAAACAGCGCAACAACTCAACCATGTTCTAGAGACTCTTGTGTGGCCGTTTGAATCTCTTTCAATAGCCAAACTAATACTGAATTAATCAAACCAGCAATAGTTTTAAATTAAATGCATATATTGTAGATTAAGGGTACGGTTGGGCTGACGTTATCTTCATGCACACAGAAAATAGAAAAAAAAAGATTCTCATATTAAGAAATAATTACCCTATTTCCAAATATCTATTATTATTCAAATTCTAAAATACATTTTAATTTAATAACATTATGTATTTCATTTCAATCTGATATGACTTCACCTAGGCGATTTAAACATTTTATTAAATAACAAAAAGTATAAGGTTACGAACCGATGCGACGTGGACGATGCGGATGAAAACAATATTAATAAATTAATAAAAAAAATAAAACCGAAACAGGTGTCATGTTATACCCCTTAGCAGAAGCTAGAGGGTACACATGGAACGTAGAACATCAAGGAATAAAAAATCTATTCGATTATTTTGTACAAACACCCGTTGCTAGTAATATGATGTTAATTAAAAAAAATGAATTGGCCTAAACTCGTCATTAAGGGCCGGCAACGCATCTGCTGGCCTTCTGGTCGTGCAGATGTCCATGGACGCCGGTATTCACTTCGGTGCCTGCTGCCTGCTCGTTTGCCCCCTTGTAAGATAAAAAAAAGAACCACAATGACTATTCAAATCGTATAAAACTACTAATATTTTTTTGTTTTTGTTTCAAGGGGGTTTTCTTTTTATTTTATAAGGATAAGTTACTAAAAAAGAATAAAAACAAAGTGATCAAAACAAATGAATTGATTTCTTTTGTTTTGATATAACGAATACCATATCTTTATGACCATTTAAGACAGTTAAATAAGGCTATATAAGGAATTTATCAATTTTATATTAGCTTATGCTAAGGACGAGTGTTTTCATCACTTGACGTGACAGCATTGCCGCCTTCACGCTAAAGGTACTGGACCTTTTCTCACATAAGAACATGGTACTACCCCTCAATAGATAAATAACTAGGAGTAAAAGAAGGGATGGATTAAAAAGATTAAAAGGACAACAGTGGACCTCGCATTGTGTTCCCTAAGACTATCGGTAAGTCTATCGAATAAATGAAGGATCTGCATTTAAACTGGCCAAAGCCTTCCTCAATCTGGCCCTATCGCAAATTCCGTTCTTAGGGAAAGTTAACTAACTGTACACTACCTTATTGCCAAATTTCATCTTTGTACGTCCCACTGTTTTAGAGATTCTGTGATAGTAGTATCATTTCAAGTTTCGTAATATCAATTTTGCAAAGGACAATGTATACAAAAATCAATTTGCAATACAAACATGGTACGTGACAGAATGGTAATAATTTGAACCGACTTCATTATAAAATATGAATCATAAATATAATAAGTCGTTTCAATAAACCACACACACACCAATGTTAAATGATTCACACACACATGTATACATTTGTGTGTAAATCCTTTAAAAGGTGTTAAGCAGAATCATGTAACTAAATTGTTAAAAAAATATTGTTATACGTAGAATAAAAAAAAATGTTCGTAGTGTTAATTAAACATTTGGTACGCAAATCTAATGATCGCTGTTTATTTATAAATAGAGATGATAGATCGATAGGGTTACTGTCATTTTATATCTATGTCTATCTATCCTAAAAATTATTAATGTACAAAAGTATGTAAGACATTAGAGAAATCCATAAGTTATTAAGAAGTCTTGTTAACATACAAAAAAGTATTATAATACTTTAATACCATACAAACCCTAAACTAGAAGAAGACTTCTGATAATGATAGGTATTTGGAAATTGATGTGACATAATTTATATAATAATAATAAATATATACAGGACTATAATATGACACACGAACGTCTTTTCCTAAAGTAGACAACTTAATGCCTGTGTTATAGGTAACAGGCGCCTGTTATACACATTTTTTTGTAGAAATATATAATTATATAAATATAGATAATACACCCAGACTCGAAGCGGGAATCGAACCCACGACTCCGGAGCGGTAGGCGAGTTACTGTCCACTGCGCCAACGGGCTCTGAGTTTGTTACTTTATTCGTATCAGTTTTATTTTTAATGAAATCCTCTTTTGAATTCATTCTCTGGTAGGATGAATTTCAAAAGCGTCACGTCTTACAAATATTGAGTAAAAAGCTTTTTTATAGCTATATATTTAAGAACCTCTTTAATATTGAACCTCAATAGTTCAGCCATGTCCTAACTGAACTGCTTCGGGAGGCAGCCCCGGACGTTTACGCAATGTTTTTCGTTTCGAGCACGTGCATTTTCCTCGGGCGAGGCACGTCCTGACTGACCGAGGAAATTGCCCACTGGGGCTGCTTCGCGAGACTGCTCGTTCAGTCAGAATATGGCTAATAGTTAAATAAAAAATGAGTATTAAAAGATAACTTTTGAGCATCAATAAATTCTTTATATATTTATTTCTAGTTATTAGTAAATAATTAATGCCTGGCTTCAACGTCACGGTTACCAGAGAGGCCAATATGTACAGGCTACCTTTGCAGGTAGACCGGAGCGTGTCTGGGGCAATAATTTTAACCTGGGCAGGCAACCAGCACAAAATCGAATATCAATTTTCAATACATTTTTTACCATTCACCGGAACGTCCCCATACACGTTACCGGCATGCTTAAGGACTGCGCAAGCGAACGTACACAAAAATCGACCCGGTACACCGTAACGTGGATGCCAGGCACTAGCAGTAAAGATGGGAGTATCAAAGAGAGTAACAAAGATTTTCATGACAGAAAGACCCAATATAACACCATCAATAGCAGCGGTAGAGAGGCGTGGTCTAATACTTTAGGGTCTCCAGTTCAAATTATTATAACCTTAGGTTACCTGTACCTGCTTTTGAAGCAAGCTTTACATTAAATTGCGCAGGAAATCTTACATAGAAAACTGGAATCTAATTAGATATACCTTGTATCCTTAAAAAATTAATACAAAAATGCGACTAAAATATAGAGAACAGACAGAATTTTCTCTATATATGTCATCTTCGGCATTTTTTTTTCAGTCCAGATCAGGATTCGGGACGACAGTCTATAATTAAAATGACTGGAAGTTGTTAACACACCGTGCTGTCGCGCATATCAATTAATACGATAGCATCGTATTTAGGAGGATATTTTTTAGTGTTAATTGGTGATTTAGTACGATCTCACATTTTTATTTTAAGAAAAGGTTAATTACAGTTGAATTAGGATTGTATTTTGAGTGAAGAGCACGGTGAACGATTTGACCAAGATCCTAAGGAGATGGAAAAACGAAGCCAAAAAAGGTGGACTGTCTCAATGACGTCACTTTACTGTTGTACAGTCAAGAATGTGTAGTCAAGCCATGAGAAGAATCAGCAAGAAACTCGAAAGATACTCTTTTAAAAAACATCTCTGACAGAAGTAAGTTTTTACATATTAATTATAAAGTACAAAACTGGAGCGCCTCAACTCCAAGCAGTTTTATCTTTAATATTCTACATTACAATACGTCTTACGAATAAGCGTGTTTTTAATATGGACCTCCTCCTTTGTTGAAGTCAGTTGAGAATAGAATAAAAATATTTTTATTTTATTAATATTGTATAAGATTGGCAAGGGATAGGGGAGAGTGGCAGACGCAAAGGGATTCCTATGCCCAACAGTGGGTTATCAAGGGCTGAAAATGATGAAGATATACTCACCTATAACGACGAGTCGTATTTGAAAATTTCTGGTCGGCGAGTTCTTGAAGTCAACTCGACACCTGTAGGTTCCTTCGTCATCCAGCTGCACTGAGCTGAGGGTCAAGGAAGCAGGTCGAGCGACCGTCGCGAAGTATGCTCGTGGACCAAAAGCACCAGGATCGGACCACTGTAACGCTTTGTTGAACGACCTTCCTCGAACGTCGAAACTGTAACAAAAACAGTCAAAATAACTTCTACAGCTACTTCTAATAGGGATATAACTGTGGGGTGACAAGATGGCAAAATGCAACGGGCCAACCAGCCAGTCGCGAACACAGGAGATCCCTTACATTTATTGATGTAACAGTACGGTTACGCCACTTTTCTAATAGGCCAGTCGGGTTAGGCTTTGAACGTAAAAAAAGTTCAGGCAGAAATTTTATTGCTGCAATGTTTAGGGGGGTTATTAATAGTCTAAATTCATAATGGCGGCTAGTGCTTCGTTGGAATTTAGTCGAGGTTTTGAATTGAGACTATGAATACATTACGCGCATAAATGAAAAATTAGTGTCTTCTTCCAGGGGGTGGATCTTCCTTTATATTTCCATAACTGGTCTAGCTGCTATTGTCTCTATATATATATTATATAACAAGGGGCAAACGAGCAGGCGGTACTCTTAAGTGACTACCGACGCCTATGGACAACTGCAACACTAAGTGGATCGCAGATGCGTTGCCGGCCTTTGAGAAATGAGTATGCCCTTTTCTTGAAGGTCCCTAAGTCGTATCCATTCGGAAATACAGACGCTAGTAATTGATTCCACATAGGAATTGTGCGAGGTATGAAGTTTCTTGGAAATCGCACGGTTGTGGATTTTAGGACATCAAGGTGGTGAGGTTGTTTGTTTTATTATCTGTAATTGTAGGTATATATAATGAATACGTCCATACATTTCAACTTACCCGCGCGCACGGGTAAATGCTTGATTTACAAAGCAACACAGGTAATATGTTACAACACTTTATCTTTTACAACTGTTTATTCTTACTATATGATTGTTACAAGTCAAATTTATGTCGAAAACGAATTAAACGTTGTTTTATTATCTGTAATTGTAGGTATATATAATGAATACGTCCATACATTTCAACTTACCCGCGCGCACGGGTAACATAAATATAACATAATACAGTAAAAGATAAAAGCTAAAAGGCTTATAATATTATGTGCGCAATTTCCGTTTTCTTTATCTTTATTTAGGCATGACTTTGCGCACTTGCGCAATTTAAATTTCTCTTTTACTGAATGCTTTTAGTAGTACACCTACTTCTTAAATTGATTTGCGGAATCTCCATGAAGAAACGAATTATTTATAAGCCCTTTCTGTGTCATTATTGCAGAATGTGGTGCCATTGATAAACTATTATCAATTGATAATTTATATCAAATTGCATCTATTCTAAAGTGTCCCCAAATACTTTTTATTAATTAAATATATTTAACAAATTAGATTTGCTTTACAAATAATGTCGCCCTTTTCATTAAACACAACGCTTCAAAAAAATTTAAATACCGTACTGTAGAGGAGCAAATTATCTGCAACTTTGATGTGAAGGGTTAAATCCAAAAAAAATTGTTTTTGCAAGAGGAAATTATAATTCTAAAAATAATAAATAGCTAAAGCCTCTTTAATTACTGCGCGCGCATTTACGCTGACTAGATTGTCCCTACCTGTCTCACTGCTGTGAGTTACACGGCCGTAACAGTTAAATGCAATTTTAGTCTTTTTGTTCTTATAGTGTAAACATGTAAACATACTAACATAGATATAAGTTGTATAGTCGACCATGAAATTGGTTTGCCACGCTAAGGTCGAATGTCGTTTGCACGTCAATTAGTTAAAAGGTTTATTTTTGCAACTTTTTTTGCAATTTTGCGAACAATAACCCTTAGCAAAATTTTCTTTAACTAGGAGGTGTCGGCATGAGTCGTATAGGTATTATTTATGAAAAAAAATAAAAACAAACAAAATCGTTGAATTCTACGCTGATTACTGCGATATAGTTATATATATTTGATTGTAAAGCGAGAAAATTCGGTACCATTTTAGGAAAATAGAGCGGACGGAGGACTATCAAAGCATAAAATTAAAAGTAAAGTTTAAACTTTCGCACCTAAAACACGAAAAGAATTAAAATCTATTTTATTTTTATATTATTTTCGTCCATAATAAATTGTTGGTTCATACTTGATTATTAGAGACAAAAATGCACCTTGCATATTCACACATTTATTTTATGTTACAGAATATAGTAGAGTATCATCCTGGCCAGCTCTGATGACAAGATTAAGAAGCTATTACAACAGACTTCAAAATTAAAAGATGAACCAACAAAGCATTGAGATCTTTGTATTTACATAGTATGAAAGGAAGCGGTATCCCGTTCATATATCTTTTTTGAGCTACGCAACGGATTTTAAAGCGGTTTTCACCAAAAGAAAGGTTTATATGTATAATACAGTAGTTATTAAATCAAGGTGCAATCAGTTCCTTTATACGGACTATTGAAAATCTTTGTTGCTTTTAATTGGAACATATTATTTTTGAAGAGAAAAATCCACCCATTTCGGCAAAGCATTTGTTTTAAAAAAATATACCGTTTTTGAAGAAAAAAGTTTTCAATTCCCAGCACTAACCTTTGTAGCCTTTTCTGTGTCATCTGGTCCTTCAGAATCAACATCAGAAACATCTGACAAATCTTCATGACTTATATTGTGGTCTTTTTCTTGCACCGTTTATATTAGCAAACCCACGAATACGTGACTCTTATGGATTTTCTATTCCTAGAGACTTTACAAAAGAACTGTGTTTAATACGTATTAGTAAATAGACTAGAAAAAAATATCTTAAACCAATGTTAGATCCTGTGAATACATTTAATATTTCTAACTTTTAATTACTTTTTACCGACGATACGACGTCAACAAAGACGCTATCTTTAGCCTAGCAGTTAAAAATCTAGAGACTGTTACTTGAATAAGGTATTATCGGAGAATATCCATTAGCAGGAAAAAAAATGGATAAAATAATTTCGATTTTCAAATGTCAAGGTTATTCTAATAATGTCAAATTTGCAAGTAATGTTGTTGCAGTTTGTCAGCCTATGCTCTTAATACAGGTAAGAACAATGGCCCATTATGAAGTTCAAGGGATCGTGACTACGGCAGATATAGGACACGAAATGTAAATTTACCGTACTTAAAAAGTTATTAAACAAAAAAATCTAAGATGATCGCTTCGAGCTTCGTAAAGAAAACGACTACCGCGAGCGACCACCGGTGGCTTGAGGTCTTGCTCCGCTGCCGGTGGACATCTATTTTTTATATATTTTTAAATGTTTTTATTTTGATACTAATATTTAAAAATGTAATTAGAATAAGTGTATTGAATAAATGATAGACCTTTAAAAACAAGTCTGGATATTCTTGTTTAAATAAATAAATAAACCTTTACTCAAATCCAAAAAGCAGTTATATTGAACACTTGCCGGATCGTCTGTAATTTTTTTTTTTACATATTACATTCTGGACCTGATAAGCAACATATATATATATTATGACATTCAATTGACAATGACAATTACTTGCCTAAGGCCCGTAAATGCCATCTAACCTCCAGTCCTAGAGCTGAACATAAAAAGAAAAAAAAGAATAACAATAATAAAACTTTATTGTCCCAAAAAAATTAGTGAAAAAATGTATGCAAAAATATGTAACTGTAGGTGCATAAACAGTAGCAGAATATTATTCAATAGATTATATCATATCCTAACACGACACCGCACGACCATGCCACATTGCGTCGTATAGCATAAGTGTTTTACGTTCGACCCTAAAAAAATATTTACCGTACCGATTTAATCTTCACATCCGGGGGATTCCGGATCTTAATCCCGTTTCGCCCATCTTCGCGAATCGGCGAGCTCTGTTGGTGTCTTAATTTAGCCCAGCCGTCGTCACCCGAACGAGCAACACGATTGTCGGTGTGACAAACGATTATTGGTGGTATTCGCGTTGTTTATCTGATCACGTTCACAAACGTTTTCGGTCGTTGCACCTTTACGCAATTTGCGGGCTTTAAGGGAACATTTTTTTTGTATCGCCCGGATTAACGTTCGTCGAACTTATTATTATGTAATCTTTGTTGCATCGAGATTTTCATTAAACCAAATATATTTAAAAAAAAAGGTATGCCTTAAATTTTTTCCTCATTGTTAACAGTCAGGGCTCCTGAGTGTCTCAGTGACTTTGGTTGCTGTCTGGTGAAATTCAACTAGGACTTTCTTATGTTCCGGAATTTGATTTGACCGCCATTTAGGTCTTTGGCCTCTAAGGCCTCTAAGACCTCCCTACAATTTTGTCTTGTGTAAGCTTATGATTTGAGAAATGAAATATTTTTAGGAAATTAATAAGTACTTTTGGACTGCAAATAGACTGCAGCATCAGCTTTACGTACAAACTGATGTTGATACTGTTTATTAGCACTCCGATCCCCTTTTTACAAACACGTTTAAACACACACTTACACACGTGTACTACACACAAAGATAAATGATACGATTCGGAATCAATTTGAGCAAGGATGCAATTTGAGCCCGCACGAATGTATGTTCCATGAATGAAAATTGTTTGCCTATATATAATCCAGTTAGCTAGATTGATTTACATCCTGTCTGCAAATACGTTGTCTAGACGTGTACATGTTGTTTTTTTATACTCGCCGATATAATTTGCGACAAACGAGTGTGGATTGGCATACTGAAAATAGGATATTAGAGTACCCACTAATAGGAATAAATATATATATTTGAAATATATATTTTAAATATATATTTGAAGACCTGAAGAAAGGATTGCCATTGAAGTATAATTTTAAAGGGACTCATCACCAAGGTTTTTTTAAACCTTAACTACCTTTATCTTTAAAATTATAATACACTAGTGAACCCGGTCATCTATTGGGCGTATTCCGGAGTTCCCAACTACTCTACATTTTTAAATATTCTTTTGAACATTCCTTTCTTTTTTTTCTTATGCCTTTCCAGAAATAACATAATTAGGTTACATACCGGTTACATACATACCTAATTTAAGTTACATGCCGACATGCAGCGTCACCTACCGGGTCCAATTTCTCTGCAAACCAACTACGAACCCCTTGGAATATGCATACAAAATTTCATCCCATTTTCTTCAGCGGTTTAAGAGGAGTTTAACAAAGGCTTGTATAGTCGATTTTGATATATAAAGATAAATGGGACAGTTATAAATTTATTCCGGTATCTGTTTTGCCTTCTGTGCGAAAAACAAGCAGATAAATCTTCTACATTAAGATGTAGAAGATTTATCTGCAGTTAACCGTAAGCGATTTCGTACTCAAAATTACGGTTTTCCCATCTATGGATTATTGAGGCTGGAGTAATAATGCATATCGCTTTCAATACAAAAAAATATGACAGTGTATTACCCTTATAAGTTGTCTTAAGGTTCTACAAAGCAACTGACTATACTAACCTATTGTTCCTTCGTGAAATCTTCCAGTTCGTTATCCAGTACCAGGGCTTATGTGTACCAATGCTTATATGTACCTCTAGTACCAGGGTTTATGTGTATCATTGTTCTTCCGGAAATCACGACCTAATTTAGAAAATGGCAGCATTAAATCAGCAATCAGCGCAGACAGTTAAATTATTGTAACCGTTATGATGTACATACGGTGTAGCTATAATAATCCACATAAATAATTTAGCTACGATAAGGATATAATAGAAATAATTTGAATTAAATCATCTTATCATGATCAATTAATGTTAGCGCGATATGAGTGACACTGGAAAAAAAATAAACTTGAAAATTTTCCCTTGTTTCTTGTAAGGCTTTCAGATAAAAACAGTTTCCTCTTATCATTGTGCACGAAAATATTGATCCAAGAATTGTTTGAACTGTTAAGAGTGATAAAAACAGAATCCTGTTTTTTATGTAGGGGGAATCTTAATCACAATTCTTGTTTTGGCTGTTTGTTCGTAACGAAATAATAAAATATTATCGTTGTCTATTTAATAAAGAGATGCGGTCGAGTTTCTTATTTGTTTCTCCCGGTTGTTTTATCATATTTAAACAGTGATGGAAGTTTATCTACAAGAAAACTTTAATGAAGTTAACGTTCATTGATTTTTTTATATATAAGGCAATGGGCAAACGGGGAGATGTGCTTTGGTGGCGGATTCGGTGGTGTAGCTTTCGGGTTGCAGCATTGCACCAATTTTCCCTCATGGTTAATTTGCTTGTTGAAAAAGTTAGTTCGTAAATGAATTTCCCATCGTAAAAAAACTGGTCAGTTATAAAAAAGATTTAATGACGGCTGTCAGTCGGAATAAAACACGATAATTGATATCGCCTGAATAAATAAAATAATTCAGTTATTTTTTTGGGTATACTTATCTAACAAATAAGTGAATAGGTGATGAGTGAAATAGGTATTTTTGCCTGTCCCAAGCCAGGACTAACGTTTGAAGGGAAAACGGACCATGAACGTGCGTCCTAAACAATCGCTTTTATTGTAGAAATTACAAATAAAAAAATTATTGCATAAAATCGGAATACTTTCATTTTCCACTTCCTTATAATGCCTTTAAACGAACAATTCCTGTATATATAATCTGAGTCACGGTAACGGCTAAAATTTTTTTCATAAAATTTAGTATCGACTGGCCCGTTGGCGCAGTGGGCAGTGACCGGGGTCGTGGGTTCGATTCCCGCCTCGAGTCTGGGTGTATTATCCATATGTATGTATTTATATATTTACAAAAAACACCCTATCATTATTCACGTGTTGACGATACCATCGTCGATATTGTAAAGGACCTTCACCAATTTTTTAACCCGTTATTACAATTTTATTTGTTAGAAACGGGTGTTTTAAAATACACTGATTGGTTTGCTTCTTTGTATTTAATTGACTATATTACTTTGTAAGGATATGATAGCTTATAGATGTTTATATACATGCTTGTAGCCGAATTGGGCCGGCGCGTCCGGATACCAGTACCTCTTTCTCACATGAGATCGGCGTGAAGTGGCGAACCCTATAAATGACTTTGTCCCTGATTGGCAAAGTCAATTGATTAGCTTTTGCTGAAGAGAGAATGAAAATGATACGTCAAAGCGTTTTTTTGACTTTGTCTTTGGCTACATTATAGTAATCGATATCACTAAATTCAAATTCAAATGACGTTTTATTCGAGTAGACTTTAAGAAGCTCTTTTGAATCAAATATTTAGAACCTACCACTCACTGATTCGAAGGAGTCGTGTCACGTGAAACAGTGATCTATTCACATCCAAAATGTAACTATGTATATCGATGATGTTTTCTTTCACTCGGAAAACTAACCTGTCATTAGAACAGGGCGTTTAGTTGGCCTATATACCTTCGCAGTCCTCACTTCAATCGTTTTGGTCCACTTGAGTAATGAAATACGAACGGCTTTAGCCAAAGCTTAACTTGCTTTATACTAGTTTTAATATATACCGTTTGATGAGGACGTCGTGGCCTAATCAGTGGTCGGCATTTGAGTCGATCGCTAGGTTAAGTTGCTCTTGCTGCGACCGGGTAATAGATGTGTTCAGATATTGTGCATAGATAGCGATTTACATTGGTAAGACTTTAGTATAAATAATATATTATTGAGTCGGTCATCATTAACGAACCACCCAAGACGTCTTTAATTTTACCACAACCATACGTAAATATTTCTGTACGGCAACCAGCCCGTACAGAAGGAATAACCTTTGGAGAATCAAAGTTCTCGCTTCGTTGTTTCCGATCCGACACAACTTGGGGGACCTTTAAAAAGAGTGTAGGTACTTATTGCTCAAAGGCCATGAATGCACAAATAATTTATATCTATAGTAATATATAAAGCTGTAGAGTTCATTTGTTTGTTTACTTGAATGCGCTAATCTCAGGGACTACTGGTCTGATTTGAACAAATTTTTCAGTTATAGGAAGCCCTTTTATCAAGGAAGGTTATAGGCTATAAGGCATTCATACATCAAACTATGTTTACGCGTAAGAAGTCGTGGGCATAGCTACTTTGGTATATAGCTTTAAGTAAGCGATCTATAGTTCTTAGAACTGGTACCAGACTATTAACCCAGTTCACGTGCATACATTTCAGCGACTTATTTTTATTTTCGACTATAAATTGAGATGTAAGGTATGCTATCTTTCAAGTTGCATCAAACTGCACACGCTGTGCAAATTTTATTAAAATCGATTAAGTATTTTAGGCGTCCATCGCGGACAAACAACGTGATGCCTAATTTTACATCATTAAGATATAGCAAAAGATTGTTAAATATGCATACAAAAATCAAAAATTTAAAGGTATACGTCCATGTAAAATCAATGCCAACAAAAAACAAAACAACCTACTTAATTGACAATTATCGTTGTTTCGGATATTTCACACTTTATCTTTATAATTTACAGCTTGTGTATTATTCTGATGTATAAACTGTATTATTGTAAAGTTTTGTTAAAAACCATTCAGTAGTTTTTTCGTGAAATAGCGTAAAACATACATCCACGCGTTTATAACTTTATTTGGTTAGAATATTTTTTATTCAGAGCCTCAATAGCTCAACGGTATAAGGTATGGACTGAAATCCGCAAGGTACCCGGTTCAAACCCCACCGCCGTCTGTCCTTTAATACATATTAAAAACTAACGGACACGGCAGACGTTGTCATGCCCAATCGTTGGGTTACTTGCTATTTACTATATTCTATCTAATATAGCAAATAGTATATATATATAATATTGTATCCGTTCCCGTTCCCGTTCCCGTTCCCGTTCCCGTTTCCTTTCCCTTTCCCTTTCCGTTCCCGTTTCATAATGCTTCACTATTTTTGGCGTTAATGGCTTAAATATAAAAGGGTATATGCTATCGCGGATTTTTTTTAGCATTGAGCGGAAGGCAGTGTTAACAAATATAGAATAGTTCTGTATTTGATAAATAACTTCTAAAGTTATTATCCGATTTCGCTCAAAGGAATTCTATTGAGTTTTTAGCACATCCTGCCAACGTGGAAAATTTTAAGTCTCTACTTCTAATAGTTTAGAAATCCGGAATGGACCTTAAGGGCTGATAGTCAGGTGAACAAAGCGCAACTATAAGGGTTCCTTATAGGACTACGGAACCCTAAAAGTCCTACAGTAATGCGCAAAGCCATAACACACATCGCGACTCGGGGAAGTTTTGTTCTAGTAATAATATAGAGAATGCGCGGCAGGTGCATTTTCAGTTTATTACGACATTTATTTAATAGGATTTAGTGCCGCAAAAGTCTTATAAAAATTTGATTGGAATCAATCAAATTTTTATAAGACTTTTGCGGCAAAAGATTCTTAATAATTTCATTTGCAGCCGTTTTTTTTTTTTGCTGAAGTTGAATCCATAATTCAAACGTTGTCTATTTCCATTTTTTAATCTTTTCTCATTAAATATTGTGTTATAGGTAACAGCCGTCTGTTATACACAAATATTTTTTTTTAGAAATATATAATTACATACATATGGATAATCCACCCAGACTCGAGGTGGGAATCAAACCCACGACCCCCGGAGCAGAAGACAAGAGTCACTGCCCACTGCGCCAACGGGCCAGTCAGTCTTTTTAAAATACATAAATTAAAGTATGTTTTTTTTAACAAGTCATTAGTTAATAAATTATTTTTAAACAAAATTTAAACCACCTTGTTAAAATAACAAGGAACTAAACCGTTCACATAAAATACATCAGCACCAATCATTCTAAGTAACATCTAATGGTCTACAAAAATTCTCATCAGTCCGAATGGCAAAATTTACAATGCTTTCTTGGAATATTTTTACACATTAGTAGTAAAACAAAAGATGATCAGCGAATAAATATTCTTCTATATATCTTAATATACTGTATGAGGAGGACTGTTTTGAGGAGGTCGTGGCCTAATCAGTGGTCGGCATTTGAGTCGATCACTAAGTTAAGTTGCTCTGGCTGCAACCCATCAAACAACAATGATTGTTTTACGAACAAAAGCGTGTCGAAATATGTCTCAACATGATTCACATACTATAAGATTGAGAGTTATATATTGGTGGGAACTTTATAAAGGTTTTGGGTTGACAAAATTCGTTTATTAGAGGTATGCATACTTTTTCTAGATAGTTGAAAATTCGTTATAAAGAGATTGTTCGCAAAAATGTTCGCATTGTAAAGGTATATTTTATATTGACACTTATGGACAATTCAAGGGGATTACGAAGAATTTGTTAAAATATTATATTGGCAAGATACAATTTTTTTTCAAGAAACCAAGAAGATGGTGAGTCATACAACCAATATATAACTGACTTCAAAATCTTGGAAGAAGAACTTATTCGTGACCGTATTGTTTGTGGCATAACCAGTACGGTTGTTCGTAATCGTTTGTTGAGAACAGAGGATTTAACATGGGAGAAAGTGACAAAAATTTGTCAAGTAGAAGAAATATCTATCGACAGTAATAGAATGTTAGAAGCGAAGGCTACAGTTTCTCAATCTAACTTGGGGTTACCTAATGTGAGTAAGATTTTTGACAAACATCCAACTGACACAAAGTAAGGAGATAAGCTTGGAACAAACTTACTACGCAACGTACCTTTATCCCAAAAAATAAGATAGTTAAAAAATCCCATTAACAATTAGGCAGAATCTGAATTCTAAATTAAATTAAAAACACAATATCGCGAGGTAAAATCTTTCACCGCTGACGTAGACAGCGACGGCACAAGAGAACATTATAGACGTTAATCTTATAATTATGTGTCCTACATGGAACATTGAGACCTCTTTCACCAACAGCAAAAAAGTATTTTGATAATTTATTTTTAATTATAGTGTTATACATTATATTTTTTAGATAGTTATTGTTCGAAATTTGAATAAGTTCGACGAGCGTCAGGATTAAATCTAATAGTGTAAAATAATAAGTGTACTAGGTCATAGGCTGTATGCTGCACGCTCGTTGCCTTTTTAGGTTTAAAAGAAAAATTAAAAAAACATTGTAAAGAAATTGGCGGGAATTGAAAACAAGAAAACACGGCAGTTCCTACCAAAATCTTACGTTTGTAAAAGAACTATTTTTAAAATCCCAACCACAAACCGCAATTGATATTGAAAAATGCCGATCTAATATAACTGGGAAAAAACGCCCCAGGAGTAAGAAGAAGTAAGTTTTTACTTTTTTTAAATATAGAACTATTTTTTAAATATAGAACACTAGATAGCAACCAAATTGCCATAGCTTGAAACTAAAATTCAAGGGCGTATCGTTATCATTTCACAATATCCACAGTACATAGTTCCTTATCGTTACTGCACTTTCTCATATAAAGGCGATTTGCCGTCTTGTCATATTCTTATGCGTTAAAAAAATATTTTGTAATAAATGTAAGGTGCAAATAGTTCGCCTGAATGACTACTAGGGGCAACAGTAAGAAAGAAAAAAAGAAAAAATTCGGCTGTGAAAAAATACAGCCAATAATAGACTTAAAGTTTAACGGGACTTATAGTCAATTGAATGGCCCCATGGAGCAGTTAGCAGTGACACTGCCTTCCACTCCGGGGTTTTGGATTCGATTCCCATGACGAGTTTAGGCCACCGGGAAGTTTAACAAACCGAATGAAACGCGAAAACAATACCATCACTTGACGTGACAGCATTGCCGCCACTTCAGACCGATATTATGTAAGATTTACTGGTAACCAGACGCGCCGGCTCAATTCAGCTCCCGCTACAACTAGATTTCAATTTAAATTGGAAGGTAGATAACTATGCGGATAAAAACTAGTTTTTAGTCAAAAATAATTAAGCTTGTAGAAACCTCGATTGCTCAAGTAGTAAGTTGGACGGTTCAAACCCTTACGGGCTATCCTCGTAGTCACTCTTGACAAAAGCTTTTGAACAAGCTTTACTAAAATGATATTTAGCATATCACATGCTTAATATTTTTTTTTTTCTAAAAGAATATTAGGAATACTTTTAAGGTATGTCTAATATTCCCTTTTCCCCTCCTACTAATCTTAAATTAAAACCTTGTATTAGGAGTGAGTGCGACAATACCCCAATGGCGGTGGGGTTTGTACAGGGTACCTTACGGATTTCAGTCCATACCTTATACCGTTGAGCTATCGAGGCTCTAAATAAACTGACCGAATACATTTTAGGTCTAAAGTGAGTTGATGATATGGGCAGCTTCGTTTCAACGTCCTTTATTAAGTAATTTATATAGATTTATTAAGAAATCTCCATAGCTACAGCTATTTTTGTATTTTTAACTAAAATAAGTTTTTAATTAAAATACAAAAAAATCATTGTAATTACATTTCAACATTATTAATCACTTCAGTAAATAATATTAAAGTACCTAATTTGTTACTATAATGCCGTTTTTATCGAATTATAACCGGAATAAGTCGTAAATGACAAAACGTTTTTTGCGATTTCCCAAAAATCTGCTATTTTGAGTTTTCTTTAAATCCTTAATTACGGATCAGAAAAACCACTACACCCGAAAGTGGACTTCGCTAACAATAGTGAATGGAGGTCAGATAGCGTGTATGGCGAAGTTTCGAGGATTTCGTGACCAGCACCAGCTGAACCCCACCAGTGAGAGTGGGATGGGGGTGTCAAAATGGCCGCGGTCGATGGGCCCACGCACGCGCGCTCCGCGGACGGCGTTATGCGAAACGAGACATCGAATAAATTCGGCTTTATATTAAACATCGTTATGCAAATCAGTTCGGCGAAATTTGGTATATACGTTGCATTTTTTTATCAAAGTAGGCTTAACGAATGAAATGATTCTACGTCAATTTTGTCTCTTAAGGAAAAACGATTGTAATTTGCATGTTCTCTTCTTATCGCGAATTTTGGATTAAACAAAATATTCCAAATACTTTTAGATTTTACCTAATGTCCCAACTGGGCTAAGAAGCTTACGGTAGCGATGGACGCAACAATAGTCCAGTGGTTTTAGGCTTTAAAACTTGGTTCTCAAACCGGAAAACTTTTTTCGACTTAGGTGGTTAATGAGTACTATAATGCCGGAGCCAAACATAGCTCAGTGTTTGTACATTTTTGTCCTTGAAGAGTACCGAATTTCTACAAAACTTTGCGCAGTTGCACAAAATCCCCGGCCACGCTACATGATCATTGAAATGATCATTCTATGTCTGGCTCCGGCATTAGAATCATTAGTCGCTGTCAGCTACTAAACGGGACCTGCTGGAAATCTATTATTTTACAGAATAGGTTTCCTTTAAAATTATTTTTACTGCTCCTTATTATGTATATTTTGCCTTACTTATAACCATTTAGTTTAATTCAGAAGTTTTGTTTTCTAAGGGCAGAGGTTCGCAGGCTAGACTGAGACAAGCGACCGAGACAGGAGACCGCGACCGGAGACCGCTACAGGAGACCGCGTCAAGTAATGGTCATACAGAAATGTATGAACGCCAGTTCGCGAGCGAGACGCGAAACGGGAGACAGCGTTCATACATAATGAGTGTCGCGGTCTCCTGTCTCGGTCTCTTATCTCGGTCTCACTGATTGGAAAAATTATGTCACTCTTAGAATTCTACATTATCCCTGATGAACATGGGCGACGGAATACTTCCAAAAAAGTTAGGGATCCGTATGAAAACTTCCGTAATGTAAATAAACGTGCGAAGCCGAAGCTGGCCTCTAGTAACTTACATATATCGATACCTCCCACGTAAGTTGTTGTAACCCCAAATTCCCAGCTCTACAGTAGAGCTTTACAAAGAGGTAAATCTTAATATAATAGTCACTTTTTAATATATTTTTGCATACACTAAGGTAATCGTCATTATTGAATATATAATTGTATACACAAATATATTAAATAATGAAGATTTTATTTCAATTTACATGTTTGTAACGCTCTGCTGTGAAGTTGGGAATTTAGAGTTACAACAGTTTACGTAGGAGGTATCGATATATTTCCTTTAAAAATATACAAACCCTAATTGTTCACAAAAAGATAACTCAAATCTACATTGTACACTTTTCCAAACTAAAAGTCCAATATTAAAATCAAAGATGAAGTAAAATCAAATCAATTTAAACTCTATAACAAAAGCAGTAGAGTATCATTTAAACTGATTCACTTTAAGCCCTTTTAAAATGAATTCTGCGAACTTTAACAGCTAACAGCAACAATTCAATTTTAACTTTATTCCGTTTACATAGAGTTTATATTCAATATATGTAGCAGAAAATTAAAATAATTTCTAGATCCAATTTCTCGAAGATTGTAGCTCGGTACAATTTAAATCAACTAGGAAACCTAAAAGATAATAGAACGTGAAAGGATATTTTATAGCCTCGTTTCTTAGAATTTTTATTACCTGATCCCCCAGGAGATAGACAAAGACAGTTATAACGAGATAAATAAGGTTTTTAAAGTATTTATTTATTTTTTTATGTAAGTATAAAGTTGAAACAGATGGAAACGGTCCACCAGATGGTATGCAACCTTCTTATACCTAGGGTCATCCTGGTCTAGTATCAGGGTCCTCTTAAATTGCAGAGGATATGGCTGTGGGACGAGCTAAGATGATCCCACCTCGAGTCTGGGTGTATTATCCATATGTATGTATTTATATATTTCTAAAAAAAAGTATTTGTGTATAACAGACGGCTGTTACCTATAACACAGACATTAAGTTGTCTACCTTAGAAACAGACGTCCATGTGTCATATAGTCCTGTATATATTTATTATTATTTATTTATTATAGTCTTAAATTAAGAAAACGAAGATTAATAAATAAAACTTATTAACGATTTTTGAGAACTCTAAGCGTGGGACTAGTTTTAAATTATGGTGGTATATAATCTACTTGATCTTGGTAGTAAGGAGTGATGTCCCATATTGGTCCTGAAAAGAATAAGGAAACAGGGTACAACAGCAAACGTGAAGGTACCTTGAGGTATATTTTGACAGACAGACAGACAGACATAGACATTTATTCACTCCAAGTTTACAAACTTAATTTAAATGAACATAACTAAACTTAATATATTAAATAACAATAAGTATGTCTACTTAGATTGAATGGGCATACACGTCAGGTTTTGTACCGAGTTCCTGTGATAAAGCTCAGGTCAGTAGATACTATGTTTAGTTGCTGGATTCAATGTTTGAAAATTTCCAATGTGTGCCACGATCCTTAAACCTTTAGCGATATTTCATAACATAAATATCTTCACTGCAGGTAAACTACCCATGTTGATAAAGTAATAAATATATAAAAGTTACTTTCCAAAATAATAACATGATTTTTTTAAACTTGGAATTGTCATCTATAAATTAAAAGCTGATCTATGTATTTTTAGGAAGGTCGTTCGAAATTCGAAAAGCCGTCCGACTCAAAAACTGCTGGGCAGAATTTGATAAAATTTATAAGGAACCATCTCTGAAGTAAGGTCTACCTAAAAGAATCATTAAAGTAAATGGGAGGGAAAATCACATAATATACATACAAAAACGAAAAAAGAGAGACAACCTTCTCCTTTTTTTAATTCGGTTAAATTATAGACAGAACTAAAAGAAAGAAGAATTTTAATTAGAGGTAGCGCCATGCTTGTAGCCGAATTGGGCCGGCGCGTCCGGGTACCAGTACCTGTTTCTCACATGATTTAATATATCAAATTATAGCGCCATCTATTGGGCCCATGGGTTCAGTACATGATTCCAGACTCTAGACTCTCCAGTGATGAAGTTTTCGTCGGCTTTTTCTTGAAATGTACATTTTTTTTTTACTAAATACTGTATAATGTCATTATGACTGTCTCTGTATTGTCCTAATGTGATTTTAAATCAGAAACAAGTTTCTTCAATATTTTTACATCAAACCGCAATGTAACTAAAACTTAAAAGTACGTAACAGGGGTAACAGGGCGTGGATATACTTTCCTTTATATGAACTACAATTGTGCTAAATTTCATACTCAACCGTACGCACAATTTTCGTAAGATGTTACCTACGTATTAATCTATGTTATTAATACATAATATACTGAAGTATATTTATTTATTAAAATAAAGTATATTTATTTTTATTAAAAGCTTCATTTTACGTATTGCGTAACGAGCTTTTGTCATTGACAATAAAGAAAATAATTTACAAAAACGACATTCTTCTTAAACATTTTGAACATATTATTTTAATACTAAAGTTTTCGGAGCTTACTCCTTAAGAATTAATTTTCAAATTTAATAATAAAATGATTTATTACCAGAATTATACAATTCCAAATACACATTACATTAAAAAAGAAAACTTAACCGCTAACATACATTTTATAACGTGCTGTGTATAGAGGACCAGTGCTTTATAGTGTAGCCGATGTTGATTTGCCTTGTGTCCCTAATTAATTGGTTCTTACTGGCTCTGTATCTAGCCCAGGTGTTAGCTACTCTTTGCCTCATAAGTGCCCAGAAACCAGTCACCAAAATTTTTTTATCAAATCCATAACGTACACTCCTATTCTATTACAATATCTATATTTAATTTTAACACTCGAGAACTATCTTCAAATTTTCCACATTTTTTTAACTATTACATAATAATCACCACAATGGGTGAAATTACAAAAAAGAAATTATCGATCCAATATTGCTCTACTTTTGCATATCAATTCTACTGTTTCATTGTTTTTGGAGACTAAGAACATTCCTCGTATAAAATATTTAACTATTCACATCAGTAGTGATGTCTGCATAAGTAATGACTGAGTCCCTATCTTTTGAAATAATTATGCAGTTAATATTTGGAGAAGAAATTATCTTCGCTGCAGTCCGGCTCTTAGAAATAATTAACGAGAAAAACATGCAAATATGTATATAATAGTTGAGTGCTGTGAGACGTATAAACTACAAAAGCTCGGAATAAAGATTTTTTTTTTTTTATATAAATATATACAGGGCTATATGACACACGGACGTCTGTTCCTAAGGTAGACAACTTAATGCCTGTGTTATAGGTGACAAACCTTATGTGGTTTAACGGCTCTTTTTTAATGTTAAAAATATATTGTTAATTTTTAAATAAATAAATAAAAATAAATAAATAAAATAAAATAAATGAGTAACACTACTCCCGAACTACCAAACTATTTTTTTTTTTATATATAATAAGGGGCAAGGAGCAGCCGGCTTTCACCCAAGTGACTACCGATGCCCATGGACAACTGCAACACCAGAGGGACCGCAGATGCGTTGCCGGCCTTTCAGAAATGAGTATGCTCTTTTCTTGAGAAAAATTCGGCCGCCTTTTAAATGCGATAGCCAAAATTTTTTCGATATTTACCTTGTGTCGCAGGCAAATAGCGTATTGCACGTGAGTAAGAGACAAAATGTTTGCACAAATTTTAAAAATATAATATACATAGTTTTATTTATTCACGTGTTTAAATGAAGGTTACGACTGAATATTGAAATAATTTCATAGGCTACGTTACATTCAAATGAAGTATAGATATAAAACCTATTTTCTTCCTGTACCTTTGATGAGACGAATTCTAGAAAGATCGCTTCATATAATCGTAGCTATCATCTTCCTAATTGGAATACTTACAGTTCTAAGTCTTTAGGTGTACTCGTAAACAGGGCTTATTTGTGAGGGCACGCCGGAGCACACAGTGCTCTCCAGGAAAATGGGAATATCGAAAAATTGCTACAAAAAGTGAAAAGAAAAAAAACAATTTTAAAATTAAATGTTCGTTTAGTATCCTGTCTGTTGAAGTTACGATTCTTTTTAGACTTTATTTACACAATTATCATAATATAAAAAAATATTGAGTGACAATTGTTAAGCATCAGCGTGGCAAAAAAAGCTTGTTCGTAAATACTTTCCAGTAAACTTTAGGTCCCTCGGCAGTTTTCAGTTTTCAACTTACCCGTTGTAAATTTCGGCTACTTACCACCTTACAATATCTATGATCTCAGGTCTTTTTAATTAAGCTTTATCATGCTGCTTTGCATAAGAGGAGGTTGAAGCTTCATCCGCACTCACTGCGGACGGGTGATAGATGGGTGATCAATTCTAACACTGATTTTCAAATATCGTCCGTGTTTTCTCATCTTCTTGGTTGTTACACTCTAGGCAGAGTGGTCATGGTTGTCATTTCTTGTGTGGCTTGTGTTCAATTTTAACCACGCGGCGCCAATCTTCTCTCACAGTCGCGTGTCTGGTGCTCTCGTGCCGAGGACAGTTTGTGGCAGACTTGATTTGGTCAGTTCACCTCATTAGGCAACTCCACGTCTTGATACATGTCCGAAAAAGGTGAGAATTCGAGACTTTACTAAAGGGGATAGACGCTGTTTTATGTTCAGCTCTTGTAATTGTATTGGTTATTGCGAAATTCTGTCCACGATAATACATATGATATTGTAACAATTAGAGTCCAAAATTGATGATTGATGCGTTCCGTGCCCATTTCGGCAATGGCGTCCATCTTCTGTTTCTTTTTTTCTTTATGTAAGTAACTAACGGGTCCTCACTAATGTAGCCAATTTTAGAAATGAATGTTTTTGAACCGTCGCTATAAGTGAGTCCAAATTAGTGGTTCACTCGAGACATGGTTCTGGTACTAAACTATTTTTTATTGTTCATATAGTTTATTAGTTCATACAGAATTTTAACCACTTCCCATCTCTACTATTGTTACAAGCGCATAAGTTTTATATTAAAATTTAAATGACATTTAGCACTCTTGTTTCTTTCTTTTTTGATTGTGCTGTAAATGGGTAGGTCACATTTATTCCGGTAGATCAGTCGATCTACCGAAATAAACCTTGTACTATACCTTGTACTGGACTCAGTACAAACGCCTTCTGTCTTTGTACTGGAGGCAGACACTATTGAGGTAACATTGTAGGTAATCTTCCTATTTGTGTCAAAATTAACATCAGGCGTAGCTGAAATATTGCAACGTTCAATTCGGCGACAAATATTTGCAAAAGTCCATACGTACGTACGGTCATTAGCGGGCGCGCATTTAAGTTTTATTTTGCAGTACAATTTCGAAAACATTTTCAATATTGACATGGTAAATGTGTGCCGTTACCCCTGACCGAGACCTTGACGGGTTGAGGCATGATAACTAGAGTTAATATTGGCTGCACTGTTTGACGAACGCTTTGCTCTATCAATATATAAACATAATATTTATGTTCGAAGCACTTTCGGTACACCAACAACGCCACTTGTGTAATTTGTCACTGAAATTGATATAATCTACTGTACACGTTTTTAAGTACGGCTGTTTGTTTTGCGTAAAGAAAATAAACTGCGCAACCCGGTCTAAATTGATAAAGAGTACGATGTCGGGAAATTGAAGAAAACTTTGTATGGTTGCCGTTAAATGTGGTTAATACAACTAAAAGGATGTCTTCTGCGAGTCTGCATTTAATTTCGAGTCCTTTTTAGGGTTCCGTATTTCTACAAGGAACCCTTATAGTTTTGCTCTGTCCGTCAGTTCGTTTTTGCGCCCACAAGGTGGTCCCTCCTCGGATTTTCAAAGTATTAGATGTAGAGCCTTGAAATTTTTCATTTGATAGGACATGCTCATCATCAACTCATTAGGAAAATTTATTTTGAGAAAAATCGTACAACAAATTTTGAAGTTATTTGACAAATACCTTTATCGAGAATCAGACACGCTCTTGGCCACTTTTCTTTTATAAGGCTACACTCAGAAATTTTCAGTAATTAAAAACCTGTTTTTTTATTTAATTTCCAGAAAGGTTAACCAAATATTGATATCTCTGATATTTCCGACTGGGGTGAAGTTCTTGGCATTCCATGGAATCAACTTACTGTTATGGCGTCCATCGCGTTGCAGAGGCAAGAATTCAAGCAGTGCCTGATACCTACGTGGTTTGAGGAATCCTTTCGCTATGCGCATCAACTTAATATAAAACGAATATTCTCGATTATCATGGATTATGTTCGCACAGCAAGCCTTTAGAGTCCTCCGGTCTGCCATGAGTGTGGGGCGCTAGTGGACTCGGTGCACCACACTGTGGTAGAGTGTCCGGCATGGAGCTCTCAACGGAACCTGATGGTGTCACAGATTGGTGATAACCTCTCGCTAGCGAGCCTTATTGACGTCATGCTCGCTAGCTACGCTGGATGGCAAGCTGTTGCCTCCTTCAGTGAGAGCATCATATCGCTGAAGGAGGCTCATGGAAGAGAGAGGGATAGAGAGCCTACATCGATGGACGGGATAAGGCTGGGTTGAAGAAGACACCACCCGATCGTTGTCTCAGTCAATGGTCTTATTGCGAAGAGCTTTAATAAACACCTTAAAAAGCTCTCGCTTGATTGTTTGAAATGTTTGTATTTTTATATTAATATTTAAAAATGTATTTAGAGTAAGATATTTAAATAAATGATAGTAAGGACAACGATAAAAAATTCTAATATTAACTTCTATACGTCACGCGTCTTCGGAACGTATAAACTCATCAACGTGTATTACGTTTATTGCTATTTTTTTATACAAGGCTTCGTAATCACCTTACAATGGGGAAATTTTAAATTTTAGCCCATTCTTAAGTTTTATGGCTGTGTTTCTTATCGGTACATAACTTTAATATGTAAGTAAAATTAGTGTAATATAGTAACTTATGTGTAAGGTACACATAAGCAATAAGTTTCCTTTTAACGTAGATACCATATAATGATTTGTATTTTAAACTATTTTGTAATTTTTCGATAGACTTCATTACCATCTAACGATAATCTGATGAGATAGAACTATATCTGGAGGATTATCCTAAGTATTTTCAGTACTGAATAATAAAAAATAGATAGCGGCATTTATCTATATAAAGTTGGAGTTTAAAGCTAGATAAATTAAGATATACATACAGCTGAATTTATACTATCTTATTGTGTTAAATTTTTTTTTACATAACAAGGGGCAAACGGGCAAGCGGTTCTCTCGATTAACTTAAAAAGGATTAATTCGAAATCGGCTATTCAGTATTTTTATTACAGAAGATATTTTTTTCAGTTCTAAATCTATATCTCACAAGGTGCTTGAATTACATATGGCTAGTAAATACGGTTCAATAATGCGGCTGTTCACTACTGGATCTGATTTTATAGATTATTTTTGAGCTACAACTTAACTGTTTTAAGTTGAAGCTTTTTTTAAATTTCACTTTTTTTTAAGTTAGGACTAAGGCGCAGAGTACAATGCAAACAAATTTTAATATTTTACCATTTTTATTAAGAACATAATATCAACAGCCATCTGTACGAGGTTAAATTACTGCCACAGCTCGAAAAACACTTTCAAGTTAGGTCGAAAATATTTTTCGTCGCTATGAATACATTAAATTACTTGGGATCGTTCGGATCATATTCAAAAATGTCGAGTTCTGATTCAGCGTGGGCCACACCGCCCGGACCAGCTATGGCGGTCGCTTTCGGGTTATGAATAATGGAGGTAATTTCCCCTCGACGAACTGCCACTCTTGATATAGGGTTCGACACCGCAACGCCGCCGTTACCACTGATAGCTGACGCCCGGGGATTCACTAGTAGCAGGTATGTTGGATGGTCGTCAAGATTCTGGACAAACTTTTCCCCATCATAGTTGTAAACATCAGTTCCTATCGGGTGACGACTTTTCCGGAAGCTTTTCCTTATGGCCTCGTTGTATCTGATATTCAAAAATAAGTGATAGTTAATATAATGGTACAAGTATTGTAAACATAGGATAAAAGAAGGATCATTTTTCTTTGGTAGGTTTTTCGGTAGGATGGTAATAAATAACAGGTCCCGTGGCTACTAGTTTTCCTTCTCTTATTGGTTCTAATGATCGTGAGTCATCGTCCAAGTGAAGCGTGCGTGATAAAAAGGTAGAGAAATCGGAATACTGCGGCAGCGCAACGACACGTGCGTGAGGACCAGCTATAGCTAAACCACCAGGTTTGGTGTACGCCAATCCTCCTGGGCCGACAATTGCAGTGCCTCCTCTGCCGGCTGTGGCCACGCCACCCGGCCCTGCGATGGCTACACCTCCCTTACGAACTCTTAGTTTATTAATAAAGAAACCAGGACTGGGGACTTCCGGCTTCTTGTCTCCAAACCAAGTAAATCCACTGCTAAACGGGAAGCGTAAGCTGCCTTCGATGTCACTATTTTTCAAATCGTCTGATTGTTGAACGGTCGCTGGCTTCTTTGGAGATTTATGTGTGACGGTGGGTTTTATTGTATAAACTTTTTTGCCTTCTTTAACCTCAATCTCTTGGTCTGGCGCTAAATTTGGAATTGTCCGTTTTTTCAATGCGCGTGATTGTCTGGAATCAGTTTTTATTTCAGGTATATCTTGTTCAGTATTATCACGGAGAAAATAATCATTTGGATCGGTTTCTTTATATCGTTCATTATTATCGTCCATTACTGATTTATATTTTCTGCTGCAAACGTCTGCCGATTGTCCGTATTCAATAAAATTTTCCAAACCGCCTCCTTGACTGAATGCTACGATAGGATTTTTAATCAATACAGGAAACCATTGTGCAAATGGTGGTAAATTAAATAAACTCTCAAACGAAAATGAAGGAAAGGATGGGAATCCGGGGAATGTAGGTTGTTGCTCCTGTCTCAAGAGATGCGCTCCATTAGTATTAACTGATTTGAAATTGCCAGTTATGGGATACCTTTGGTAGGTATCATACACATTGGGAGTATTAACTATAGGGACTCCGTATGGATATAACATGTATGGATATGAATAAGGCATCGTTTGTATAGCATATGGATTCAAGTTGGACATTAATTTCAATGCTCTAGAATACTGGTTGCGGTCATCCTCTGTTATGGTGCTCTCTTCTTGTTGATCGCTCGATTCGTCCATCGATCTTGTTGATGAATGAGCATGAAGCTTTCCCGAAGCAATAATCTGTTTTATTTTTTCAAGCGTTTCAATATCAAGACCGTTGCTACTGTCGCTGTATTTTGTATTGTAGTTTATTTGTTGACGGCGTGGTTTATTGAGAATACTGTTGATGGCTTTGATTTTTTCTACTATGTCTTTTGTGTTATCATCTTGCACGTTAACATCTGTGTCTGCTTGATAGAAAATGGAGCCATCTTCTTGATCTGCGATCGCTTTGGGCTCTTTGGTAGGAGTTTCTTCTGGGACCTTCGCCGACCTGAAATATATCATATATTACAAAAGGAGGAAAATTTTTAATATATTGCAGCAAAGCATATTATAATGGAGTGCGAGGCAGCAGCATATCAGCATAAAATACAGTGATCAGCATACCTTTGCCCCTGCCGAGTGAGATGCTGTAAGTAGCTTCACTCTTGTTTATGTAAGTGTTAGTTTTGTGCAAAGTATAATACAATTTACACGTCCATTGGTTATTTTAAGCCGAACCAATTGTTATAATTATTAGTCGAAGAGGAGTTGCGAGATTTATATATATGTTTGCTGTTTATGTATTCACTGGAATTTGTACATTTTTTATTAAATCCTAATAAGTTTTTGTTTGACAAGACCACATACCATATAAACAAATATTATAATTATTCATAAGAATATTTATTTTTAAAATTCGTATAAACACATTGAGATATATTAATTAAGATAACAATGTCTCGCCAAATTACTTTAAGAGTTGTTTGTATATAATAGAGAAAATGATTATGTTGTTAAGCTATTTTATAAATTAATATTCGTCTAAAAAATACAAAAAACACTAGAAAGTTATGTTATTTAGGTATTAAGTATTTGCACTTGTTGAACGAAATAAACTAAATTAAATAGTTTTCTTTCAACACTTGTTATATTTTACCACGTACAATTTAATACACAGTAAGAATATGTAGGTGTCCCCTTCTCTTTCCTTACATTGCTCTACATTATGAGAAACTGTCAATTATCCGTATTACTTGTGCTTTGTAGTCGTATTCTTGTTTGGCACACTATGTATATGATCTTTTGAAGCATATAGGGCGGCCAAAATTTGGCCTTTGGCCTACATCAGGAAAGATTTTAGAAATCAACCGGTCGAAGTTAGGGCGGCCTGACATGCTCGTATTCAAATGATATTTTATTCAAGTAGACTTGCACAAGCTCTTTTGAATCGTCAAATATTTAAAAAGCTACCACTGTTTCGGAAGATTCAGCACACGAGAAGATTTAGCAAGAAACTCGTTAGCCACTCTTTCAAAAATAGTTCTTACAGAAAATAGTTATTCACGTTTTTGCATGTTAAATATCAAGTACAAAGCTGGAGCGACTCAACTCCAAGCAGTTTCATCTTTAACATAGTCTTCGACAGTATAATACGCTTTACGAACAAGCGTGTTTTTTAGGTGTAGTTTAATTTTAGTATCGGTTTTATCACTTAGTTATATACAATAAATGAAAAAACGTACTTAAGAAATTATGTACAACATAACCATTTATTTGTTTTTAAATGGTTTAAACAACGGGATTATCTTTGATATCAACGGATTTTGTCTTAAGACGAACCTTTGTATCCTTTAATCATTTTCGAATAATTTAAATGTAAAACAGTATCTAAAAATGGAGCCAATATTTTTTTATTTTTAGTATAATTCAGATTATTACATGTTTCTTATGATAAATGTATGTCTTCTGTTGATATATTAAGTATGTCATTATATTTACATAAATCCCATTTTATT
>JANCMC010033613.1:51083727-51136541 GCA_024363005.1 Charaxes varanes | reverse complement strand
ACTTCCTTATTTTTTTCAGTAATAACAATAACATCAAAATTCGTGATCTTGCAACACGAAAAAAGGAGAAGTGAATCGAAAACCGTTTTATGTTTTTACATGGTAAAACAATATTTCTAATTAAATTTTATAGAATTAAGCCAAAAATAAAAGAACAAAATTAAAATCACCCTATGACAAAAATTCAAGTCATCCAATGAAAAATTTTGTTTTTTATGTTTCCAATTAATTATTATCAGCTGTACATTTTGCTGTTATTTACTATGTACTATGTTATATATAATATGTGTATAACTCACTCATTGTTCAGTGGCTGAGACGACACATCCGCCCAGGACCACAGAAACGCCACCTGGAATCAATATGTCGATGAGTCACTTATGACTTTCATGTAAGGAAACATTTATTTTTAAGAATATAAGCAGCTTTATGTACTGAGCTTACATTAAAACCTTGTTTGGAGCGGGCGCGACAATAACATAGTGGCATCGATGTTTGAACCGGGTACCTTGCGGATTTTAGTCAATCTCTACTACCGTTGGGTTATTGAGGTTCTTAAAGTTAATATTAAAGTTTAAATTGCTTTAAGTGTACTTTACAAAAGTCAGATGTAGTTCACAGTTGATAACAGAATCGGGTCTGCTTGACCGTGTCAGAAAAGTGGTACACAAAATAAAAGTGTTGACACTTTGTCACTCTCACTTGAATGCAGTTTTACACCACACGACCTACGCACGACTCAGTATGACTTTACACGATACTACTTACGACTGCTAAGAGCAGATTTTGAAAAAAAGCTGCATTAGCTCCATAACATTGGAACTAATATCATAAATGTGAAAGTTACTGTGTTACGTTTTTACTCCTAAACTGCTGAACCTGTTCTGACGAATTTCAGTATAGAGATAGATTGAGCCTTGAAGAAAGGTTGTGTGATGTGTCATGTTACCATCGGATACATGTCGTGTGATGTCCTAAATTGCAAGCTGCTATAATTAATATAATTTTACGATGGTTCTATACTTCGAGGGCTCCCACGTAAATTGTCGTAATCCCAAATTCCCAGCTCTACGGTAAAGCGTTACAAACAACAAAATTGTAAAATAATCGTCACTATTGAATACATATTTGTTTACAAAAATATATGAATTAATGACAATTTCATTTCTATTTACATGTTTGTAAAGCTCTATAACTGTGAACTTGGAAATTCGGGGTTATGACAATTTACGTGGAACCCTAGAATTGTACATTCTCCCGCGCTCTGTGGGTCAATATTGTCAAGAGCTTGTTGCTTTCATTTTAGTTTAATATAAACATCGTGTACTTTTTATTAATGCAGACCGGCAACTTTATTATAGAAGATGTAGGTAATGAAGGGCCTCAAGCAATGGACGAAAGGCGATACTTAATTATAGCTTAATATAGGCAGGCAATAGCGGTGTATCAATATAGAGAAAGCCTCCCATTCTCGTGGTGTAATTGAGACTTCGTATAATTGAGCTTAGGAGACCATTTCACATTTGTCATGTCGTCTATGAATAATAAATAAATTATTCACTGTCTATTCCTTTAACGGGTAAAGGAAAATCTTTCTTTGAATGTAAAATATACGAAAGAAATATCTTTATTATTAAAATAAGACTATCAACATAGAAACATTTGCACTCATGCGAATTATTTATAATAGCTATGATTATTCAGTATCAACTACACGAAATTATTCAATAAATTACAAGGAATGTTCAATTGGTAGGTGTACGTTGATAGTGCTAGGTTTAACTATTTTAATATGTCAAGGATTGCGATAAAAGAATTAACAAAAATAGTGCAGGTACAGGAATGTTAGGAAAGGCACACACTGTCGATTGTATTGTCTTAATAAAGGAAATACTTAGTTGTCGTCGTGATATTCTTCCGAGAAAGTTTTGCAATGTATTAAATTAAGTCTCATAAAGGAATAATATCCGATTACATTCTTATTAAACTATAAAGTTGACTATAATAAGAACTGTAATATTATCATGTCAGTAACTTTTGTTACAGTGTCTTAACTCCCGAGCTACTTTTAGGACTGTTATTCCAATGAATTTACTTTGGTTATTATGACAGAGACCTGTTATTGTAATCCCTTTTGCGCAATTTATTGGAAATAAAACAATGTCTTAACAACAACTGTATTCTGACTGTTCTTTTAAAGAAATTATACTTTTTTTAGCAATAGTAAACAATATTGTTATATTGTTTTAAATCCTGATAGATAACATATTTATCGTATATTGTTAAAAGGGATAACCTATTTTTATATAAAAAAACATGTTCTAAATATTCGTGAGTTTGTAAATACCCTTAGGAGAATTTAATACGAAAATGTCAGTAGTCTATCGAGGTTCGCAAGGATTTTTAAATGCTAGATAACACTAGCCGCGAACAACAAGATGAAATTATAAATCATTTTAATATTTCCTAATTACCCTTTGTTTACGCTTACACTAGATGTTTCCCGCGACTTCGTCCGCGTCAAATTGCGAGAGCCCTTAGACCTCTTTAATCTAGCCCTATTGATCCCTTCATTGAACTCGTGACATTGTTACCGTTACCGACACCTGTAACAATTCGAGTTAACTTCTGTCAAAGTGCCACTGTTTTTAGGGTTCCGTACCTCAAAAGGAAAAAGGAACCCTTATAGGATCACTTCATTGTCCGTCTGTCTGTCTGTCTGTCTATCTGCCTGTCTGTCTGTCTGTCTGTCTGTCTGTCTGTCAAGACCCTTTTTCTCAGGAAGGGGAAGACCTAAAAATTTGAAATTCATACCATATACTGAAGTCTGCGGTCCCTTGAAGTTGTGAAAAAATCATCCCTCCAAGTGAACACAATCAAAAGATATGGGCGTTTATGTCACTTTTCCCATACATTTGCAAGGAAACCTAAAACCTATAGGGTACTTCCCGATGACCTAGAATCGTGAAATTTGGGAATAAGCTATATCTTGTAGCACAAGTAAAGGAAAAAATCCGAAAATTGTAAATTTATCCTTGCAACAGAGTCTGTTTGTCTATCTTTGTGTCTGTCTGACAGTACCCTTTTTCTCAGAAACACAAACAGGTACAAAGTTGAAATTAATACCAAATTAATTTAATGTAAAAAATAAGTCAACGTTCCAGCAGGACTACCTCTGCTGGGTCCGCTAGTAATCTACAATATAATATTACAAAGAGGGAATACTTGATTGCTTGTTTGCATTGAACAAGCTCTAAAGCTACTGAACCGATCTAAAAAATGTTTAAACCTTTAAAATCCTGTATCATCCCTGATGAAGATAGGCGATGTAAAAAGATTAGGGATCTGTATAAAAATTTCGATAATGTGCGTGCGAAACCTGAGCGGGCAGCTAGTGTAGAGCGCTACAAAGATTGTACCAAGCGCGACATGATTGCTTTCGGCATCGACTTTAAAGGCTGCGAAGAGCTTGCTGAAATCAGAAGCGAATGGCGTAAATGTGTCCTAGAGGGGTGCGTTACTTGTAACCAGTCTTGTTTTATAGTTTTAGAAAAGAAAAGACTAAAGAGAGACCGAGGCGGTACTAACTCGTCTTATTTTGAGGAGGTCGTGGCCTAATCAGTGGTCGGCATTTGAGTCGATCGTTAAGTTAAGTTGCTCTGGCTGCGACCTGGTCTCAGGTCGATTAGGTGCAGTTCTGACAATTAGAAGTCGTAACACTTAATTAATATTTTATACTGTTCGCGCATAGATAATTTAAATACCTATCCAGTGAATTATGTTTAATCTTATTTTAAAAATAAATGTATTTTAAAATAGAAAAAAAATCTCACAAAATGCTCTTATGTGCGATTCCATTGCAACGAAACGTGGATGGAGTTAAAGAAGTTTTACTTCAGTTGTGCGGTCCAAAGCATACTAGCTTTTTTAACATTTATTTTATCATGATCATCTTATTAAACTATTAATTAAACTAATTTCACCTATTAAATTTAAAGAAGGAGGTGCCGCTATATTATTAGAAGATGCTAATAAAAATCACCATAATCTTATTGAAGGTATAAAATTTATTATTCCCTGATTTTAAAATAATCTTCGACTATTTAATCGTTCATAATTAATATTTGATAAACAAAATATACCTGAAGAACATAATAAATGGAATTTCAGAAAAGAAAATCTTCATTTGAACACCAAACTAAAGTAACATAATATTTTTGATTGAATTTATTCGGCGCGGAAAAATATTAAAAGGAAAAAAAATTGCAAACTAATTAAAAAAAAAAACCGTTGGGCATTCTTACTTTATTATAAGATAATGATCTTTTGTACCGTACTAAGCGTGAAGTAATAAAAATGTTTGCGGCCATATTTTAATGTGAACGGGTATCGAAATAAGCTTACCAATTTCAGTCAAGCTTTCTCTCCATTGAGATATCGAGGGTTTAAGACCTGAAGGATCATGGTAAAGTCGAAACTTACATGAAGGTCCTGTCTGAAAATCAGCGTTACGGTAAGACTGTGACATTATGCTGAGACGGTGACCTTTTTGACCGAATCACTAGAATACTATTTTAGACTTTGAAATTGTATTGTAAAATTTTAAGTTTGTGTTTTGGTCAAATAAAGTTCTCTATCTATCTATCTAACATCGATTTTGTCTCTGCCTGATTTATTTCGTTATATTTATTTAGTTCATATTCGGAGTACATGAAAGGTATAAAGTTTTAATAGCACATTTGGGACGCTGACACGCAAAATTTCATGAAAATCGGTCGAGCCGTTTCGGAGGAGTTTGGCAACGCACCCCGTGACACGAAAATTTTATATATAAGATTAATATTATTCTTAGGTACCACTATTGGTACTTGATATGATTTGCAAATTTGACATTGTTAGAATAAATTTGAAAATCGAAATTATTTTATCCAAATTTTGCTTATTCTACTAATAAAACTCAATTTATTATTATTATTTTATTAACTTGATACCTTCCGGCTCTAATATCTTATAAAATTATAAGTCTGGTCATGATATACGTGTATCAGAATTCCTCGAATTATGCATTAATTTTTTAAAATACAGTCTTCATAGCTCGGAAGACTTTATTGATAATGATGATGTTGATGATATTGATGATGATGATATTGATGATGATGATATTGATGACGATGATGATGATATTGATGATGATAATGTTGATATTGATGATGATGATGATGATGATATTGATGATGAACTGATGTTCATTTGAGCGGATCAACGGACGGACGTACAGACGGATAGAAAAAAAATAAATTAGTTTCGAATACAAAGAAAACCGCCTTTTTGCTTTTTACTTAATTAAAAAAATATATTAAATTTTTAGTGAATAGTAAACGAAGATATTACCTAGTATATGTACTGGGTAATATCTTCGTTTCGAGTTAAAACGTCTCAAGTTCGTCTTGTTTTGAGTTAAAGATATATCTTTAACTCAAAAGTATACAAATAACTATATAGAATTAGGCACTATATACCACACTAGGATTCCCTTTATTGTGGGATCCAGTCTCTTCCGTCTAATGAGGGACATTCATACAAATCCGCCATGCTTTAGTCCCTTAGAGACATCATTTCCAAATAATCTTTTCTTAATACGTATAGTATCTGACACGCGATATAGTGTGTTACATAACTTCAAAAGTTGTTGTCTGTTTTCTCTCAAAATATTTTACAAATGAGTTTTAGAGCTCCTTTTAGGGCTACGGAATCCTAATGAGGGACATTCATACAAATCCGCCATGCTTTAGTCCCTTAGAGACATCATTTCCAAATAATCTTTTCTTAATTCAAGATTTTACGCTTGCTGTTAAACACATAAATAGTAATTTATACTTTTTTATTATTTACGACAATGTATTTTATAGCTTTAAAATAATCGATTTTAGTGGAGGGGAGGGTATACGAAATTGACTCCCGTAGTGACACTATATAAAGCCGGATACAACTGGGCATTACATTACGGTCAACGAATTTGACATTGAAAAAATTCTCCCACCGGTAAAAATGAAACGATGATTATAAAAATTTAATTTATGTTTATTGAATCAAATACATTAATGAGATCGCGAGAGAAAGTGCGACGTGCACTTTCGAATAAAGCGTCACTGTGACCGCCGATCCCAGCAGTGGTAAGCAACGAAAACCTGAATGCTGTATGTAGTAGCCAACTTGGTGAGGCAGGCGACAATCGTCATCTGAAAAAAGAATTGGTCAAGCATGAGCGTGATTATCTCATTTGGGTTCGAAAAAACCTAAAACTTAATATGTAAATGCGTGAAGAATTTTTTTTAGATATGTAGCACGGCTGGGTTCATAATATAATAATGCCATCGCTAATCGTTTAATGCCTTACAAATAAATCACACAAAACAATAGAACACCGCGAAAATCTCTTTCTAGTTGACAAAACATTCCCGCGCCAACCTCTATTACACTGACAGCTCGGTGCGAAGTCACTCTATGGGCGCGTTCTGTATAGGACAAGTAAAATACCCCGCGTTATACGATGCGTTCTGGTTAAAGGTAGCATTTTACGAAAATTGCACAAACGGAGTGTGAAATTTGGCACAATTATACTTTATATAGAGGAGAGTGTGCAAATGCTAATATTATTATAAAATATTCCTAATAAATGTATCAATATAATAAAATAAAATAGATCTTAATTGTGTGGTACCTTCTTAAAGGAGTGCTTAAATATTCACAAGTGCAAAAGTTTCAAAATTATAACCATTTGGGTTTATTTTAGTCCATCGAACCCATTTTTCAAGATGACGGCTGAGAGACAAGGGTTGCAACCCGCAAACTTGGATTTAACTATAAACTGACCCCCCCAAGTATCTAAAAAATAAAATTGCGTCATCTAACAAATGTAATCCCATATATTATCAAATTTGTTGTATCCATCATTGCCAAAATATGTGTAAAAGGAACTCTAAAATCAAATTACTTATTCATATCTACCGAGGCGAACATCAAGTGGTAAGCTGTATGCTTACAAGCGTAAAAATATGTAAACCAACATTCGATAATTGAATTCGCAGAATTTATAACGAATTAAAAATGATTGTTATTTTTTTATGATCACGCGTCTTTTTATTACTGGCTGATTTTATAAAAGATCAGGTTTTAATTTTGACTGTTCTTAATTTAATGTTTGTGATAAATTCCAAATTTAGTCGTTATTTGGTGTTTTTATAGCCATAACCTATGTATATGTATAGCTGTGAACTGCGACTTCGCCCGCATGAATTCAATGATTTCGTTAAATTTTCTTGGTTTTTATTTTTTTATGCTCAACCCTAATTATTTAGCTACAAGCAAAGTAACCTGCGGTATTCCTTGTAAAATCAGTTATCTCCCAGTGAAAGTCCCGATTAAATCGATCCAGCTGTTTCCAGCAGAGAATCACCGGAACAACAGACAGAAAAAAATATATTAATTTGCGATTTTGCTGTAAGTATGGTTTGTAGACATATGCAATTTGGAAAACACGACCATACAGATAGACCCTTTAATTTTATTAATAAATAACAATGTACAGATAATAGGGCCAAAGGGCAGGTGGTTCTTTGAGAAACTGCTTATGGCCCAATCAACAAGTTCTTTATATTTTTTGGGTGGAACTTTTCTCGCCTTTTCCAAACAAATTGGTTGAAGTGTAGTTCGTTTCGGAATCGCATCTAAATTATGAAAGAACTGGAGATCTTTTTTTTTAATAGTGACCGTGTACTTCACAGGCTAAAGGCTCGTGCCATTGTCTTCTTGTTTTTTTTGTTTTATTGAAATTTCCTAAAAAAGTCCCGACTCCCGAAAGTATAGGACCAATATTTATAATTTTTACCGAGAGTTGAAAATGCGACCAAAAACGGGTACTCGGGTTTACGCAAACCACGCCCCCTTCGAATGCTTCAACAGAAAATATTATGTAAACATGATAAATACTAAAATTTTATTTTGTAAAAGTTCAGTCACTCACAAGATAGATTTTATTTTATTTTATGAATTTGACATAATGGTCAAGAATAAAAAAAATTATAATTACAGATTTATGCCGCTAACCAAAAACATGTATGTACATTTAGACAAACTGTGACGTGTTGCGTAGAAAAACACAAGCAAAATAGACTATTCAAATAAATACAATTGTTGGTGTGTCAGAAACAATACCAGACGAAAAAATTTACCAGATTAAAAAAAATGCCAGACTGGAAACCTAGTTGTTAGGTCATTATAAATCCTGCACATAAGATAGATTAACGAATAATAATCGGTAGGCCAAAAATTTTTAGCGCGATTTTGGGAGTTCACGCCTTATGAAGCGATAACAGGCCCGTGGTATTAAAAGATATGGGTGTGAAATCGCATGTGACAGATGTTACGCTCCCCACTGAGTAAACTCCAGTCGTGCGTCGGAGCTGACAAACTAATCAAAAGTTTAAATTAATTTAAAAATCATATAGCCATAATATTAATATTTTGAATATGCCATAATTGTTAAACAACGAATCTCAGATTTTTTCCTTTCGTGGAGCTATTGTAGAAAGGCAAATAAATTCCCGTCGAGAAAAAAAAATGGCAAACCTGGAACCGGATGTCTTATATTGTTAATGTGCATAATACGGAATACCATTTTCGTAAATGAAGATATATTACTATTATTAATGTCAAAGTATGATGAATAATAAATAGAACATTATTTTCAAATATTATTTCATCGGCGCCGTGGCCCATGATTTCCCTTACCTAGACATCTTGATATACAAAAATTAATATTGATTTTGAATGGTCCTCGTAAACTTAGCTTTTAATCGTAAAATTTTATCCCCAAATTATTAAATAATTATTATTACACCTGTGTATATCGCCTATTATTTTTACTTCTTTATTTGGGGTACGCTGATACTAAAAAGTTGTAACTCAATAATTTCTGTATTATGATAATTGTGTAAATAAAGTTCAAATATAAGTGTAATATTAATTCGATTGGTCAGGGTACTAAGCGAACATTTAATTTAATTTTTTTAGCAATATTTCGATATTTTTGAAATTCTCGGTTAGATTATAAAGACACATTAGCGGACAGCTGCTTAGATATAGAGATGTGTTGAAAATACACACTAAAAAGTGCGACATTAGCAGCTTGTTTCTTCCACTGAACAGGTATACCTGTTCAGTGGAAGAAACCAACTGCTAAACGCCCGGAATGGAGGAACTTTGTTCAAACCAAAGTCTATGATTTTTAATGTGAATTCAAATTAGATGACGCGTCGAGATCGACGCTAAGAGCGATGAATTAAAAGCCTGTGGCAGTCATTTACACATATTAATTTGTGTTAAGAACTGAACACAGATCAACCAAGCGTCTGTGGCATTAAATTAAAAAGTAGCACTATACTCTTTGTTGAGCCACCGGGCATCCATATAAACCTCCTCCGGCGCGAGAAGAAGAGAGAGTGTATACTCTCTCTTTGTTCCACGAATTCAAGAAGAAGTCACAAGACTTGATCCAGTAGAGGGTCAAGATACACAAACACCCTTAAAGAAACCACAGTCCACTTAATCATCAAGAACCATAAACCAGCAATATAAAAATTTCACCTGAGCAAGCAAGGTGCTTAATCTACTTTTCTTTCTACTACATCGCTGTCTATTTCCTTTTTTATAATTTTCGCAGTATCAATGTTTTACAAAGCTATAAGATGCCACTGAGCGATATTAGTCGTGAGATTACAGATATTTTATTGTCGAGAGTTGAGAGTTCGGAGGATGACGTCAGACGGCAATCGGTCATGGACAACTGCAACACCAGGGGGATCGCAGATGCGTTGCCGGCCTTTGAGAAATGAGTATGCTCTTTTCTTGAAACTATATACAAAATTTTAATTCATTGTGCAACATACAAAGTTATATTTGAGACGGTGAAGACGGTGGTCATGGCTTCGCTTTGATCATAGTAGTTTCATCAGTCATACTCATAGTAAAATGTTTTGTAACAACAACTTGACTTCAAGCTAGGATTGTGCCAACAATAAATAAAATTATATTTAACATAAGATTAATAAATAAATATATACAGGACTATATGACACACGGACGTCTGTTCCTAAGGTAGACAACTTAATGCCTTTGTTATATACCTAATTCATCAAAATTTATACCTTCAATGCAAAATGAACTATATCTAGGTAGAATACCGTAGTATTTTCAAAAGTTAATGCAATAGATTGAATAGAAAAACGTACCTAATTCGTTTAAATTTATACCTTCAATGCAAAATGAACTATATCGAGGTACAATAACATAGTATTTTCAAAAGTTATTGTAATTGATTTAATAGAAAAACTTACCTAATTCATCAAAATTTATACCTTCAATGCAAAATGAACTATATCGAGGTACAATAATGCTTCGGTAGAGTCGAGCTACGAGAAGAATCAGCAAGAAACTCGTTAGCCACTCTTTTAAAAATAGTTCATACAAAGCTGAGTTTAAATTGCATTTTTGCATGTTAACTATAACATACTAAACAACCTACTAAAAGACCTTGGCTTGTCAAGAACTATCATAAGTTCATTACTAGAAAGGACATCTAAAGAGGATCAGAGGAGGTCGTGGCCTAATCAGTGGTCGGCATTTGAGTCGATCGCTAAGTTAAGTTGCTCTGGCTGCGACTGACACTAGCTTTGCCCGCTCCTTTGCCTCCATAAAATTAGGAACAAAAAATAGGTTTAATATAGCTTTCCTCGATAAAAGGGCTAAGTAACACTGAAAGAATTTTTCAAATTGGATCAGTGTGCTAGTGCGTTCAAGCAAACACACAAACAACCTCTTCAACTTTATATATTAAAGTAGATATAATACATAAGTTTTAACTATAATATGATTAATAAAATACATAAACCTACAAGATCTACGTCGAGGAGTGAAACTTGTATAGATCATATTCTTAATTTTGAGATATTGACAAATTTTATTTCAATGTCGGTGCGTTATATGATATTTAATGCTTCCTTTTTTGCTCCTTGATGAACGCTTTTTGCTCTTTGATGAACACTTTTGATGACCTATTATATTCTTTTGTATAATTGGGACAGCGAATTTCTTTCTCCTATGAAGTATTGCTGGTTAATAGTTTAAATTTTTGTGCAATTTGAGGATAGTAAACTCTATCCTTAAAATGATTATTACTAGACATTTTACGGCGGACACTTAATTCTATTTAAACTAGAGATCGCCGGCTGATCGAAATTCAGGCAGAAATCTTTAGTAACATATGTTTATTTAAAGCTATTTACAAATTTGTTATTCTTATGCCGGAGCTAGACATAGTTTTATTTGAATGATCATTTCAAAGATCATGTAGTGTTGCCGGGAACTTTGTGTAGCTGCGCGAAGTTATGAGATACCTTGTAGTCTTTAAGGACAAAAATGTACAAACACTTTGAACTATGTCTGGCTCCGGTATTACAATCGAATGTAGGACATGGAACTTTATATTTTATTTTTGGAATTTGAGCAGGAATAGTAGGAACTTCTCTTAGTTTAATTATTCGAACTGAACCATCAAACCGCAATGTAAATAAAACTTGAAAGTACGTAACAGTACGTAGCAGTTGTTTTGCGCGTCAACATTTTGTTGACGATTGCTTCCCAATGTTGACGATACATTGCGCGCTCAAGAATGGGATGTGGATGGCAATATCTGTAACCTCTCATTTCCGAGACGAATGATTTTTGTGATTTTATTTAGGACAGGTAACAGCAAGGAGTGAGCCAGTGAAATCTTGGTCTTTATAGGAAGAATGTACTTCCAACGTCTAAGATATCCAATAGTAGCGAAGATTTTCCGGCTCACATCTGCAATTTGGGGAATCCAAGACATAGCAGTATCAATAAGAAGTCCAAGGTCTTTTAGTACTTGCTGCCTTTCAAGTATAGTTGTAGTTAATTAAAAGAAAATATGTCATGCCTTCTGAAGGAATATCTGAGCAGTTGACTTAGAGTTAAATAAACGTTGCGTAATCATACTATCAGCCAATCTATTACCATTTCAGGTATTCAATTTAATTGGACCAAAAGCAAATATGTCTAATTTATTCGTTTAAGGCAATTAACCTCGAAATATTTTCGTATTTAAAAGTATTTAGTAGCAAAGCAGGAATCTTTTCACAGAAAATAATCAATCTGGAGCAGTAATTTATATTGTTAATCGCTTTATATCTACGTTCAGTAGATTGTACAATTTGAAATAAATAATTAGCGGAATTGTTAAAATAATTATCGGACGAATGTATTGTACTTTTCGTTGTGTTTGTTACTAGTATATTTAGGCTTTGTAAGGTAAATAAATGTTTATTATTATTATTATTACCGGCCTTTGAGAAATGAGTATCCTCTTTTCTTGAAGATCCCTAAGTCGTATCCGTTCGTAAATACGTAATTGTCGACATATTAAATTTTTACTTTAAAATGGTAAATTTTGGGATAAATAGTTGCGTAACGTAAAGCAAAAGTATGGGAACACTATCATATCACTTTGGGATAACAATAGACTTAGTTGATTAAATTTCTTTAAATCTACACATGAAGACATTCATAATGCTTCTCTTCAAAAATTAAAAAAAAAATTGTATCTATATCTGTCACATAACAACCACTCTAGCTAAACTCTAAATTTTGTATTCATTGAAATGTAAGTTAATTATTTATTTTTTTTATATGTAAAGAAAACCACTACACTAAGTGTCGTCCTTTTTTTTAAATATTTTGAACTGGCCGTTTTATAACTGCCACTGTCAAATAGAAAAATAACGGGAATGTCAGGTTATGTTTTCAAATTTAAAAAAACAGTCTTAAAACTATACATTAGTAAAAGAAATTCCTGTTATCTATATTAGTGAAACATTTGAATCTTTATATTAACATATCGCATCTTCGATGCAACAAAATCAAAACAGATCATTTTTAAATTTTACAGGAGAGGACTTTGAAGATTTTTTCGCATAGTATATTTCCTCATTTCTGGACAACTATTTATGGTACATTCGAAATCTTTATAAAATAAATTGTTTCTTTTGTTTGTTATAGTTTTACGTAGAAAAATTTCTGACACTTTACTGTCTGTTTTAATTTTATCAACTTCTACTGTATACATAATCGTAATTTATTTAATCTTCCCTACTTAAAAACGAATTATGCCCAAAACTCTCCTGTTTTTAGAATTTGTAAGCCATATAATAATGAATTCTCTCATATCAACCTATTTACGTGTTCCTTTATTGTATTAAAAAAAATCTCCTAGACTGCTTATTATCTAGTTAATATTTTAAAATTTGTACTTGTTTCAATTTCTCAATATTTCTGCTCCTTATTGTCGTCTGCGGACCAGAAGGTAATATTGAAAGCTAGGGTTGCTACCTCTATTTTAGGATGTGAATTTATAATTAATTTGGTAGGACTGAAAGTCCTTAAAAAACCTTTGAATTTAAATTGGCCAAAGTAAGGATAAATATATCTTAGTGAGGATTTTCGGTCATTGCTAGTTTAAGTAGTCCGTGCGGCGATGTCCAAACGATGGCACAATTCATATCATGTCCTGCGGCCTAAGAGATATTTATTTCTCAAAGACTGTATCTTCGAGGTCTCCCCACCCCGCACACTCCCCCCAACGACTCGACACTTCTGATCATCCTCAGAACATAGACTATTAAAATACTATAACTTTGATTTTGTTTCATATTAAAATCAATTGTGTATAAATCCTGTTTAATTTTTTTCATTCCCATAATTCTCGATTTTAATAAGTTTTAAAGGAAAATGCAGTCTTGTCCTATTTACATGAGGAGGTCGTGGCCTAATCAGTGGTTGGCATTTGAGTCGATCACTAAGTTAAGTTGCTCTGGCTGCAACCGGGTCCTCTGCCTAGACAAATCTGGTAAGATCCTACTAGTGCGGCTTTAGATGTCCCATCTAATGAAGTACTATGACAGTCTTTGACAAGCCAAGGTTTATAATTTAAAAAAGAATTTTTTTTATTAACATAAAAGAAAAAGCATAACGCACTTTGTTTATGAACCGCTTTTCGTTGACAGCTACATTTAAAAAAACCCTTTTATGAAATCTGTAAACGTTTAATTTATACAACAATATCAAATCGAAACATTGTTTATTTGAAGGAAAAAGCATTTACAAGACCAATATTTTTTTTTAAATTATAAAAACATATAAATATAAATATAAATGGCTCCGAAACACGGAGGAGGTCGGATATCAAATATATGAACCAGTGATAGAATGGTTCACCCATCATCAGGTAGCCGCAAGAGCAACTTAACCTAGTGATCGACTCAAATGCCGACCACCGATTAAACCACAACCTCCAGAAAAATCAGTTTATTGAATAAAATAATAATTTTACTTTCATTTTTTAATATATTGTGATTTGCCAGTCTTTAGAAAAGCTAAAGTTTAATCAAAACTCCAGCCTATTCAGAGCCATTCAGCCCATTCAAGCTTATTTCCTAACTCGACTCAGATGGGAATTGGACGTGAAACTTCTTAGAGCCGAAATGCAAAAACGATTACTTAGCAATAGCCGACAGAGTGCGCACAATGATTTCTGTTCTCGTAAACGGAGTACAGTATCTTGAGAAAAGTGTTCAAGGTTGATAGCTGACGAAGCACTGATGCAACACTTTTAACACAACTCGCGCATCGTAGAAGTCAATAAGCTGCTGATCATGGAAGATGTCAACAAACTCCCGTCCACCGAAAGATACTATCTACTTCAGGACCACCTGTCATACCATTTATCGGACATTTAATATGTACCTTTAATACAGAAAAGTCATCCAAAACTCTTCGGCCAGCGACAACCCTAAACACAACCTTCACCAGTTCCTTTGGGGACATTTGAGCAAAACCATTAGGGTCTGCCCTCAGTCGTAGTTTAATTGGGAAACTTCGAATTTATGGTGACTATTTTTCTACCGATGAATGGCTCTTTTAATCGTTTTCAGAAGTTTCTTGCTAAAATCTATTGCGTTACGGGCTTCGACGGCTAAGGTCTACTGGGCTTTTGACTCCGCGAGGCGAGAATTTTCTAAACTCAGAAAAAAGAAATCCCCACTTCGATAGGTTTTAATTAGAGTTAGCTCTTCGCTTAAAGTCTTTTTGGTCTGCAGTCAGAGAGCGCCGACGCGTCAAGGTAGCAGTACCACTTTCTCACATTTCATTTGTTATGTTTGTGACTGTTTTGTTGTCGCGTATGTTCCGGTTTGTAAGAGTTCCTGGGGGCCTAGCACATACATACATTCTCGATAGTTTCACTTGCTTTTCGAAACCAAACGTCAAATGATATTTCTACTGTTTGACACAACTTGTTAAATATAGTTAACACGAAGAAAATCAAAACTCGCACGTATCGAATCTTTGGCGTTACTGCCATATATGTCGTGTGAAATGGAAATACGAATCTTCATTTGACGTTTCGTTTCGAGTGTAAAAGTAAGTAAAACTATCGATAATGTGCGTACTAGGCCATCTGGTGGCTCAAACTTCATCTAAAAGGCTAGTAAAGCATCTGCAAGTGCAAATGTCCATGGATTTCGGTAGTTAATTGGGTGAACCGCATGCCCGTTTGGCCCTTATGATATAAAAAAGGACAGCGGTAAATCTACAGCTTGGAATCAACGTCCCACTAACTCGGGACTCCAAATGAGTATAGGTTACCAGCACAGGCTTTAAAGCTAAATTGAAACAAACATACGTACATTACGCTTAATTGTAAGCGGTGACGTAATCAAACCGAGCACGTCGCGAGTTTCAATACGTCTTCCAAACGTTGAGCTATGTAGGTACTAAGTAGATAATGTTAAGAAACTTTAATTAAACCAACAGTATAACAACCTTATTGTGAAAAGTTTCCCTCGGCCGGGGGTAAAATTGTCCCATTCTCTTGTACTGTAATCATTCCTACCCCTGCGCTGCGTTTACCCTGACACAAACTTGGATAATTTTGAATTATTGGACAGTTTAATATTTCCATCTATCATGTCTTTAGCTTGATGTATTGTACAGATTTTATCACATAGCTAGCTAACTGCTTCCGCGTATGCGATATTCTGTACGCAACTTCGTCTGCAGAAAATTAAATTTGTGAGAATTCTATATCTGGACTTGGAAATTTAATTAATTAATATAAGAGATTGACACGGTGACAAACAAGGAACTATTTTATTATTATTTTAAATTTCACGATCATTTTTTAACTTATAACTTTTTGTAAAATTTAATTTTTTTTTTTTATTATAAACTGTTTAAAAATTGACATTTATGTAAAATTTGAGAAATAAAAGGCTTTTATTTTTTTATTATATCTGGACTTATCGAAAAATCCTTTCTTGGCGGATGTGTGCTATTTATAAACTACATGCTTACCAAATTTCATCCTTGTACGTCCCGCGGTTTTCGAGATTTAATGATAGGTGACCTTTCGCTTTGTGTAAAGCCAGCGAATACATCCTCATAAAATCATGTAGTAAAAACAGGTTCAATTTTAGCGTGATGATTTATAGCCTATAGCCTTCTACGATAAACGGGTTATCTAACACTGAAAGAATTTTTCATATCGGACCAACGGCTCCTGAGATTAACGCCTTCAAGCCAGCAAACAAACAGTAATACAAACGCAGCAACACACACACATCGACTAAAAATCCAGTAAAAAAGTACGCTTATGTGATATATTGTAGTTGCATATATTCTCTACCTATTTGAAGCCATTATTTTCAACCCGTTTAACATAAAGTATGAGTACCCCTATACCATAAATTTCAACAAAAATTTTCCAAGCAAAGTGTGAAGTTGTTTCTAGAAGCTTCCCGGCAGTAGTTTTAAAGCGAATTTATATGAACACGCATTAGCGTGCATAGAGAAAACTCTATATGCTTAATATATGTACAAGGTTATGCAATGTTATTATACGTTATACACTCTCCTAATCGTAGTGAAATACTCCTTAAATAATTAAAGATCTAGTTTATGTTTTAAAATGCTAAACCAACATTGGTAATTTATATAGAGGTAGCATATATCGAAATTATATGACGATAAAATATAATGACGAAGGACGAAAGTTGGAGACACCGGAGAAACAGTGTTGCACCTCGTGTGGAGCTGGGCAGGGATGAATAATAGATGTCGACCGATTCTCAACCCTAGCCAATAGGCACGCGAAATTTCATGAAAATCGGTCGAGCCGCTTCGGAGGAGCTTGGCAACGCACCTCGCGACACGAGAATTTTATATATTAGGTCGTACATTATAAAAAAATAAATCTTTTTCAACACTGCTAAAAATTTATTAATAAAAATATTTCTATGTACACAGGTTTTGCGTATGAAAAAAGGGTTCCCAATAGTTCTAGGATAGTTATAGAAGATTCTATATTTTCTCGAAACTGTTACAGCGAAAGTTTTTTTACTCCGGCGACTTTATTTATTTATTATAAGATTTTCACAAAAGAAATGGAAAAGGGAGAGGCTTTTTCCTAGATGTGGGACTGTATAGGGTAATTAAAAAAAAAGGTTCAATATCTATATAGTTTTAAAAATTTAAAAACAACGGTAGATTTAACGGAACATAAAAAAGGTAAAGAGAGAGGAAAATATAAAAGTTTTATTTATGAACAAATAATAATTAAACATGAAACAAAAATTAAATTATAACTAGACTAGACTGGGATATCGTTCTAAATAATAGAAGGAAGGAAAGAGGCGACCTTAAATATTATAAGACTAGCTGTGCCCGCGCCTTCGTGCGCGTAAAATTAATTTTAAAAAAATATAAATTAATTGAAAAAAAAATTATTTAATTTTGTCATGATGATATATAGGTTATAACCTTCCTCGATAAATGGTCTTTCAAACACTGAAAGACTTTTCAAATCGGACCCCTTGTTTCTGAGATTAGCGCGTTAAAGCAAACAAACAACTCACATTCCACATGACGGTAATCTCGTTGGCAAGATAAAGATATTTATTATTACTGTTATAGAGTTTTACTCACCGTTCCATGGTCAGCGCTGGCGAGCATAGCGAACCTCCGCGTGCCGCTTTCAATCACCCGTTGAACCATCAACCTGTAGCGCGGTTCGAACATGAACAACGGACAGGGCATGCTGTAACAATAACATCGTTTTATTACACTTTTTTAACTTTATTGCTTCTAATATTTGTTTGTTTTTGGCTAGCGAGATTAAAGCTTTCTTTAAATTACAATTAAATCATAATTGGAAGTTGATTTATAATTAACTAGCTGTTTCCCGCAGCTTCGGCCGCTTACAAACTTGCTGTTATTCTGGCCCTATCGAAAAATACATTTTTAACAGATGTCTTCCAACCAAAAACGTACGTTTTTGAAATTTCTTGTTAGGCGAACTTTCGCTTTTACATATATACATATATAGATTTTTTATTTTACTAATAACCGAAACGATACACGTATCGATAAACCGCTGCGAAAAAACTGTGCAGTTAAAAGCTGTTGTCCAAATTCGTTCAAAATAATTTTCCTAATAAGTTTTTAGCATGTTCTATCAACATGGAAAATTACAAGTCTCTACGTCTAATAGTTTGGAAATGCTAGGGAGGGGACCGCCTCACAGACAGACAGGCAGACGGACAGACGGACAAATCGAAATTATAAGGGTTCCTTGTAGTAGTACAAAACCCTTATAATTTCTTTTTTGCGAACTAGTCTACTATGCACTAGTTATTTTTTAAGTTAAATTTGTAAGTTATATATGTTGGCTTTGCCTAAGAGTGGGACACTACAGGATATAACCTAGCTGCTGTTGTCACTACCCTTATACCGTCCGTGACAGTAGTATCCACACCATTTCTCTTCTTTACGGACCCTTATAAAGCTATAATTTAGATATGTCCTATGTTCTCGTTAATACTCCAGTTAAGAGATTTTTTTACCTTACTAAACCTTTGTTGGCTTTGCCTAAGAGTGGGACACTACAGGATATAACCTAGCTGCTGTTGTCACTACCCTTATACCGTCCGTGAGAGTATGAAATTGGTCACAATGGTAGTTCATATAGAGGAAGGAGTGCGAATGCTAATATTTTTTTATAATATGCAAAATTACATATTAAATTATTAAAATAAAACCTCACGCACACCAATGCCGGAAGATTTATACCATTTATACACACATGTATTATTTGATGTCAAACTTTAGGTAAACTTAGGTAGATGGGAGTATGAAATTGGTCACAATGGTAGTTCATATAGAGGAAGGAGTGCGAATGCTAATATTTTTTTATAATATGCAAATCGATAAATACATGCGCAACGATTTATTATTACTTCTTAGAGTATTGGCAATGCAGTGCTGTATATGTTTTTTTTTTAATAAATGTATACACCACGGGCATGAGGCCTGTGCCATTTGCTAAGCTGTTAAATTATTTAATCTTTTATTTTCCAATCTTTTCATTAATTTTTCTTTACAGTTCAAGATTATATTTTTTTTTTATAATAAACTTAAATTTAGTTTACAAACATCAGAAGAGGGGTCCTAAATATGGTAAGGGAGTAAATGTAGTTGCAGCATTACACCGATTTTCCCTCGTATTCATTCGCGGATTAAAGCAAAGTAGTTTAGCTTCTCATGCATGTTAAAAAAATATTTCAAAATATACAGAGCCTTTATTCTAGTCAAACCCTTGCGTTATATTTGGTAAGTGGTTTGATATAAACGGGCTTCGTGGAAAGTAATTGTTTATGAAATATGGCCCGGGCGTGACCTAATATCAAATAAACCATCATTTTTCAACTAACAAACCATCAGGTGACTAATTAGTCTATGGCGTCGTGTGTGCGTGTGTGTGTGTGTGTGTGTGTGTGTGTGTGTGTGTTTAAACTAGCGGACCCGGCAGACGCTGTACTGCGCGAACGTTGGGTTGCTTCCTAAATACTACATTCTCTTATCCTATATTATTATCCCAGTCCCCGTTTCATTTCCCTTTCCCGCTCCTGTTCCATAATTTAGTATTTTGGCGTTAATGGCCTATATATTTTGGACAATTAACGCATTATCTTTATAATTGATAGCCTATGTGTTATTCCGATGTATAAACTATTTGATTTTAAAGTTTTATTAAAATCCAATCAGTAGTTTTTCCAGTACTTTTTACGTTTGACGCTCTGCCAAAAGTACATCCAGACTTTATACATCCATGCATCCATGTGTACATACTTTTGCGTTTATAATATTAGTAGGATATATACTTATATGTCAATGATACTTTACGTAGAGAAGATATATGTAGGTACTCATAATAAGAGCTTTCCTAGGCATAGATTAGGTTAGTACTAAATTTAAATTTTCCTTCTCGATTTTCTTTTGTTCTCTTTAGTATTTAAATTATCGCCTTACTTGAGTATTTTCTTTTCGCCCGGGTGAAAATAACCCGGATAAAAACTATTTTATATTATAAACACTAATTTATTTGTATTTCTGAGCAAACAGAAAATATTTTCCTTGAAAACACGAATTACACAATAACATTGACAGCGCCCTGATTAGATTTTAATTTTGTTCTAAATTACAATATTAATAAGGATTGAATTTCCAATCGCTTAAATTGTAATTGAGCATTCAGTCCATTGTTATTTACAAGGAATTAACGCTGAGGTTGCCCCTTTGAAGTTAGACTTTGTTGTAAGTCCTTTGATAGGGTATAATTATGTTCACGCTGATTGCTTCACTAATTTTAATAACAAATTTAATAATATCTATAAACTGCATAGAGTCATGCAATGCAAACTGATGCAATAAATCAAGGCTTTCACGAAGACTATTTTGTGAATCCATAACTTCTATGGCTTGTCAAAAAAATCTTCGTAGGATATTAATTAATATCAACAGTAGAATACACCAAGTTACCACGTAAAAATATAAATGCGTATATTGTAACATCATATAAGAGCACGGAGACCAGAACTTAACATCACATCGGAATGCTATCTGAATGTTTGAAAATTAACAACATTGCGATGTATTTATACATACTTAATTATAAATAACTCTTTAGATTTGTTTACTGTATGTTTATTTATAACTATACTAAATTTCAGTTCTTTGTGCAACGATATTGTTACATTTGATAATTAATATATCATACAGTATTAGACATTAACATATCATACGGTCGTCATGACTTTGCTTTGACACCATATTGTAGTAAAATGTTTATATGTGTGTTTAAATCGTTTGGCATTGGTGTGCGTATGGTTTTATTTTAATAATTTAATAAAATTTAATGAAAAAATTTGCAAGTTTTGTAAAAATATTAGTATTAGCTCACCCTCCTATACATAAATTATAACCAAGCCAAATTTCATACTCTTCTAGCCGCGCAACTTTTGTAAAATCGTACCGAAAATTTTTGCTTCACGTGTTAATGTATATATAAAAAAAACACAAAGACTCAGGACGGGGGCTAAACTGCAATCTATTAGAAGGCAGGGATATTGCCAACTGGTCGGTGCTAAGTGATGATATAGACTACAGTGAACATATTTTAACTTAGGGGCGAAGCAGATAGATAAACCATCTCCTATATGGACTTCGACACTTCATTGCACCAGCTCTTATTCTCTACTATATAGAGTTATACATAGGAATCCATTCATTGTCTCTCTAAAACCTTCGTAACCGAAGGTAACCAGATCGGTTCAGTATACACGTACGCTGTCCGAGTCCCACTGACGGCTGCTTCCCGCCCATTGTTCGCACATAACATAATTAATCTTTACTCACTCGACCACACAATGGTCATTTTTACTTACCGACAAAACGGTCGCTCGCCATTGTCACGCGTTTCTTGTCAAATTAGATTTATAGCCTACCTATGTTTGGAATTTTCCATCATTTTTGGAACAAACTTCAAAACTGATGTCATTCGGAAGAGATCGTCACATGTAATTTTTGTGTCTCTATCCCTTTCTATGTTTTTCATTGTTCTCTTTGTATCTTTTTGTGATCAGTGTTGGTGGTTCCTTTTCACCAAAGAATAATGCGAATGTGATCCCTGGGGCTTTAACAATGAAGAAAGTGGCCTACGCTGTGTTTTATTTGGTATTAGGATCTCTGGCCACTGAGCCATCAATTCCTGATCAAAGTATATTCTTGCAATTGGAGTACGTAAATGTATTTAGCAGCAACAAAAACAATTAGACGAGACCGGCTGATATATGGAACTTCATTCCTATCAGGGGACCCCTGACTACTGTCTCCAGAGCATTTGTCCTTACAAAAACACATCACCATTAAATTATATGTTGCGCTAACAAATATTGCCAGCAGTTGTGATAAAAAAAAATATCTAACAGACATTTTGCATTCAATCCCAGCAACTAGACTTCAAGTGTGGAGCGAATCTAAATTTAAAACATCAATCGCAGGCCATGACGTCAATGTTCAAAATATTATGCGAAACGCTGCATCGTAAAAAAAAAATAAAAACACTGTTTACAAACTTTCAATTTACTCCAAATATCGATACGAATAATTTTCCTATAATATAATATGATTTATTTCCTTTCAAAAACAACTGTAACCTACATAGCAACAGTAACTTTATCCGTTTATATCAAATGAAATCTCGAAAACCGCGGGACGAACAAAGACGATATCTGGCATGGTGTGGAAAGGCACAGCAAGGTGGAAGGTTTTCGGCGAGGAATGAAAGGTGGGAGCGAAGGTCGATATGCTCAACCACCACAAAGGAAGATCTTCGTATGCGGGCTAGTTGGAGTTGCCCGTGGCGGCCGCGCCTTGCTGACAGTTGTTCGTCGGAAGGTCTATATCAGGCCTTTGAAAATTTGGCGTGCAATTTTCTTGAAATTCTTGAAGGCGCTCTAAGTCTAACCTAAAAATTGAGACTACTGATAAAACAGGCAGACATTTAAAAAAATATTTTTTTTATACTCGTATACCTAAACTAAAATTGAGACGTCTAGTAAAACAGGCGGTCATTAATTTTTTTTTTAATATTCCGTCTTGTATACTAAAACTTAAAATCAAAACGTTTAGCAACACGGGCGAAGATTAAAAAACTATGTTTTTTTATTCTCTCGAAAATCAGCCATGCAAGAGTTTAATATGTTCCATATAACACGAGTTAAGTATTAAAATAAACAATACGGTATATTGTGGATAAAATCACTAAAATAAATCGCTGCATTAAAAATCTAGAAGGTTAGAATATAGTTCAATATGCATTCTTTCTTCATTATAACTATATTTTAATTGCATTTCATAAATTAAAAATAAAGCAGGCGGAGCTCCTGTAATAAAAGAATTACAGAGCCTTTTTAACACCGTTCTTCACTGCGGGAGAACTCCAAGTTACAATGGCCCATCTTTGCGGGTCCATTCGTGCCCAGCCCATTCTCACTTGAATGTTGTTGACTTTTCTTTAGTACAAGAATTTTCATTTGACATTCCAAACGTATATTTTATTATTATCTATTTGTACGAAAACATAAAAGTATTACGGAGTTGGTAATAGTAGGATGTGTTACTCTAAGAGCAAGCCAGCCGTCTGTACCGCCAAACTTGAAAAAGAAAACAAGAATATTTTCAAAAATACAAGTTACTCAGTAACGAAGCTTACAATATCACTAGTGCGATTTTGAATGCAAGTATCGCTATCTCTTGTATTCCTTTGGAAATGAGTATTTACACTATTTGTTATATGTAATGTTACCAATACAGATTATTTTTGCTGAACGATTCCTATTGCTCAAAATTTGTTTCCCATCCCATATTTATTGTGTTTGCGAATTGCGAACTTTTTAGCTAAAGCGTAAACGGCTGAAAAAATAACGGTTTATATTGATTCTGACAGACTCGATTAATGGCAGCCCAGTTTAGAAAGTACCTGGACAAAACTTAGTTGCTAAATATTGCTAGCACGAATGAAACCAGAACTCGCACGTTTCGAATCCTCGACGTTACGGCCATGTAAGCCATGTGAAATGAAGGCACGAAACCTTTATTTATATTGAGGACGAGGTTAAAAGGAAGCACAAATCGTACATACAGCTTAGGTACCATTTGATACAATTTTTTATTTTATTTTTTTATGTTACAAGAGGGCAGACGAGCAGGCAGCAGGCACCGAAGTGCCTACCGGCGCCCATGGACATCTGCACAACATTAATTTACTCATAAAACAAATCCGTAAATACTAAAATTTGTGGTAACCCTATTTGGGAAATATGCCATTTAGATGTTATTGGAGGTGAAAAGGACGAGCTGAGTTAGGTGAACCACGTCTAATGGCAAGGTTAAAAGATATCTAAAGGAAAATGCGTTGAGGTATTGATAAAAGATATTTTACAAATGGGCGGTGTTTTACCTATACCCTATTCATTTAGTCTTGAGACAAAAGGCTGAAGCGCGTTTGGTAACAGTAAAATAAATTGAATACATTTATGAAATAACAGAAAAAAGGAGAAGTATATTTTTATATTGAATTATATATTTAAATACAGTTTTTTATACATACATACATATTTAAAATTTATAATTTTTTTAAATTTGTTGTTACTATATTTAATTTCTTTAACGCTGTTACTGCCGCTCGAATAATATACCGGGGCTACTGAAAATCATTGTCAGAGTGAACGCTTGTCACTCTGACGTATAACTGAATAGCTGCCGTTTTGCGTCGTTGCACTGCATGCACAGATTTCAACTACATCGCTGTCTTTCCATTTTTTAAACTTTTTTGCGAAATATATAGTATAAAAGTTTTCAACGGCATAGACTGCGTACTATTTGTTTTTTTTTTCGACTTAATTCAGTTGGTTCTTATTATCAGCCAGTAATCTTTTTGGATCCAATTGCATACCTATAATATGAAAGTTAATGGGAGACATTAAATCTATGTGGCAAATTTATATGAAAATAAAAAATAACGCAGAAATTTGCAATTAAAAAAGGTTTTTTCTTCAAACTACTGGTCTCCCATCTATCACCCAGCCGCGGTAAGAACTGCTTAACCTAGGGGGCGACTCAATTAACAAACACAGACTAATCTTTGACTTTTATCAAATGTGATATGGTTTTTTATTATATAATTACTAACTGTACCCCGCGACTTCGTCCACGTGTCGCGGACCTTATCACTTAGGACTATGAAAAACAGATAGTAGCCGATTCTCAGACCTACTGAATATGCATATAAAATTTCATAAAAATCGGTCAAGCCGTTTCGGAGGAGTATGGTAAACGAGATTTCTCGTTGAATAGAGTAGAGCTGTTAGACTAACAAAGTAGCTGCAGAAAGCCTTTAATACTTTGACATTCTTTAAAAATCAAATTAAGTTACTCCTTGTATATCGTGAAATAAATTTATATCACGTGTGTATATTTATATCAAGTGTATATATATGTATATATATAGCCATCATTTCTAATGAGACGGTTTTTCTTTTAATTTACAGATCCGTCATTTTGAATTGTCAACTGTCAAATTTTCCCGCCATGACGGCCACAAGTTTTTTTATACAAACCTTGTCCTACAATAAGAGATCACATCGAAAAAGAGATTGCAAAGAGCAATTTAGTGCAGTCGCCACCAATATATTTCTTTCCTATGCATTGCAGTAGACCCGGCTTTTGTACAGTGAATCCATGGAATGCTTAGAAATTCGTCTCTCTATTGTCATCAACCTTGACAGAATTTCAAATGAATTGGTCAAAAATTTGGTGAAAATTACATCAAAAGATTCAGGTATATCCTATTGGATATAAGAACCTAACCTAAGACCTATTGGTCTTGTACATTTAGCTAATTAAATAACTAAGATCATATGTGGAAATTAATAGAAAACAATACACACCTAAAATCTGTGTCGGAATAGGATCTTTCTAAGGGTTTCCGACGTCGTGACGATCTAGTACTGCCCGCCCGTGCTGATCTTCTAATACCAAAAAAAGATAAGTTAAAAGGATGTAAGGGACAAAATAACCGAATGGACCCCAGAAAGATATTTAGTTCATCTATTTAGGGTATGTTGGTCCTACTAAGATCAATTTATTCTTTAATTTTAGGTCTATTTATTATCGTTTTCGAATAAATCGAAAAAACCAAAAATTGAAAAAGAGTTTTTTCTTAAAAACTCGTGGATTGACTGTGTTGAATTTTAGATATTTTAGTAACCAATGATAGCTTAAAAAAAGTTAGGGTCCGTAGTAATTTAAATCCTGGAGATAAATTCATTTTTAGTTTTAATTTTTAGCCGTGATAAAATTTAGGCACGATTATGATTTTTTTTTTGATTCCTCATTCAATTTTCTATAATGTTTTAGACTTTTGAAACCTAAAATCAATGCGCCATTAATAAATAAATAATAAACGTATACTGGACTATATGACTCTAAGGTAGACATCTTAATACCTGTGTAACAGACGCCTGTTATACACAAATACTTTTTTTGGAAATATATAAATACATACATATCGATTAGGCATCCAGACTCGAGGCGGAAATCGAACCCACGACCCCGGAGCGGAAGGCAGGGTCACCGCCCACTGCGCCAAAGGGCCATTCTATTGTAAAAGCCATTGTAAAAAAGGAAAGTCAATCAAAAAAAAAAAATTTTCGATTATTAGTTTTTTCGATTTATTCAAAAACGGAAATAAATAGAGACCTAAATATTACAGAATAATATATCTTATTATTTTTTTTTATGTTACAAGGGGGCAGATGGGCAGGCAGCAGGTACCGAAGTGCCTACCGACGCCCATGGACAACTGCACGACCAGAAGGCCAGCAGATGCGCTGCCGGCCCTTAATGACGAGTTTAGGCCACCGGGGAGTCTCACAAACCGAACGAAACGCGACAACAACACTATCACTTGACATGACAGCATTGCCGCCACTTCACGCTGACATAAATACATTAAAAGGAATATTGTAGTTTCGATACCTCGACTCTTAACACTTAGAAAAAAGGATGTAACGGTATTGCTCGGAAACGAACTCACCTTAAATTCAAAATGGCGGCTAACGCATCGTCGGAATTTGGTTGAGTTTTAGAATTTAGACTATTAATTAACCCCCCCCCCCCCATATCATCATCATTTCAGCCTGGATGCGTTCACTGCTGAACGTAGGCCTCCTCCATCAACTTCCATGAATGGCAGTGTTGCTCTAAACATTGCAGTAATAAAATTTCTGCCACGAATATTTTCTCGTTTCCCTCCTTTTTGAGCTAATCCGACTGACCTATTACTGTTTGTTGTAAAAAAAAATCACTTAATAAAGTGAATATAAAAGTGACCCTGAATTTATAAACATGTATGATAATGTCGGCAGAAAAAACTGAATACGAAAAACATGGAAAATACAGATAATATTTTACGAAAACACAAGAGTAGTATGCAGAGACAAGCATGTGGAAATTGTTTACTACATTGCGTAAATGTACAATTTAAATTAACTTTTATGCGTATGAATGTTACGCGATGTCTTTGCTAATAATAATAGTCTGTTTTCGAGGATAGTTAAATTAAAATAAACTTATTCATTTTGCAAGTTTGTTTCTGGTTCGTATAAATTTGAACATCTTCGAAAAGGAGTTGCTATATATTTAGTTTTGCACGATTTAGACGAATCTTTTCTTTAAAATTAAACCATGTTTTGGAAATTGGTGAATAAATCATATTACACATTCTAAGAAGAAAGCATTACATACAATTTTAATTCAATAAGATGGATATCTAAATTAAAAGGTGACGGTTTTGAAGTTTTTAAAAAGTTTTATACAAAAATGAGGATGTAGTTCGTATTTATATGCAAAATACGCCTTACGTACTTGCATTTCACAGTGAATCTCGTGCATACTGTACATTGTCCGAATGAAATAGCCGCCAGGTGCTGTCGCCTGTCGTTCATCATTAACTTCCCGGAAACTCTTGCTTTAACCCCTCCACACAGAGTTTTATTAGATTGTGCACTACTGTCATATATCTAAACAAGTACAAACTCCACTGCAATTTTTATAACGCTAACGTTCTGATTTGAATTTTAATTTCAAACAGCTTCTTCAAATTATAGTAGGGTGACAGCGATGCTAAATTTGTAGTCACTAAACCGTTATGGGGATCTATTGTATTAAGTAGATGAAGTTCAGAAACCAAAAAAAAAAGATTACGTTAAGGCAAGGACATGTAATCAATAACACCTAAAGCGTGATTTTATGGAGCGCGTGATAGTTTTACCTACATTGTATTGAGAAACTCATCAGATTATATTTTCCGTAATCCTTAAACGATTTCCGTTAAAATAAAAAATTGCGGACGAATATTATGTGATTTTTTTATTTTACAACTTTGTGACACTCCTATTTCCTTATATCACATATAATTAATCAGATTATTGAAATGTACACTTACCTCCATGCAATTAACTTACTTTATCTTAATCTTACGCGCCCGAGTTTTTCTAATTATTTTAAGCGTTCATATTTGGTAGGGATACATTACAGGGTGCCATTTAAAGGGTATGGACTACTTGAAAAGCAAAGTTATGGTTTCGCTGCGTAAATTCTATCCATTTCCCAATAAAAATGTTATCTTAACCACGCACAATTATTATATTAAATATATCATTCAAATTCCAATTTTCGATACTAATATAATAAAAAAAAGGGATAAAATTCATAAAGATAAGCTTATTGCAGAAAATTAGAGGACAGATATAATTTTTAGCTTATTCTGTCAAATAGTGTATACAGGAAAAGGACATATACAAAATTTTAGTCCTAATCCAGCATAATTATAATGTATCGGGCTCCTCGCAGTGCAGGGCGCAAGGAACCCTTAAACGCCTAGCGTTTACGTCGTAAATTCTATCACCAAATTATTAAATGATTAAAAATCAGAACAATATTCAACATATGACGTTCATAAGAGCTTATAAGAAAGTCTATAAGAATGAAAGACTTGACTTTGTATTGGGATGCGAGATGTAAACATAAGTCATTAAGAACGAAAAAAAAACTTATTTTAATTTATTAACGTACTTTCCTTGAGTATCCTAGTATATTACAATTCAATGTTAGGGACGATTTCACGCTTCGTCGAATACGACTGTGGATGGGCATACTTGTATTCGACTGCGGGGCATTATTAATATGTGAAATATACCAATTTTTATTGTCGGCAGTACAAATTGAACAAGTTAAAAGAATCTATAATTAAACTCGAATGTTCCTTCAGAGTCCAGTATCCTAGTATATTACAATTCAATGTTAGGGACGATTTCACGCTTCGTCGAATACGACTGTGGATGGGCATACTTATTATAAGTTAGATAATCTACAGATCTCAAAGGTGGTACATAAGTCACAATCGAGATAGGATTCATATATACGCGAAGACAAAACAATTACTAATTCTTTTTTTTGTTTTATAACCATGGTTGATGCATGTTCTTTAATAAAAAGACAATATTTTTTTCATTGAAACAGTTTTGTTTTCTTTAGACAGAAGATTGTTACGGCTCTGCTTTACATTTAAAGGAAAATATTAAGTAAAATTATAATATTTCAATAAAAACTTATTTAATCACATAGTTCTTGACAAGCCAAGGTCTTTTAGTATGTTGTATAGGGATTTTGCTGGTATACCCCTTGCTCCTACCTCTACCGCGTATAAATAAGCTGGTTTTATAACCGTTTTTAGTGAGCTCACTGGTTAGGTCAAAGTACTTGTTCGTTTTTATCAGATGGTCTTTGGGGATGTTGGTCTCCCATGGAACTGTGAGTTCTACAAGTACTACTTGCTTTAGCGTCTTTGAGTAAAGGAATATGTCCGGCCTGGATGACGAGACAACAACATCTATGAAAAAAAAACAACATTTGCGGGTTAGCCGACAAGATTCTTCTCACACTGATTAATAGATATTGTTGCTAAAGAGTTTCTCTCAAAATAGCAATATTTCAGGATCTCAATCAACGGATAATGTTCATTAGAGGCGACCCTAATCTTTTTCACGTGAACACAAAGTTGTAGGGTTTCGTTATACCTAATAAATACAAGTTAATCCGATTTCAGCAGATTTTGCTTGTTTTTCCACTCAACGATATATTTTGAGTCTATTCACTCTATTCTTAATGTTATGGCCAATATGCTTTTCTCTGCTTCTCCTGTTTGGTTGTGGTGAAATTTCATAACATACTGTTTATTATTACCGCACATATCATGTTTGCTCCGTATCAACTTAGCCTGAAAATAAAAAAGTTAAATCATTATTTATTTACATGAACATATTCCCCAGCTACAAATCTCAATCATTTTAAATTTTACTATATTTAAATGGGCATACCTGTTCCGTGACGTCATCAATCGGGTAGCAACAGAAAATCGGTGCCGCGACTCCCATAATATCAGCGTAATTTATTCCTTCATTTTAAAAGAAAAGCGATTATATCAAAACTTAATTGAAATATCGATAACGAACGGTTTGCTCTCAAAGCCGGAGCACATCCGCGTATTTTGAACATAAATTGTTGTACTTTAATGGGTTCTAAAGTTGGTCGAGTAACTTTGTTGATTAAATTTCTCCAGACTGGGAAACAGATTCCGCATTCTATAAAGAATCATAAAAAAGTTATGTTTTTTTAGTCATTGCTTTGTATAGTGTGGATTTTATCGAATTAAAAAAGTTGACCTTATGAGAAGTCTTACTCACACTTCGTAAGGCATATAGCGAAGATGACATTGAATTTAAAATGTCAGCATTCCAACACCTGCTAGTAGCAGCCATAACAGCTGAGTTACGAAGTTGGCCATAATCATTATTAAAACGACGAGGAAAACATAGATAAATTTACTTTTTTACAACGTTTTTCTACTCTTTGTATTTGTTCATCTAACACTGTATTCTTATGTTTTCATTGTTTATTTGCAAATATACACTCCTTTTTTAATGTCTCAGTAGAGCTGAAGTTCGAAATATCGTCACCGAATTGACTGTAACTTTCTAAATCCTGAAGTAAATCTGTTTTACTTTTTTTAAGAGTGTTTTTACTTTTCAATGATTTTTTATTTTTGTTTATATCCCTTGATTTTTTACTCGCTTGTTCTTGGTTCGACGTACTTCGAGGTCGAATTAAAATTGATTCTATTGGTTTTTTCTTTTTTAAGTTTGTTACGGTGGCTGTTTTGACTTGGCTTTGTTTTTTTGAAGATTTTTGAATCAATTTAGACCTTCCTTCCCCCGTAACACTTTTTTTGTACCCCCGTCCCCCGTTTTTTAATAGGATATTTTAAAAAAATCACCGAAGACGTAGATGAAAACAACTTGGGATATTTTTATTCCCTGTTTTTCTTTATTTATATTTTAAAAAAAATACGTAACGTAACGCGTTATTCGAAAACTCCATCCCCCTGTAACGCATCGTAACGTTACGCAAGACACAACCTCTCCCTAAATTGGCTTACGTAATACTTGAACGACCCTTAGGTCGTATTTTATTTCGGGGAAAATTTTAAAGCATTCTTCATTCAACAGATTTCTTTTGTTTTTATATTTCTTTTATGCCGGAGCCAGACATAGCTTCATTTGAATGACAATTTCAATGATCATGTAGTGTGGCCGGGGTCTTTGTGTAGCTGCGCAAAGTTTTGTAGAACTGAAGTCTTCAAGGACAAAAATGTACAAACACTTTGAGCTATATCTGGCTCGAGCATTATAGTAAGACCATGTCACCAAGATAAAGACTAATGAGTTCAGTCATCTTTAAATTCGATGCAGAAACTTTTTACGACGCTAGACTTTAGCTGGATCGTGAAGCGTCTGATCCTAGTCAGCAACTTCTAAGCTATATCGTTTACTTTAAGCGTTCTCCATTAAAATCCAACTTTGTTCTACAGTTTGTAAAAGTTCTTTGAATTTAAGTCGCTCTAATCTAGACTCAAAACTTAAAGATTGTCAGATAAATGACATTGGAGCAACTAACAAGCAGTTTCGTCATCCATTAATTCTTCTTTATTAAAGATTCCTATAGTATTTTCTGCTTTATGGATTCAGATTAGATTTTTGTTAGTTATCTATGACCATATTTATTACGAATACAAATATTACCAATGCTGGTGTCATACGCGTGAAGATATTCTGACGTCATGAATTGACCGACGAGACTTGATTTTCCTACTCCGGGACCCCCTAAAACTAGCACTCGGTATGTGCTTAGACCAGCTGAAGAATCCCTGAGGAAAGATAAAAAGCGTTACATTCTTCCTTTATTTATTAATAGGCGAAGCAAAAACTTAAGGTACCTTTATACAAAAATTGCGCAACCGGAGGAGTATGATATTTGGCACAATTGTATTTCATATAAAGGAAGGTGTGCGAATGCTAATATATTTTTATTACATGCAATATTAATATATTAAATTATAAAAATATAACTACACGCCCACCAATGTCAAACAATTTATACCGTTTACACACACGCGTATTGGATAAAGTCAGAGCGTAATCGTGACAACCGTATATTATATTAAATGTCAAATTTTATTTTTCTGTGAATAGCAAGCACATTGTATGCAAAAATATTTGTGGGCGAATTTCAACGAGCCAACGAACTCTAAATCTGTTATATTTTCTTTAGAGATAACAGAAAATAACAATGCTGAATTACATTTTAATACGGTAAATAAGAAACTTTACAGAATCTCAGTTGAAAAAATAGAGGTAACAATATTCTAAAATGTCTTTCGTATATATTTTTCGTAAATTATTATCGAGAATTCCTTATGAAAACTGTATTTACCGAAGGTTTTTACGATATTGAACTTAACGAATCTACGATTGCTATTCGGCAGCAGTGAATTGCTACTTATTTTTGACATTATTGAGATAAAATAATAAAAGTACCAATTATTCGCGAATAAATAACGGGCACTACTTGTAAGAGACTCAACTTTTTGTTTTTTTTTTGTTCTTACTGTACTGTAAGTTATTCAAAAATATTGGTGGTATTGTCAAATAAAATCTTAATTACCTTGATGAAGCTAAGGAACAGGGTGCTGACGCTCTGGTTATGGCTTCTGTGCTTGAAGCACTCGAAGCCACAGAGGTGTTCGAGCGAGATCGTCTCGATCTTAATGAGTCTCCTCTATTCACTACACCTTTACCTGTGATAAATGAAAATTACTTCCATATTAATTCATCTATGTACGTGAAGCTAAATCTTTCAGTACGAAAATACAAAAATTGCGCGAACGGAGTTGTATGAAATTTGGCACAATTATAATTATGGTTTATACAGAGAATGACGCACGAATCCTCATATTGTTAATATATTGATAAAATAAAACCTCACGCACACTAATGCCTAACAATTTACACACACATGCATACATTTTACTAAAAGATTGTCTCAAAGCGTAGTCGTGAAGAGCGTGTGTATATTAATTGTCAAATATAACAATGTCTTTGTAAGAAGAGTTTAAATTTTGTATACATATAGTTTTAAATAAGCATGTGATATCAAATCTAAAAATTTGTGGCCGAATTTCGACAACTAGGCGTATCTCTATTAATATTGAGTCGGTTTTTATATTACACAACTTCTTTTTTAATTTGATAAAAAATGTATTGGATTACTAACTATAGTCATTCCCTAATTTTTGATACTCATAAATACATACATCAATCATTTATCTCGAGAATAAGACCACCATAGCTGATCGTAGGCCTTTATTCAATGACCATTACGTTATTGCTTGTATCCCACGTCTACCTTCCACTGAATAGATCATCAATCTAGCCGACGAGAGGCAACCCATTTCCTATTTCATTGCGTGCGTGTCCCACAATAACCTTCAATCTTCTTTTTGCTACTTGAAGCACTTTGATATTATAATCTTCTATTTATGTTGACTAGTCAAAGGTCTCATAAATTCTATCAGTTAATGCCAAGCGGTGCTGTCTTACTGATTCGTAGTGTCAATTTGGATAAACATATGAAGTTGAAATTAAGTAACTCGCTTTTAGGCATTAATTTGCGCACGTTATTTTGCAAGTTTTATGTTAAGTTATAAGCCAAATATAAGGATAATTTACTGAAGAATTGATTTAAGATTACGTTACGGCTTTTACAATCCATCACGTTTTTATTTTATAACTCTTCTTTATGCAAGAAAGCTATTACCTTATTCAGTTTGCTTTGTATTCATCGCTCGTCAAAAATATAAGAATAATATCATTATTTGCTTGGAAAATATTTTTAAAACTTTAAACTTCAAACCAACACCTTGGAGACTAAATTCTACATGTGTAGAGCTAAAGTGTCATTTTTTTTATAATCTTTAAAATAATCGTTATGTAAAAACTTGCTTTGTTAAGATGCTCGCTGTAAGTTAAGGCGAGAAAATTGCGCTTGATAATTAGTTCTTACACGTATATCTTACATGCAGCAAAGATTTCGAATTATACAAGTTTACCATTCCATTTCTTATCTTCATAGACTGTATTTACAAGCACAATAAAACATCTGGAATCAATTAGCGTCGTATGATAACGTACCGTACCGCAATCAAAAATAACCTTAAGTACTAAAAGGAGGCCGACACTAGTGTACATCGTAAACCAGTAAGCAATCCGTGTTTACGTGAGCGAGATAGCACTATCTTCGTCTAACTCTAGTAGGAGTTAGCTATCTCGCTCACTATGTACACTAGTGCCAGCCCCACTTATTTGAGTTGTCGACGTCCCCGATCAGTAAAGTTTACTTCAATTTGTATGGAGATTGATCAGTGTAACAACGTTACCGCTAGGCGGCGCTGATCAATCCCCAATCAAATTTAACTTTACCAACGCGTAAAAGATAGAACCTCAGTGCTTAGTGCGAGTTTTTCTGACGTTTACGCGTTTTTAAAGTTTACTTAAATTTGTATGGAGATTGATCAGCGCCATCTAGCGGTAACGTTGTAACACTGATAAATCTCCATACAAATTGAAGTAAACTTTACCAACGCGTAAAAGTTAGAAATTTGAACGAAACTTTTACTAGCACAAAGCTAATGTTATAAGCAATAACATAAGCTAATTTTATTGGAAGCAAAATAGTAAAAATGAACAAACAACATGATGTTGTCTTTAAAATATGTATCCATTACCAAATTAACATTATATTTCCTTTCTGCCAAAAAATAGTATTTGCTCAAATTACTTATAAGGTTGCATGTTGCGAGTAAGCTGCCTTCAAAATATCAAGGTACTACCGCTGGTTTATTGTCAGTATTTGTACAAAAAATTGTAACAAAATAAAGCATCAATATTTTACAAAATTAAAAGGTAATTTCTTAATAATACACTTCTTATAAACTAATATTTTACATGAAAATATATCTACGTTAGAATTTTGCTTTGAGAGCATAAAGGTTGCCGAACTCTGGTCTAGATTAATAACAACAGAAAAAAAAACTTCCTTGAAAACTGAAATGATTTGTTCCAAATAAAACAATTGTTATTAAAAAATATATCTTTTATGTATTTAACGTTTACAGCGAAAATGCACATCTTAAATAGAAGTTTAATATAATTGCCTAGTTTATATTTATGGTATCTTTACATATCTTTAGATTAATTTATTCCTTATCTTTCATAAGAACTGTTAACCTGGAAATGAGATTCAATATAATTTGAAATTAAATATAAACGTATTTCTCATATTTTCAACAAAATTACTTAAAATATCCTACACGTGAAGTTTATTTAGCTTGACTGAATATTAGTCTAAACATGCTTATGCATTTTCTAGGTACAAAGCCCGCAAGCTCATATAATCAAGACCAGAACCAGCATTTGCACCTAAAAATAATTCCTAAGTCAATAACCTCAAAATGAACTTCACATCAAAATCCCTATAAATAATTTTTAATATATTTATAGATAAAAAAATCTGCTCTAGACTTAATTTATGGTAGTCTTTATTAGTCTATGTTTATTTTTATAAAATAAGCTGTAGCTTTTGTTTAATAAATAAAATTTAAAAAAAAAATTCCATCTCATCGGCCTGGAAAACGTTAATAATTTTTTTTGTCAGCCCCTGTTGAACTATTTTTAGGGTGACTTCTTCCCCGTCCTTGTCAAAAGTTATCACATTTTAGTATCCGCCTCCCCCTTGATTTGACATCACATATTTTACATTTTTTTTTAATTATAAATAATTAAAAGAAAACAGCAGGTTTAATTTTATCTATATAAATAAAAATGAATTTTCAAAACGTATATACGCGTAACTTCCGAACGACTGCATCAAATTAAATCATATATTTATTTTATTGTATTCGTTGTCAAAACAAGGTTTGTATAGTTAAAACATTTTTGTCGTCTGTCCTTGAAGAATAATATTAATTACAATAAATGTACATTTTTATCGAGGAGCATTTCTCTTATTACATTACAGATAAGGTTTCGTTTGATTAATTAACAAAATATATCATTCCGACTCGTTGGTTACGGGTGTTAATAACTTTTATACTTTTTATTCGTTTTTATTCATGCACAGAACATGTTTCGACAGGATAAAACATATTCTTTGTTTGGTTGTCTGTCTGTCGGCTTTTTTTATATACGATAGTATTTGCTACGCGCGCCTTCGTCCGTAAAACATTGTTTAACTAAAAACGTCTGAGGCCGCTCTCTGCCTCCAAATCGTAGTTAACACGACATTCGATAGAAATCCGACAAAAATCTTTTTAGCTAACTCCTTTCTTCTCCCTATATTAGACTATCCCTATGCCTGCTGCACTGATCTAACGGAACAACTACTTAATAAACTGGACTTTTCCACTTTATCATTTCTGTTAATATTAAGGTCGTATATATTTAGTATTTATACATATATGTTTATCGTATATATGATTAATATTTATTTTGTCACATCCCCTGGCGTTTTGCACCAACCACTCTATTCATTTGTTAACCGAAATATTCGCCTGTTCAAACAATGCCCTTTATCGCATCTAAGTTTGAACGCGCTAATCTCAGGAAATACAGATCCAATTTATTTTTTAATTCAATTTTTTTGGATTGGTCTAGCTCTGGATAGAGTAGAGTGGTCTAAGAGTGGGGAGGCCTTTGCCGAGGAGTGGAACATTATAGGCTAATTTATTTATTTACTGAACAAAAATCTACAGCTTATTTTATAAAAAGAAACTTAGATTAATAACGACTACCTTAACTTAAGCCAAAAACAGATTTTCTTTATCTATAACTAACAATGTTAATTCTTATTTAAGAGCTGCTATAGGTGCCACGCTCACACACCATTCTATCTGTAGATAGAATGGTGCGTGTGCGCATGTGCATGTGTGTATGGAAGTGTGTGTGTATGTATGTATGTGCAATCTTATGGAGACGTGTTTAATTTTTTTCTTACTTCACTTTTAAATGTAGCCTTGGTGGTACAGAAAGGATTAACGTCAATGAAATATTTATTATAGTTTCTACGGAGCCTGCAAGTTACAGAATTTTGACAGTAATTTGTACTCAAAGAAGGAACTTGATACAATACGGTGTACCGTGTGTTATTTGAAAAATTCTTTCAGTGTTAGATAAGTCATTTATCGAGAAAGGCTATAGGCTATATATCATCACGTTAAGAACAAGAGGAGCAGAGCACCAATGAAGAATGTTTCAAAATCGGGGTTTTTTTTTCTTTTTTGAGAGCTTCTCCGTTGCATGCGTAAATAGTTAAAGTTTAGCAAAAGTCATTTATGACAAAATTGTTCCGCGGAGAAGGTCGGATATAAAATATAAACCAGTGTTAGAATGAGTCACCCATCTATCACCCGGTCGCGGCAAGAGTTACTTAACCTAGCGATAGACACAAATACCAACCACTCATTATGCCACGGCCTCCTCAATAGTCATATTTATGCGTCTAGTGCAAAAATTTTATCACGAAATTTCAAACAGATACTCCAATTTATTTATGCGTATAAATAATAATTAATCAACGCGATAGTCGTATTCATACTTGAGCATTTATATCTGTATTTCGTAAAATAACCAAATTCAAGTGCAGAACAATGAAACTTGCAGATATTTGTTAAGTTATGGCTGTCCGCCTCGATAAACAACCGCATATATTGATATGCGGTTGTTTATCGAGTGCTTGTGTACTCAATAGTATAATATGTGGACAAGAGCAATTAATTGAGTACAATCGAGAACAGCGTCGATATATTATAAAGTGTTCACTTGATGCACGTATTTACTTTGTATAATATTGATAGGTCAGAAGAAGTCAGCAAAGCTGATGTGGAAATAGCCTAGGCATGTGGCTCTAATGGACTCGCGAAGGTGGGCCAATATCGTGACTTCTTAGATGCCCACAAGTGGCCACCTACGACCAGGAAGGCCGAGGAAAAGGTGGCGCATTGATCTGGATGCCTATGCAGGGAAGTTGTAGATGAGATCTGCCGACAGACCAATCTTCTACTACAACTTCTATGTTTTTTATTCGCTGAAAAAAAAAAATCATTTATATAAACATTCTTGTAAAGTTTACTGTGATGGGACTGATTTACGGAATACTAGTTTAAAAACGGAGTATAATATAGAAAAAAATATCAACAATATATATAAAATCATCAACAAAATGACTAACGCAAATATCACATTTACTAAGCAGGTTAGCAAACGGATTAATAGACGTGTTAGTTTATTGGTTGTTCCTAGACCAAGAACAATTTATTTCGGCAAAAAAAACGCCAACTTTTGAAGGAACACATCTTTACAATAAATTTCCTATACATATAAGACGCATGCATTCACCCAATACATTAAAAATTTTCTTAGCAAAACATCTAACTATGAATGTATAGGGTGAAATGTGAACGAACAAGATGCAATAATTGTTGTGTTTTAATTATATTGTTAAGTAAGTGGTTGTATTGTCTTATTAAGAATAAATATCTTTAAACCTAACCTAATATAAATAAAACACGCAATGTCTAAATTGACTGGCCTAATTAATAAACAAATTAAACAGCTTGAGTACACATGAATTATTTACGTTACATTTCGTAATATTAACAGTCTATATTTTGTTGTGACTACAGACCGGTCACGGGATATTTACCATTGCAGATTACGTGGAAATTTACCGAACTGACGATTATTATTGAAAATTCCAATCATCAGAATCTCGCCCGCAACAGAAACATTATAATTTATGAACGTGATCCTGTGACGAGTTTCAATGAATTTATTTACTCGCGATTATATGCAACTTTATTTACGTTGTGTTCGTATAAGCGGCTTTTTTCTTTTTCTTTTTTACATGGGGAAACCCGGTGCGGGTACCCATCCGCCACACGGGCCGACGGTGGATTATGTCGGGCTCCAACCGACTCCACGGTAAAAAACCCCCACGGTAGTTCCTCTTTGCCACTACGCGCCGGAGATAAGCGGCCTTGTTATTGAAATTATTAAACTCGTCTTTCACAAAACTGTGAATACGTGTGACGCTATAAGATTCAAGACACAATATGCCCAAGACTAAATTTAATTCAAAGACCAAGCCAATATATATTTAGTTTACTTAGGTTGTGTTATATATATGTTTTTGTCTTTTAATTTCGCTTCATGACTTTTCCAATAAAATCAAACAACAATTTGTTTATTTTATTTTTTTACTTATTAACTATTTTTAGACTGTAGACTTAGAAATACAGTGCAACCTTAATATAATGTACCTCAATATAAAGAATTCCCCGATTTAACAAATTCTTCGTAATTCCCTTGACTTGTCCATAAGAGTCAATATAAAATATACCTTTACATTGCGAATATTTTTTGCGAACAACCTCTTTATAACGAATTTTCAACTATCAAGAAAAAGTATTCATACCTCTAATTAACGAATTTAAAGAAATTATCCAATTTGGTGCAGTCGCTCGGAAGTTATGCACGTGCACACTTTTCAGCGACTCATTTTTATTTGCAACTATTAATTGAGATATAAGCTATCCTATCTTTCAAGTTGGTTCAAATTGCATACGGTGTGTAAATTTACTTAAAATCGGTTTAGTAGTTTAGGAGTCCATCGCGGACAAACGATGTAAAGCGTAATTTATGTATATTTAGATGAGATAATATGTAATTTTTTTGTAAACTTTGAATATACGCTTCCTTCCTTTTGCACTTTGTCTGATTCAGTTTTTTAATTAACGTTCATTCATTTTCACATCGACCGCTCTCTTTGTATTAGATTGGTTCGCTCGACACTAGAATCACGACTTATGTATTTTTTAACATAACAAACTATTGGAAAATATATTTAATATTTTCTTTAGTGTTTTATTAGTTCCCGTTATCCATCCCGTGCAGTAGATATCAATGTATCAAAAGCTTTGTACGTATAAAATAGACGAAGTAAATAGCCGGATCACCAAACGAACTGGTGTATTCCAACGTCCTCTATCTGCCAATCTAAGATTTATTTGGATATCTTTATCCAACACTGAGATAGAGCTGTTTTTGTCGTTTTAACTAAAAACATATTTTATTAAAAACACAAACAAATAATAAAATATCATTAAAAGTTAACTATTATTAAAGTACATAATTTGTTACTATAATGCCATTTTTATCGAATTACAATCGGAATAAGTCGTAAATGACTAAACTTTGCTATTTACCAAAAATCAGCTTTTTTGAGTTAGGTCAGTTTAGATGTGCATAACATAAGTCTCGGACGTTTAAATAACATAGTGAATAAGTTAGCAAACTAACGTACTTTTTAAGAAAAGATAATTGAGTGGCTAAAACAGTTGATGTGGCTAAGTTCTGGGCCGACACGATTTAGTGCTTGCCAACGAAACGCTAAAAAGAAGAAAAGATAGTGTTTTTCGTTTGTTTAAGTTGTTTGTTATTACTAATACTTGATGTTACACACTACAAACTTATATTTTGTGTATTAATTAAGTGGACTACACTTTCCCTGTAGTATATAACAAACTTATGTTATTCGTGGTTAGCATTCTAAATCTTTTATTTCCTGATTCAAAAAAAGAATCTGAAAAGATATACGATTTAAATTAACTGGATTTTTGCTACTGAAATATATATATGATAATATTATAAGAAATAAATAATATGTGTACAAAAAAAAAAAAAAAATGTTTTACTTTTTTTACTTGGTTTTTTTTTAAAGAATATTAGGAATACTTTTTAGGTATGTCTAATATTCCCTTTTCCCCTCCTACTAAGCTTAAACCCGGTTAAATACCAGGGTTCGCTTAGATTGTAGAAGATGTGGAAGAGAATAATCCAACATGTTATATGTTGGAGAAAGTGTAATGATTGTGTTAGGCGCCTTAATAAGTTAGTGCGTACATGCTATATTCTTTTATAAATGTTATTTCAGTCCATTTTATTTTGTATTCAATAAACACTAGTGAACAAATAAAAATAAAAAAATTAGGCGCTATTTAGTGGTTGAGACGCGGCGAGGACTGAATGTAGTCTTACTGAATTGGCAGCACACTCATGTGAGAAAGAGGTACTGGTACCCGGACGCGCCGGCCCAATTCGGCTACAAGCATGGCGCTACCTCTAAATAATTAATTAAAATAATGTTTGTTTACTTGAACGCGGTAATCTCAGGAACTACTGGTCCGATTCAAAAATTTCTTTCAGTGTTAGATAGCCCATTTATCGAGGAAGGCTATAGGCTATGTATCATCACGCTAAATGTTTTCACCTAATAACGCGGACGAAATGGCGTACACAGCTCGTTATATAAAAGCGAAAGGTAACTTATATTATATAGTTCTTTCGGACTGACAACCATTTTCATAAAATTTCACATTTTTACAAATAGAAAAAGTGCTTGGAAAATTCAGTTAGATCTATTTCGGAAACAATTTGTTCCAATACCAAATTTTTGAAAAACTTTAATATAAAATTAAAATGTATTTTTTTAATACAGACAGAGATTATACTTAAGGAATACCTGTAGCTGTACTTTGATTATTTATTTATTCTATCAGATACCTTTAAACGAGGTATTCTTGTAAAAAATCAGTATATAGCGGGCTTTTCTCAGTGCAGCGCGCGAGGAACCATTGTAAACTTAGCATTTAAGTCGTAACTTTTATCACCTAATTATTATATTGATTGAAAATAATAATAATAATATTATACACATCACGTTTATAAGTATTTAAAAAAAGTCTATATGAATAAACGATTTTGACTTTGACTAGACTTTGACTTTGACTTTGACTTTGACTTCGACTTTAATAGCACATTTTCCTAAAACAAATTGAGATAAAAGCTTAATAGCATATTTTCGTTATTAAAGCATATTACGTTTGGGACAGATTTGTAAATTAGAACTAATCTATGGCTAATAGACTAATCATCTCCAAATAATTAATCATTCATTTTTACTTCCATAATTTCGGACGTAAAAGTAAGTAAAACTATCGAGTATGTTCGTTCTACGCCCTTAGATTGTAAATAACCATTCGACTGCTCGAACAAGGCTTCACTAATGGCAGACAAAACTAATCTTTATAAGCACTACAGCGACCGAAATAACTAAAGAAAAAAGATCATACTTCAAACCCTTCAAGTTGAAGAGTCAATTTTGGAAATATTCGGGCTCGGCCCAAAGCGGGCCCCCCCCCCCCCCTTAGTATAAACGTGGATTGCATTATTATTGATTAAGAACGTGACATTATAAAAACTTGCCTCCTGTGGGCCTAGCATGAACATTTTCATCCTAAATATATCCATATATCCAAATAGTTTGAAATGTTCGTGCTAGGGCCTCAGAAAATCCCCTATCGAAAATGTATACAATGAGGTTGGACATTAACAAAAATAAATTAAGAATCATAAATAAACGTATATAGTTCTAAACAAATGGGCAAACAATAATTATTACGCCGAAACGGATAAATCCGATGGACCATTACAGTGGGAATGTTAATAGAACGGCCGGACAAAAACTGTAACAACCAAATTTTCGACATTCCCCAACTTATTGAAATGGCTGCGACGAACAAACGAGAATGTAAATGGCCTTTGAATATTTACGATCATTGTATTTTGCGCTAAATTCTGATTTTCGTTTTATACGTAAAGTAGACCGAAAACGGAAAAAAAGCTTGAAGCCTCAACAGGTAACGAGAAAGACTACGTTCTGGTAGTCTATGGGCGTCAGTAGTTACTTATTATAAAGTGAACTTCCTCCCCGTATTCTGCTTTTTATAAATTACTAACTGTTACCCGCGACTTCACTCGCGTAAAAATTAACTTGCAAGAACCGTTATACTTCCTTAATCTGGTCCAATAGAAATTTTCGTTTTTAACGGATGTCTATTAATGCTCTACCTATTTCTTAAAGTTCTTCTGCATACGCTCCGCGATTTTCGATATTTCGCGATAGGAGTAGTTTTGCTATTACGTATAAATGTAGATTTAAAAATAAATAAAATCGTAAGGTTGACGGTTCTTTCCGCTAGGCTAGGCTAAGAAAGGACAATTACTATTGAATTCAAGTCACGAGTAAAAACTACTAGCAGATGTAGATGTATAATATTGGATTTTCTGAAATAGAAATGTCCGGCGACAAAAGACCAATAAACCCTTTAATTTCAGCGCTAAGCAATATCGCTTCCTTTCACTTAACCCCTACTTCAGGGATTCCAATACAGAATTACTCCCGACGCTTTCCGAATACAAAAGGGTCAATAAGTTTCCTATATAAAAAGCGTAACGAATGAAAGTTTATCGCGAACTTCGTACGGAGCTTTTGTAAGTTCCTCGCGATATTGCAAGTTTCAGTCGTGATGAAACATCGAGAAACTTCGAAAGTTTTGCGTCCCAGTACTTTTATTTTTTACCTTGTGATAATTTTCAAATAATATAGTTTAAATATAGCTCTCTAAACTCATTATTATAATAATTAATCTATACTAATATGTAGAAAGGGGGCTTGGACGCCTTAGCGGGTAAGAAATAGATTCAAAAGGGTCAGGAAAGGAAGGTGTGGTTGGAAAATGCCTTTGCCCAGCAGTGGGATAGTATAGGCTAATTAAAAATATATATATAGTTTGTTTGTTCTTTTGAACCTCTGAAATTGTGAACGAAATTGTATTTAAAGAAAGTACGTGCTATATTTTTTATTAAGGAAAACTTACAGCTAATAAACAAGTAATCTATAAATAATAATTATATATAAAGCTGAAGAGTGTGTTTGTTTTCTTGAACACACTAATCTCAGGAACTACTAGTCCGAATTGAAAAAATATTTTATTGTTAGATAGCCCATTTATCGAGGAAGGTTTGATACTATCACGCTAAAATTCTTCAAAACTTTACGCGGATGAAGGCGCAGGTAAAATTTAATATAATATACTAGCGGACCCGGCAGACGTTGTCCTGCATGAACGTTGGGTTACTTCCTATTTACTACATCCTACAATATTATACCCACTCCGTTCCCGTTCCTGATGTTTTGACAGATTTTTTTAAAATTTTCTTTTGTCCGATGTCTGTCTCCTGGTTCAAAGCTACCTTTCCGCCAAAGTTCAACCAAGTCGGTTCATCCGTTCTTGAGTTATAAACAGTGTAAGTAACACGACTTTCTTATATTATATATAATAGAAAAATAGGCAAAAGTGAAATGTCAACTATTGAAAAATTTCGAAAACTGCGGGACGTATAAAGACGAAATTTGGTAACGGAGTAGCTTATAGTTAGAGAGACCTTAGACCTCTTAATCGGTTAGCGAAACCTTAAACCTTAGCGAAAAATCCGCTCGTAGATGTCAACTACTACAAAGTACCACCATGTCAAATTTCATCTAGGAAGACCTTTCACTTTTATGTTATAGATTTCTAAACATCTCTTTAATACGTTCATATTCAATGAAAAATTTTCCAACGCCTAGTATTGAAACCCACACCTAAATTAAAAGTTATGCCATTCATGCCTCGTGTTTGAAGATAACTTTATACTGAAGAAAATAAATTGCTCGTGGGCCGTGACATCAAAAGGACAGATTTAGAATTCAGATGTATTAATTTGCTTCTAAGATTACCTGAGGACCTCTTTATAAGCAGTAATCAATTCTCATATTTATTTTTCTTTTAATATTTACACGGCGATCATATTTATTGGAATAAAATTAAAAAATTAGTGCATTTATTCAAAAGAACTTAAAATTATAGACTACAATTATCACTAGGAATATAACAAAAAGTTTTATATTTGTGATGGCTTACAAGTTACATGAATATTGTCAATTTTCATTGACAATCAATTAACTATGACAATAATAGAATACTATCGTATAGGTGAATTATTTTAATATCTCTAGCCAACAAATCTAATTAAAAATAATAATAATTATATTAACGAATCTAGATTTGGAGAGACGAATTTCTTAGCATTCCATGGACTCACCGTGCGGGTACCGGGTCCATCGCGTTGCATAGGCCATAGCAGTGCTCGGGACTTGTGACCCAGGTGTAGGGGCCGGGACCCTCACATGGGCTTCGTGAACACAATATTATAAGAGAATCTACAGGAATTTACCATTCAAAAAAAAAAAAGTTACCTATTCGCTGTAAGGGTCTATTAAAATATATAAAGCCAATCCTAAACGAGTACCTAAGTAAATATCCTAACTATTTAGCCATATTTATATATTAATACGTTAAGCGACAACTTTGGTATAAAATTTGGCACATTTACATTTCATACAGAGGAATGTGCGAATGTTAATAGCTACACAATGTTCCCGGCCACACTACATGATCATTGAAATGATCATTCAAATGAAGCTATTTCTAGCTCCGGCATAATGATTGTCAAATTTTATACTTAATAATCATAAGTGATAATAATCGACTGACGAATATTTACTACAGGCTGTTGTATATTATACTTATTACTATCACATACATATTCAAATTTGCTGTCATGAATAAATTAAAGGAAATTAATTATATTATATTATAACAGTCATATATCTCCATTCTTCTTTTTTTTTGTGTTACTCATAATTTTTATATCAAATTCTAAATTTAATTGCATCAATTTTATAATTTATTAAATGTAATTATGCTTCTTATACCTAGATATAAGTTATTTATATTATTTATGCGTTTCCATGTTTTCGTATATCCATGTTTATGTGTTTCCAATTTATAAAAGTATCTATTGATTGCCTAATAAAGTAAAGTTTTCAACTTCTATTTTTGCCGCGTTTATCTGAAGATATAAATTAAGTGTTTTTTTCTAGTACGGTCTAAATTGGATGATTTTAGTTTTTCGTAATTTGTCTATAAATTTATCGGTTGAAGCCATGTGTTGAGTGATTGATTCGGCCACGATCTCCAAAATACAATAAAAAGCATTTTTTAAATATTTAAGGCGAGGCAGTTCATAGTAATTGGGGAAAAAGGATCAACAAAAATACTAGAATATCGGTTATTGTGCATCTTGCTTATAAATATAGTTTATATATATTTGAAAATATATTGTAAAGCTGAATTAATAAGAGTGACTAACGAGTTTCTTGCTGACTCTTCTCGTGGCTCGACACTTCCGGATCAGTGGTAGCTTTTAAAATATTTGACGATTCAAAAGAGCTTGTAAAAGTCTACTTGAATAAAATATCATTTGAATCCGATGTTCGTAAAATATTGTTGTATCTTTATCGTACATACAACACAAACGCCATAGGGCCTTTGATCATCAATTATGAAATGAGAATTTAGTGAGCCGTTATCATTTTGACCTTACTGAAGATTTGTACGCTTTTGACATAAGACATTGCTTTTTCTACCGCACTATATATTAAAGATCAAAGATGATGGAATTTTTTGACGTTAGTAACCTTTCTCAGCGCATGTTAAATCTAATACGATACGCGACGCGCGACGCCAAAAGTGATACAGTTTAAGTTTGACATCTTGTAGTGTAATTGGCGTTGTGCCGTTCTATTTGATGTAAAATAATAAATAAATAAATAATAAATAAATAAATGGCGGAGTAATCGCGTTATATACATACATACAAAAAAATATACACTCCAATTGTGAATCGTCTCCTTTTTGAACGAATGAAAACATTATTCAGAAAAAGTTACATAACTACAAAAATTCAATATTTTAACCAGAGCTTATACTAAAATAATAAAATATCCGTAAAAAATAGATATATAATCACATTATACAAGTAGAAATATTGCAAAAATGTTGATCAAAGATTCTTGTTATTTGATACATCTATTTCTTGTACTATGTAAGTATCTTTAAATTGGCTAATTTATTATATACTAGTTGTTACCCGCGAATTTGTCCGCGTAAAACTAGGTGAACATTTTTAGCGTGATGATATATAGCCTATAGGTTTCCTCGATAAATGGGCTATCTAAAACTGAAAGAATTTTTCAAATCAGACCAGTAGTTCCTGAGATTAGCGCGTTCAAACAAATTAATTATTTTTAATGCTGTAACTTAGTACATTAACATTGTAGTCGCTATTTACTAAACCGCTTGACTATATAGTGACTAGTTTGTTGTAAATATCTGAATGATGTATAAAATAATTTTATTTAATTCATATCGTGCCTTTTTATGCGTTTAAACTTTGGATGTTTGAAAAGTAATAAAATTTTATATTTTTCAACTTTACACTTGACTTATTATAAGTAAGAACATGTACATATTTATAATAACATGTATGTATAAATAGAAAAATGTTCTGACAGTAAATGCAATTATTCAAATCATATTGTTATTTTCTAGTTAAATTCTCATTTTTATTTTTTATTCTAAGATAATATACAATAATTTTCTTTATTTATTGATATTTTAATTCTGGTCTTAATATTTATGTTACTTTGCAATTTGGTAATCCAAATTGCAATCCAAATGGTAATCCAAATTGCGAAGTAACATAAATATTAAGACCAGAATTAAAATATCAATAAATAAAGAAAATTAACTGCAGTTTGGTTACTTTTCCCAAAAAATGTTATTTAAAAATAGTTAATGAAGTGATGAATGATATAGAAATGTTATTTTTGTCGTTTTAACCAAAATAAGTTTTTTTGTTAAAAAGACAAAAATAGATGTATCTCAGTATTGGGTGGAGATATTGAAATAATTCTTTGATTGGCTAATAGAGGACGTTGAAATGAAGCTGCCTGTATCATTAAGTCACCTTTAATTAGAGGTAGCGCCATGCTTGTAGCCGAATTGGGCCGGCGCGTCCAGGTACCAGTACCTCTTTCTCACATGAATCACCTGAAATATTTTTTTCCTACGAGCCACCATTTCTGAGATATAAGGATTAAAATGTTCAGAAAGTTGTAATCTTTATACGTAAATAAAATTGAAGCGTCTATTCGTAACGTCGTAATTATTATTTTTTTCTTATTGCATTTGACTCTATAAGTCATACTTATGTCAAAAACACAAGTTAAAATATTTGTGTATGCCTGCATGTCCATTTCTGTGTTTTTCATTCATGGTATCTCAGAAACTAGGGATGCCATTTTGACGGGACTTTTAATCAACAGCGTTACAGAAAACATTAACATATAGACAATAACAGGTAAATAAGGCCAAAAGTGATTACATTTATAATTTTATGAAATAGATTAACAGAGTAAAGAATACGCAATAGGAAGTAAAAGAAAAAGTACAAAAAAGAGTTTGTGTACTTGCCGTGTTGGTGTGTGTTTGTATGTGCGAGCGTTTACGCGTGTATGTGGGTGTGTGTGCGTGCGTTTATTTGTGTGTGTGGGTGTGTATGGACAACTTTAGTATCTCTTTTTTTAATTGCTTAAGGAAGTTTTTGCTACCTCAGAATCAATTTACATTTCAAATTAAAACCGCATAGATTTTTTACCTTCACTATAGTAAAGAATGTATATATGTAATATATGTAATAGTAAAGAAAAAAAGCTGTTATATAATAATACTGGCATAAGCTAAGTTAAAATGATATTGATCATCTATGAATTCTAAATTACATATTTAAATAGTTCATAACTAAAAAAGAAACCGTCTGCCACACGTTAAACGTGAATTAATCCTGAATTACATAAATTTGATTAAAATCGGTTAAGTAGTTTAGGAGTCCATCACGGACAAATAACGTAAAGCGTAATATATAAATATTAACATAAGATAAACCTTAAATTTGTATGTTATATAAATTGAAAGTTTTAACAAAAACCGACTTCTAGTTAATTGATACAATCAGGCGTTACACCGATTTTCCCTCGTATTCATTCGCAGATTAAAGCAAAGTATTTTAGCTTCTCATGCACGACTTCTAATTATCAGAACTGAACCAAATTGAAATCGGAGCACCAAAATCGCATTAGGAAAAATATATTCTCAACGAAATCAGACAACAACTTTTGAAGTTATTTAACAAATACGAAATCACACAACAACTTTTGAAGTTATTTAACAAATACGTTTATAATGTTTTAGATACACGGAACCCTTCTATATAAGCATGTCTTGACACGCTTTAGGCCATTTTAGTATGTCCTATTCACATGTTCCTTAGACGTAGAGACTGGGCGAGCCAAATCAAGTTCTAAGACGAAGCTGAGAAGAAACTTAATGGTCGATTTTGCGGGCGAACAGACGAACGGACGGACATAGCGAACTATAAGGGTTCCTTGCAGGACTACGGAACTCTAAAGCAGCCGTACTGGATGTTAAAATTAATAACTCTTTTTTTTTATACATTCTATTCATTTCTTTTTTTTTTCTTTCTACATCTTAACTTGGAGATCTTACTTTATCAAAATCAATTATGAAGACTATATGTAACTAGCTGTGTCCGCAACTTCATCCGAAGAAAATTAGATGAACAATATATTCAATTTTAGCGTAATATTGTTTTTACATTCAATTTTAAGCTTCACGTGAATAATTATTGCTTAAGTACGGAAAATTATCTATAAAAGGAATACTAAAATTAATTAAGACATTCGAAATTGGTAGGACTGTTTAAGATACCATTACAAATGAAGAAATGGAAAAAAGTTATTTGAGGTCAAATAATTTTATGACCTTTGAACTCAAATAACTTATTCCAGGTCTCGTATCGACGACTTCTTAGGTTTCATTAATGATGTTGTCTTCAACAATTCTACCAATTTTGAATTATTTTTTTTGAGCTTTCGCTCAATTATTTTGTTAAAAATAAAGTAGCCTATGTTATTCCTTATAACATCAGCTATCAGCCAATCAAAGTCCCGTTGAAATCAGTTCGGCCGTTTCGGAGATTACCCGGAACAAACGGACAGACAGACAAAAATGTTTCTTGTGTTTTTGTCATAGCTATCCGATATATAGTCATATGCAATTCGTAAAGGAATTTAATATTGACCTTACAAACAGTCGCTTCAGTTTTAGTTTTATGTATAGATTTACCTCAAAAGGTCTCCACCGGAGACAGGAATTGGTTCAATTGTTAATATCTGCAATTTATGTGAACTTCCGAATGGGTTTATCATTACTCCCTTTCGACTTTTACGTTTCTGGACTTAATGGTTTTTGTAGAGTCTGAAATATGGTTAAAGATAGTATAGGCGGAAACATCTCCCACATATTTATGTACATATTTCAGAAAATTGATAACGAGTAAACTTTTCAAGACTCTCTGATTTCTGAAAATGTCATAACAAAAAGATCACAGAATTGCGTGCCCATAATTATGAAAGTGGTCTAAGTCATGTATTTCTTGTTTCGAGATATTTAATGAATCGCATTTGAATCAATGAAAAATATTTTTACATTATACGACATTTTAATTTATGATTTTATTCGTCTTGATTAATGGAAATTTATTATAGATATAAAATTTTGTTGTGAATTTAATAGGAAAATGTGGTTTTTAAAGCTTGAATTGACTTAGACCATTTTCATAATTAACTGAATGTGCCATAATTGACTTAAAGTAATAAAAAATTGTTGAGATAGAGGAATGACTTGGATTGTTATAATAGAGACTGGCAACACATAGCCTTAGACAGAAACATATGGAAAGAGGGTAGGTAGACCTTTGCCCTGCAGTGGGAACACATAGGCTCAAAATAATAATATGGTACAACAGATAAAAGATTTTTTTTTTAACAGAAGACATTTTGATTAAAAAGCCGAAGAAGTAATAAAATATAATAAAAACAACATTTCAATATCATTAATCACTTCAGTGGCTATTATTAAACTACATAGTTTGTTACTATAATGCTGTTTTCATCAAATTATGAGTGGAATAAGTCGGAAGTGAAACCTTTTTTGTGATTTCCCAAAAATAAACTTTTTTGAGTTAGGTCAGTTTATGGACTAAGTGTTTTAACATTTTAAAATTGTTTCTTTTTGTCTTTAAAATAAAATAAATACAAGAACTACTATTTTATTGATTATGTGTCATCACACCTTGAAGAAGTGTGACAAACTGTAACAACAATGGGGGAATGGGTTAAAAAAATTGTAAAATTTGTGTGACATTATTTATGGATGATGCCTTAGTCATGCCAACTTAATATATACCTAGCTGCCCGAATAGACATCTTACTGTCAAATGTGAATTTCTAATATTTTTTTGTCTTTATTAAAACTAGTATACCTTAAGGTACATCCGAAAATAAAAAAAATAGGCCAGAGGGTCAAGCTGTTGTTGACTTTTGCCCTTAGCAACATTCATTTTTATTTATATATAGATTAAGTAAATGGGATATACAAACATAAGACATGTACATAATATTTTTTTAACATGCATGTAAGTTTTTATTGAAGTAACAAAGATAAGATAATTATATATTAATATTACTTCAATGAAAACTCACATGTACATTTAATATTTTTAGTATTCCCCATTAAAAAATTTAAATATACTTTAATATAGGAAAAGATTCTTTATTATGTTTAAACCTATAAAACTGTATACCTGTTAAATATATTTCTAGATATTAAAATTTTTACAAAGAAGATAAACCAATTGCTGAGATAACCTTTGCATATAAACAAAGAAATATACATTTCTATAAAATTTTTTATATTGTTGTTATTATTTGTTATATCAATATCTATACATAGGTTTTTAATATTCTTTAGATTTAATATTACAATTTGTAATATTCTAGTAGCTTTAAAAAACAAGAACAGAGTTCAGCGAGTATATCTTATAAAATTTTTAATAATTTCTATTATATTAGTCATGTATATTGTACAACACCTACATAATTAAAAAACACTATTGTTCGTGTTTTAATGTAAATGCTTTTTTTATCGATTAACTATACCTGGACTCTGGGATCTAGAGTTTCCGTACATTCTGCTGCGCTATCGCTCATTGTTCTCTCAAATTAAATACATTTTAATTTATCTTACATTCAATATAAAGCTTTATTTATGTTTTATTGCTTTTGTTCAGGGACACTACATCGTTACCCGTAAAGCTAATTTTAGACAGCAGAAATAAAATACACAAAAGCTATTATAATTTTTTCTTCGTCCGCGGTTACTGAATTTATAGTTCATATTTACTCTGTGGGAAGACAAAAATGCTAAATATAACAAAGTGTTGATATATTTATTTAATTACGAATAACAATTACCGTAAAAATTGATGGATAAATATTTCAAGCATCCA
>JANCMC010033613.1:51072485-51083627 GCA_024363005.1 Charaxes varanes | reverse complement strand
ACAAAGTGTTGATATATTTATTTAATTACGAATAACAATTACCGTAAAAATTGATGGATAAATATTTCAAGCATCCAAAGAAACTTAACATATATGAAATATCGCCAACAACATAAATTAAAAAAATATATAAAATTATAGAGAGCCTTATACAGGAACCAGATATAGCTTCATTTGAATGATTATGTAGTGTGGCCGGTGACTTTGTCTAACTGTACTAAGTTTTATAGTACTTTATGGACTTCAAGTACAAAAATGTACAAACACTTTGAGCTATGTCTAGATAAGGTATTATAAATAGTATAAAGCTAATATGTACGCTTAAATATTCAAGGATGATCATGAAGATCGTATATGATTTTCTAACTTAACACACCGAATATATAACTTTTTACGGGCATGAAACTTATCAAGATCCTAGAGACGTATTATTCAAAATTATGGAGACTATAATAAGGAGTAGCATCTCTTATGCGAGAATAGTAGAAAATGCGTAAAGCAGTATACAATAAATAACAGTATAATGAAAGTAGATGAATTAAACTATAACCTTAGTGCGGCATGGTATAAAGGTAGCAATCAGCTAACCAATAATAAATTTTCAAATTCACTCTGGTGCTGATGTGGCGCCCCTTTATTTACTCATTTCGACTGCCATTTTTAATATACGGAGATTTGCCTCCTTATTAGTGTCCATGTTCAAAATTCAAATAACAGCTGTCACTGTCATTAGTCATTCAAAATCAGAATTCTGAAAGTACTACTACTTAGCACAACAGTAGCTCGTTTATCAACTTTCATTTTTGTGAAGAGTAACAAGATGGTAATGTTATTATTTATTGTAATATGTTTGTAAAGGACTAGGGCTAAACAGTCGTTATATATTTCAGGCGACAGAGGTGGAAGAAACTATTAAAAGAATTCAAGCCCACAAAGGTGTTATGGGTGTCGTCATTGTCAACCACGAAGGTTTGATCAATTTTTATTCTTTTTTGTCATAGAAACTAACTATCGATCAAATTTTAAAGGTAATCAGTAAGTTAATAATATTTGAATGAAGTAATTGATATGTTTTCAATATTATTAAGCATTACTATTATAACTTTCAGGCATTCCTATTAAAAGCTCCTTAGATAATGCCACTTCAGTGTTGTACGCAGGTCTAATCGGTCAGCTCACAGAAAAGGCGAGAAATGTAGTACGTGAAATGGTAATTACTAGTAATAAGGAAATCAGTCAATATTGTTTATTAACAGTACTCTTAAATCAACCAATGACAATTTTATGTCAATTACAATTAAAAAACAGTTTATCTATTTTATTAATATTTAATAAAATACATAAAATAAACGAACCTCCATTCTAAACAAAAACAATTAAAAGGAAAATGCACATTAAATTCAATCAAGTCATGCATGAGAAACTAAACTACTTTGCTTTAATCCGCGAATGAATACGAGGAAAAATCGGTGTAATGCTGCAACCCGAATATATAACAAAGACAATTCGATTTTTCTATAAACATTAACGTAATTACCTATACAACATACAGCACGCCATATATTTTCCGTGGCGCGGGTCACACTTTACCATCTGAAAGAAATAAAAAGATACTATTAAAAGTATTTAAAATTATTATCGACACACTAGCGGACTTGACAGACGTTGTCTTGCCCGCTACTAGCTAGTTAACTAATCTTCTTTATATCTTTTCCATAAAATGTGATACTGATGGGAAATACTTAATAATTTTATATTAATAATAATTTTCGATTATTAGATGTAGATAATCGTGTTGTTTTACCAATAAATAATCAAATTCGTATTCTTATTATACAGCCACTGATGTTATTCATCCTTGAACAGTTCTTCTTTAAGAATTAAAGTTAACGCCAATTCTGGACGTCTTAATCAAACTAATTTTTTCATTAATCGTCCAGGAATTTTTTGTGGTCAATACTCAGAAATTTGCGGAGTGGAATTTGTTGTATTTTGCAACAATTTCATTGTACAATTTTTTTTGCAATCGTGCCCGCGATTTCGTCTATGTAAAATTAGGTGAAAACATTTAGCGTGATGATATGATGATTAGCCTATCTAACAAAGAAATAATTCTTTAAATTTGCCCCGTAGTTCCTGAGATTAGCGCGTTCAAACAAACAAACAAACAAACAAACACTTCAGCTTTATATATTCGTACTAGCTGTGCCTGCGACTTCGTCCGCCTAAAATAAGGTAAAAACATTAAGCGGGATTATATATAGCCTATAGCCTTCCACGATAAATGAGCTATCTAAAGTGCGGCTTTAGATGTCCTTTCTAGTAATGAAATAATAAAGAAGAAGAAAAAGAAAGAAAACAGCGCTTATTCAAACATTTTTCAGTGTTAGATAGACGATTTATCCTGAAAGGCTATATATATCGTCGCACTAAAATTGAATTTAGTTTTTTCACCTAATTTTACGCGGACGAAGTTCCGAGTAACAGCTTGTAACTAATAAATTAATTACGAAAAACAAAGGCTTGATTAAATTGTATACCTATTATGTAAACAAAGAGGAAGGATTCTATTATTGCCTTTCTCGATAAATGGGCTGTGTAAAACTGAAAGAATTTTTCAAAACGGACCAATTGTTCCTTGCCAAGCGCGTTCAAGCAAACAAACAAACAAACTCTTCAGTTTTATATATTAGTATAGATTGTATAGATTTTTATTTTTCTTTTTACATTTGTTATTATCTGTTAAGTCATTTAAAAGTACTCAACATATTCTAAATAGTTGTACCATTGTTTGGGAAGGCACTGGCTCCTAAGATACGGGCTTACCTAGTTTAGGGTGATGAGCTCAAATTTTACATTTTTAATTTTTCGTGCGGAACTCTTTTTGTTTCAATTAAAGTATCATATTACATTTGTGTGTTTTAATGCTAAAGTCAAAGTCAAAGACAAAGACAAAGACAAAGACAAAGACAAAGACAAAGACAAAGCCAAAGTCAAAGTCAAAGTCAAAGTCAAAGTCAAAGTCAAAGTCAAAGTCAAAGTCAAAGTCAAAAACTTTTTATATCTCTGACTTTGACTTTAATTATTTATACCTTAAAACGTCATATGCTTTGCTGAATTTGAAAAATGAATATCATTATGCAGAAACTTGAACCATTATCCGTTAAATTTTTCTGCAACATTTAATACTTGCAGTATAATATAAGCTCCGGTTCGGAATACTTTCTTACAATAGAAGAGGACAAAAATAAGAGAATAACCTAAAGGGACCGTTCCTGCCTCTCGGGTAGGATACAAAAATCGTTTAAAAGTGCTAGTATACGTTTGTTTTATAAAATTTGTATGTTATTGATAAATTTATAAGACATGTTAAAAACATTGCCTATATTCACTACTTAACTAGACTTGTTCAAACTTGAAGTAACTGTGATTTATGTAACCTTAAGCGCTGGAAAGATATTAGACAGATTTATAATTAGTTAATGATAGTTTATTCTCCTATTACTGATGAGGTCAGAGCTTAATCAGTGGTCGGCATTGAGTCGATCGCTAGGTTAAGCATTTCTTACCGTGGCCGAGTGATAGATGGGTGATCAATCCTAACAGTGGTTTTCAAATATCCGAACTCCTATGCGCTTCGGAAGGCAGCATATTCAATAGGTCTGAGAATCGGCTACTAGCTATTTTTCATACTCCTAAGTGATAAGGGTGGCCCACGCGGACGAAGTCGCGGGGCACAGCTAGTAAGATCTATATTTAAGATCTTAAAAGTATCTTAGTCGAGAAACCTTTTATTTACGTCTAACTACGTGTTAACTGAGGTTTAAATGTGATTACAAGGAATAAACCATTATGCACGTTTTTCTTATTGCGTAGTAAAAGTTTTAGACTATTTTCAACGCAACTTTGTCTGAGTTTATATAATGTAAAAAGGATTTTTCAAATCGGACGCGTTTAACGCGTTCAAAAAAACAAACAAACAAACAAATAAACTCTTCAGCTTTATATATTAGTATAGATACAGATAATAGAAGTTACAATGGCAAAATATGAAGGCGCAAATTTTTAAGTTAACGCGTATTTTATTTTTTATTTTGAAGTAAGCAACAGCGTTACAGACTATATTAATACATAGAAAATAACAAGTAACTACGATAAAAAAAGATTACGTTTTCAGATTTAAGATATAGATTAGTAGTTAGTAAGGAAATAATATATCATAGGAAACAGAAGAAAAAGTCTTAACGACGAGTGTGTGTAACTGTCTGAATGTGTGTGTGTATGTATGTGTGTTGACAACTATAACTTAATGATAGTATTGAACATTCTAGGGCAGTGTTTCCCAACGTGGGGCCCGAGCCCCACAGCGGGGTATTTGATAGTTAAGGGGGGCAATTTAAAAACGGACTCGAGTCTACTTTAATTAGCCCTTTCGCTTTGAATTATTTAAATGCAATGCTAGATATCGGTGAACAATTTAAAAGAGAGGCAAGTTCTTTAAAAAAATTGCTATTATATTATTAGGTATAATTTAATTTGACGTTACCAAAATATCAACTTCCTAAAAACTTATCATTTATATTGCTTAAGAAAACAAAAACAATTTTTAAAGTTTAAAAATTATATTGGGGGGGGGGGTCATAAAATTTTTACAAATGTTAAGGATTGGTCAATAGATCAAAACACAGTTTCGCTTTTTAATAAATGTATTTAATTTTTCTCTTGTTTTTACTGGTTCGAACAAGTTGAACCATGAGAAGAACCAGCAAGAAACTCGTAGTTACTCTTTGAAAAATAATTCTTACAAAAAAGAGGTAACCGTTATGACTTCACAAAAGTTGTGTCCCGTTTGCTAGCTGTAAAAAGAATAACGTATGTACACTGTGCGGCCATATTTGTACCTTTTATGAAGTTAAGTGTCATATTATCCTGTATATATTTATTTGTCGCTAATAATACACATTTATAAATAAAGCTAACAGCTGGGACATAAAAAATGTTGGGAAACACTGTTCTAGGGGTTACAATAAAAAGCAGTTACGTGCAACAATTTAATCAAGGTGAAGTTGGTTCTCTGAATGACTCGTTTGTCGCCGCGCTGAATTGTGTCCTTTGTTGTATACACTTAAGCATTATAATAAAATGGTGACGTCACAGATATTTCGTTGTACCTACTCAGTTTATTTAAAGAGAAATGAGATCCTGTTTACAAACTAACTGGTTATGGAGTGCAACTTTTTATGCGCTCAAAGAAATAATGTCAGCTTGACTAATTGATGAAAGAGACTTGCTGAAAGACAGTTTCTAGTGGTACCTAAGTTCGCAATACCCTTTACACTTAAAGGAAGTCGCCATGAGCGTTTCAAAACTTAAGACACGCTTATATAGAAGGATTCCGTGTACGCAATAAAGGTATGAGGTTGAATAACTTCAATCGTTGTTGTTCGATTTCGCTTAAAATAATTTTCCTAGTGAGTTTTTAGCAGGTCATTTCAACATGGAAAATTTCAAGTCCCTACATCTAATAGTTTGGAAATTCTAGAGTTTGTAGTTTTTAGCATGTCCTATAAACATGGAAAACTTCAAGTCTCTACTTCTAATAGTTTGGAAATGCTCGGGCGGACCACCTTGCGGGCGGACAGATGGACGGACGGTGTGTAACAATAAAGGTTCCTTGTACCATGGAACCTTAAAAAGCACAGACATATACCTACTGTACAATTTTATTTATGTCTAATAGATAACATATACATTATAAACATTTTTTAGACACGAGGAGCAACAAGTATTTTATGTAATAAAATGTTTCTAAACGTTAAGTACTGTGGGCCGATAATGAAATGATTACTACAAGGTTATTCAAATGTTGGTAGGCAATCCAGTGATTACTACAAGTTTATTCAAATGTAGGCAGGTAATCAAATGATTGAGACAAGTTTATTCAAATGTAGGCAGGTACTCAAATGATTACTACAAGGTTATTCAAATGTTGGTAGGCAATCCAGTGATTACTACAAGTTTATTCAAATGTAGGCAGGTAATCAAATGATTGAGACAAGTTTATTCAAATGTAGGCAGGTACTCAAATGACTACTACAAGGTTATTCAAATGTTGGTAGGTAATCCAGTGATTACTACTAGGTTATTCAAATATTGGCAGGTAATCACTTAATTAAGTGATTACTACGAGTTTATTCAGATTAATTACAATCGACTCATAGAATTGCAATGGAATTGTATTGTATTGTTAGGCTCGTAACAGTATTTAAATAACATACAGATAAACGCAAAAACAAACTAAGATTTGCCGCAAGATTCACCAGCTGATAACATGAATTATAGTGGTGAAATCTTTTGTTTGCATTATCACTTAGATAAACATTATTGTAGATATTGAAGTTGCTTGTAATTATCATTCATATGTATTTTTATTATATAGTATATATATACATGTGTATACATATTGAAATATTAATCAGTGATTTTGATTTGAATTTTGAGGGTTTATTTCTTTTTCTGTGAAACTGAATTAGCCTGTGTTACTCCATGCAACATACGCTGTTTGCCGGCGATAGTCCCGTCGAAATCGGTCCAGCCGTTTTCGAGATTACCGGATTAAAGAAAGATGGACAGACAGACGGAAAATTTAAATCATATGCAATTAGTAAAAAAAAATTCGACGTTAAAAATAAACGCTGCTATTTTATTTATATGTATAGATTCTTTGAGGAGGTCGTGGCCTAATCAGTGGCCAGCATTTGTATCGAACGCTAGGTTAAGTTGCTCTTGCTGCGAGCGGGTGATAGATGGTTGACCCATTCTAGCACTGGTTTATATTCTATATCCGACCTCCTCCGTGCTTCGGAAGGCACGTAAAACAGTGGGACCCGATTAATGTCACTTTGTGATATTAGTCGCAACTGAATAAATCAAAGACAAACTTATTCAACGAACGCGTGTCAAAGTTATTGTATTCTCTCGTAACCATCATCCTCAAACCAAAATCTACTCCCCACAACTGAATAAATCAAAGACAAACGAATTCAACGAACGCGTGTTTAAGGTATTGTATTCTCTCGTAACCATCATCCTGAAACCAAAATCTACTCACCACAACTGAATAAATCAAAGACAAACTTATTCAACGAACGCGTGTCAAAGTTATTGTATTCTCTCGTAACCATCATAATCCCTTCCTTATTTTGTTCCATCAAAATTTTAAAACTTTCTTAAGTAATTTGAATCATAAAGATCTTAATCTTGAAGAGTTGCCTTTTATACATTTTATTTATTTATTTTATTTTATTTTATTTTATTTTATTTTATTTTATTTTATACAAAGTTATACCAGCAGCATGTGGAAAATACATTTAAAAACTCAATTAATTATGAATTCCGTTCAGTTTCCAACGCTATTATAGGTACATACAGCATTCAAATATAAACTAGTCTCTAAATTTATATTTGGTAATTTAACGATGATTGAGCGTGGTCTATTGTTTGATTGATCTAATTTTCTAACGCGTGTGCAAGAAATAATGTCGTTATCGCTAACCGGATATGAGACTATGTTTCCAAGTTGTTGTACCACTTTGATTATATTCTCTGACTTATTTTCTGGCACTCCATTAATTTCAATATTGTTCTCTCGGGCGTGCTGTTCTATAATACATATGCGCGTATTAAGATCATTAACTGTACATTTTAGTTCTTCGTTTTCTTTTATTAAAGAAGTTTTCAAATCGGACCATTAGTTCCTGAGATTAGCGCGTTCAAGCAAACAAACAAACTCTTCAGCTTTATATGTTAGTATAGATTTATAGTATAGATTTTAGTTTGTTAAAAATATATTGACATTTCCTTTCAATGTTATAATATTTAGTTAGTTACAATCAATAGAAAAACTTGTGATAGCGGCCTTATTATCTTAGCCTTGACGGGCATAACGATGATCTACGAGTCAAGGCGTGGGGAAAGTTTAAACTATTAAACATTGCCACGTGCATACATTTCAGCGACTTATTTTTATTTTCGACTATAAATTGAGATGTAAGGTATGCTATCTTTCAAGTTGAATCAAACTGCACACGTTGTGCAAATTTTATTAAAATCGATTAAGTATTTTAGGCGTCCATCGCGGACAAACAACGTGATGTCTAATTTTACATCATTAAGATATAGCAAAAGATGGTTAAATATGCATACAAAAATCAAAAATTTAAAGGTATACGTCCATGTAAAATCAATGCCAACAAAAAACAAAACAAGTATAAAAGTATTTCCAAAGCAATGTTTATAAGATTATTTCAGAAGTAACTTTTTAATAAATTTATATTCTATAAAATGCATGTATTATTTTCTAGAAATGAGGGTCTAAAATGAAAACTTGTTATTCTTACAGTAGTAATATAAGTTCCAGTTGGTTCCAGATCATCCCATAGATCCCAAGAGAGGCGACCACCTGAACCTTCCTCTTCTTCATCAGCGTCACTTTCCGCCTCGGTGCTACTTTCTTCACCTTCAACGGCAGCGGCTTCTCTAACCTTCATCATTATAGTGTGATTTTAATTAAATTGATTGTTTTATGTAAATTGGAGATCTCTTAAAATTTGACGGCATCGATTATCATAAAATGTGACTAGAATAACTACATTCACATGTAAATCAAAAGGTTATTGAATGCGATTTAGCGAGTAACAAAGTCCATAGTAATTTTTATAATGTATTAATACCAAAACAATACTTATCAAATTATTATCCGTACAACACAATTTTGAAAAGGACTAGGGCATATTCAAATTGAAATCAATTTTCTTGCTTCCCTTTTCATACGAATCATAATTGCTTTCTTAAATGAACAGAAGCATTGAGCGCTCTTTCGGCCCATTTGTTTTCAAATCAGTAAGGGTATTTTAATGTAAGATTGAATACTTATTGCCTAGGCGAGCATATCAATCAAAATCAATCAATCAATCAAAAATAATTTATTTGGCACAATTAAAAAATAAACAAAGATTAAAAAAAAACAAAAAACAGACCCTAATTTTAAAACTACTTAAAAATAAATAAAATAGAAATCGGAAAGAGCACATCAAAATCTATAAAATTGCCGATTTTCAAAAGTCACGGAAAACTTTCCGAGTACAGCTTTTTTTTCAAACCAACTTAAAGCCTTTATTTCAAGAACATTTATATATGATAAAGTTACACTAAACTGGCTATCTCCTATAAAATTATATTAATATTTTCCGTGTCCAATTGAGGCGCCGTCATCTTCGTCAGAAAAGTCTGTTATATTTTGTAAATAGCTGTTATTCTTCCTAACACAGCTTCAAAATGTCTTTACATGTTTTCGTTAATGTTCCCATATATCGCTCCCCGCTTTAACCCGCACAAAGGCCTCAAATGAAAAAGCATTTATCTCAAGCTCTTTGTACTTTTTACTTCCACACCACCATTGCATATCAGAAGCACACATGCTATATTTTCGTGATCTGTTGATTTTATTTAGGTTTTGATTTCTGTTTTCAGTACAATTTAGGCTTAAATATTGGAGTCTTTAAAACTGAGTTATATTATTCTTTATAACTAGTGTATTTACGATGTGTTAATACTTAGTTCCTTTTTTCCTTTTAGTTACAGAACTCTAATTACCATTATAAGAATTTACTACATTGTCTTCCTTTTGGCATTTCCGGGTGCCCTTCTTGTAAAGAGAGCACTGTTCATAATTCTTATTCGTCAGTAAATTGTTGTCTTTTTTTAAAAAAAAAACATTTTACAGAACCACCCTTTCTGATTTATCAAATCCTCTCTTGCCTAAATTGTTTGTCAGAGGTAGCTTTAAGCAATAAGACCACCTTTGCCACTATGTACTTGTGCAATTAAGTTTTACAAAAACAAATAATTGCAAATAAAGAAGAGGCTACATGATGACAGGTATATAAATAGGTATTTAACAGCATATGTAGCTGTTTGCACTAAACTTGTTTGTGCACAATTTTTGAGTCTCTCAGCATCCCATGTATCTACTTTCGGGTGGTGGGTCCATCTTGTTGCAGAGGAAGGAATCATAATAATGCCAGGGACTTGCAACCCAAGTGTAGCGTTAAGAGCACTCTTTAAAGTGGCCACTAACACTTGCCATTGCGAGTGTTCTGTCCCCTGCCTACCCAAATGTAGTATGATCCTATTACTGCGGCTTTGTGTGATCCTATTACTGCGGCTTTAGATATCCTTTCTATTAAAGTTTAGATTTCACTGAAGACATAAGCATACACTTTATAATTTTTTTAACAGGGTGATGCAAGAAAGCCTTTCAAAATTGATTGATATACTCGGTGAGCAGTCTGCCACTGCTCAAGGCTTGAATAAAGTTATTACTACTGCAGAAAAACTTCGCCATTCTCCTACGCATGTTTTATATTTACTGAAGGATCCTAAAGCCAAAGGGTAAGTCAAAAACTTAAAAAACACAACATGCAATTTTGTTAAATGATATATGGTTTTAAATTTTATTCATTAATTTATTAGATAAGCTTGGTATTACTAAAATGTTTTAGTTTAGCAACACAATAGCACAGTTATTGGATAATTAAAAATAATGAATACAGTATGTTAATGATATCAAAATAATCGTAACTACACATAATTTTATTATAATAACACAATTATCTAATCATACTAAATTTGCAAAATAAAAGTTCTGAGCATTTGCCTATGTAGGCAACAACTGTGTGACGTTTATAGTAAAGCATCTCCCTGAAGACAAATTATAATCTTACAGCAACAAAAATTTAGGAATACTCTAGCTTTTTATTTTTCACTATTACCTTGGCAAGGCATTGCCATTTATATAAGATGTCTGAGTCATTACAAATATTCACTCTTAAGAGCTGCTAATAAATACTAAGCAGTATTAAAGTCTTAAAAGCATGTGAAAGAAATTAATTTGAAATTTAGCTTACGAAAAAGTGTTGTGAAAGTCGGATTTTTAATTATAAATAAATACTTGGCATAGAAATTACAGCGACATTGATTTCTTTTTCTAAGCGAAGTTATTTCTATAACTGTAGGAATAGTTACTATAATCGTAGCTAAATTGATTAAATCGGAGGTCCTTTTATTCACTTATTTTATATC
>JANCMC010033613.1:51004374-51072385 GCA_024363005.1 Charaxes varanes | reverse complement strand
ATCCTTTAAGTATTTGTTGAATTTATATTTATAGATTAAAATCGATTTTAATCTATGTTATATGCATGTTGTTTATTGTGTTTTATTTAATTGTCCTGATATGTTGATTATCTAAAGTGGTATTTATATAACCAGCTTTCGCGACTGTATATCATTATCAAATGAATATAAATTTACAATTTTATTATTATCTCATTTTTATATTTACTCATATACATATCTTACGTATTCTAACGATTTAAATCCTCAGATAGCCAATCCGTAGATCATTATGTAATTTTTAAACGCTTCAAAAATTCGTTGAACTAAATTTGGTTTAAAGTCATAAGAGATGTTATATAAGTGATAATAACAATTTGCTTCCTAAAATTGCCCCTTAGATCTCTAATTTAGTCGAAGAAGAAGCTCTTACCCGTACCGACATCCGCAATGCGGCTAATCGACACAAGAGATTGCATGTCCCGTTTAGTATTTCGGCATTTCGGCAGCTACTTCGTAGCTAATTGCGAGCTAAGGCACCGATAAAGAAATTCTATCAATTTTCAAATGCCATTCAAAACTTCATGATAGCTATCGTGAATCAGAATCACGCAATATGTTGATTTAGAAGTTTTCATTTTTAGACAAAACGATTTCATCTGTTTTGTAAATAAAATATACGATATAAATAAATGTTTACTTTTAGGAACATAAGTAATAACATATAAATGAATAAGTGCTATTTTTACAGAAAAAAATTATTTGTTAGCTAAATATTACAATATAAAATTACCCAAACATTCGAGATACATTAAAAAAAGCTTACTTAAACAACCCCTACTTTCGCTTAAAACTTAATGTTTCTTAATTTTAACTCAAAATAAAACATGAATAAATAGTACATTGTGGTACAAGTGTGTAATGTTGGCGATTACCACCGAGGCGCCATTGAGACCCGAACCGTCTTAAGAGATCCGAGGACGTTAATCATCAATACAAACGTGTTTCATACGACGTTTTTCAACACACTTGTGAAGAAAATAATACTAACAAATCATTTTGTATAGTAGATAACAAGTTTATTTAGAAAAACAATTAGTAAATATACAGTTAGTAAAATTATCATTAAAATTGATGGTCTCAAGTTGCATGAAATAAACAGGCAATATATTAATTTATTTTGTACTTTTGAACACGAACTTTTATGTATCGAAACTTTTTAAAGAAAAAAGTAACTCAACCAATAAAATATAAAAAATAATCTATAACTCACTTGTGAATAGCAATGAAAAAGTCACAGTTTGATTACAAGTGTCATTATGTGCCTTATTGCGGTGAGATTAGACCCGCTTTATGAGCGAGTGTGTTGAAAAAATTGTTACAGGCTTTTGTTTTATCATACCAATTCCGTCTTAACTACTTTGGGTTAGAGACATTACATAACAGACGAAAGGTACACGACCTCATCCTTTTCCATAAGATTATAAATGGAACAAACCGCTGTGAACAGCTTCTTCGCCCGATTACTCTATCTGTCCCTTCTAAGCTTCCTAGAAAACCTGGTCGTACAATATTTTATGTACAGATTTTCCGGACTAATGTAGCTAGAAATGCACCAATATCCAGAATGTGTTGCGAATATAACCATTTGTACCAAGTATCACAGCATAAAGGAGATTGCGTGCTAATATTTGAAAGTAAGATATCAAGGGCGCTACTAATAATTATTCCATTGCTCGAACAATCTATTACAATACAAATTATAATACGCGAATATGAAAAAAAAATGTTAATTAATCCGCTGATAAGAGACGACCCAATATTCGGACAAGGCAACATCTGTCTGCTCCGCTAGTATGTATATCTGTACTTAATACATAAAGCTTTAGAGTTTGTAAGTTTGTTTGCTTGAACTCAATCTTCTGCTTGCTTGCTTTATTTGACCCAAAAACCTAAGCTTACTAGGGTTATTTAATACAAGTAATTTCGGTATAAATTATTGTATTAACAATTCTATTTATACTTCAATAACTGAATTGATTTATTTTGCCCAGTTCGTGAATCGAAAGTCTATTAGAATTTCATTAAAAGCTAATACACTTTCTTACTGCTTTAAGTCTTTAAAATGGATTAAAAGACCTTGGCTTGTCAAGAACTATCATAAGTTCATTACTAGAAAGGACATCTAAAGCCGCACTAGTAGGATTTTATCGAGAAAGGTGATGTCCATATATCATCACGCTAAAATTAAATCTCTTTTTTTTACTTAATTTTATGCGGACGAACTCGCGGGCGCGCCTTGTATTATATAAAATATATATAGCTAGTAATTAATAACATAGGAATGAAGTTATATTCAATTAAATGTTCTTTTATATTTTGTGTCAGTAACAATTGGATCAACATTAAACAGGGACAAATCGATGTAATCAGTGTTAAGTTTTCAGGCTGACAATCGCTAAACTTTTGGCACTATAAGAAAGAAAGAAAGAAAATACATTTATTTCTAATAAGGTAGACAAACAGACTTACTTTAAGAAACACAAATAAAAAAAAAATAAATAAATAAAAACAAATAATTAAAAACTAAAAATGCGTACTTAAAACTAAACTGTCTGTACTACCTTAAGAAAAGGGCGTACAGCTCAGCTTTAGTCGTGCTGAGTTTTCTTAAAGCGCAAAAAACAAACACGACGCTGATTTTCAGCTGTGGCCCAGACAGCGAGCGACGCCACAGTTATGGTGAGATGCAGTTGGTCGTTTCGTGAAGAAGGCGATTGCCGCAAGCGAGTATGCTGTAGTGGAATACCACCATAGAGCAGTCATCTACCACCATGCTCAGTGACGCCCATGTCATTGTAGAAATGGCTGCCCCGAAGATGAACACAGATTTTATATAATAAAACTATAGCAATAAAAAAGGAAGAGTGAAAGAAAAGAAAGAATATTACATGATATAATACTTTAAAAAATGGCCAAGAGCGTGTCAAGACACCCATAGAAGGGTTCCGTATCTTTTGTTTGGAATAAAAGGAGAGAAAAATATGTTATGAAAAGATGTCATGAAACAAGTCGAATCTTGATCCGAAAACATATTTTATTTATTAGCGTCAAAATATAATAAATTATTCAGTCATGGACCAATACAGACCAAAAGGTCAATGTTCATTTCGGTAATATTATTTTTGATGACGAACTGAAATTTCGTATTTTTTTTTTATGTTACAAGGGGGCAGACGAGCAGGCAGCAGGCTCCGAAGTGCCTACCGGCGCCCATGGACATCTGATTCTTAAGATCTCATTGTCTTGCGCTCATTTAATAAATAAGATTTTGAAATATGAATAAATTTAAATACAATAATACAATCATCAATATTAAAACAAAATATGAAAGAATTCTTGCATAATTTTTTTACATAAAAGAATATATCTCTTAATAAATGACGTTACATTGATATAACAACTCTGATATTTGACATAGAGAAGTCTAACTTTTGTCGTTACTTCACACTGGAATTAGACTTCCGCCAACTTCCTACTTCGTTCAATTTTGATTTTTTAAAATATTTGACGATTCAAAAGTCTATTTGAATAAAATATCGTTTGAATTTGATTTTGTACTACCCTGAGGCCTGCAGATGCGAATGCCTTTAAATTTAGTTGAAAGTTATTTAGTTGAAATTTCATATGATTTAGTAGAATGAAATTATTTAGTAGAGTAAAATTGTTTAGTAGAATAAAATTATTTCGTGGAATGAAATTATTTAGTAGAATAAAATTATTTAGTAGAATAAAATTGTTTAGTAGAATGAAATTATTTAGTAGACAAGCTTTTAATTTAAGCTTAGTAGGAGGGGAAAAGGGAATATTAGACATACCTAAAAAGTATTCCTAATAATCTTTTTAAAAAAGAAGAAAAAATTCTTGTAAAAGTATTACAATTAGAAAAAATGTTAATAAAAAAAGCAAAAGTATTACAATTAGAAATAATGTTAATAAAACAAAAAAGAACTTAAAATCTTAAAATCGTGTCATATTAGATTTTTGCAGGCTTTCCTATTCGACGTGAGGGACCCCAATTGCGATCAGACGCAAAATGCTAAGAAATTTGTCTCATACAAGCAAAATCCTTGTAAAACCTACTAAAAGTTCTTGGCTTGTCAAGAACTGTCAGATTGCTCAGTTCATTTCACTACATCTGTACTCAGAACAGACCTTTTGTGTTACGCTTCCCTTTATTGCACAAATGTGAACATTTCAGAAATAAAGCGGTAACATTTTCATTGACTTTATTGTACTACTGCAAGAAGCAATTGTTTCTTGATTGAGTTTTGGTACAAAACCGTTTGATGCACCATCGACGCCAGAAGAAGGTAAAGGTCAGGATTATATCTTTGTTGCAATATAGATCAGCAATACAAAATGTTTACTGGCTTTCGAAATGACTCAAGATCCTTCTCCTAAGATAAAATCTACTTTCTGAAGGATGAAACCTTAGGTTCTGGGTAGAGTCCCTTGTAATTATTAACACCTCCATACTTGTTAAACTGTAACTATGAACAGATGAGAAAAGAGTTGCTTATTTTTAAATACATGTATTGAAAGTCATCAACATAAACATAAATTGTATGTTTTACGTTTGTAGGATCTCCGTCTAAATTGACATTGTCTTCTTCAGCGGAGTGGTCAAATTGTAAATCATTTCTTAGTCTCTCTAGGTCTTTCCAACCATTCGTATACACTTCCACTTCCCTCAATCCTACAAAGGTTAAATCTTCCACTCGTACTAAGTTTGAACTCAGCGTTAAACTCAAATCGTGTCTAGGCCATTGCATTATTCGCATGTCAGAGATGTTAACAGCGAAAATAAACACCGCAGCGATAATTATATGAACCTCAAAAACAAAAAGTCGCACTGTCAACCAGCTCTCCATAAAAAACTCTACTTTATTAGTTAATGATAAGGTCGCATTTGCAACGTCACGTCTCATAATGGGTTATTCAATAGTATATGTACTGCACTATTACGTAATGAAAATGACAATGAAAATCGAAGGCAAATTAAATGTTATGCGTTTGACATTGTGAGCTGTCCGCGCCTAATTTGAACCCGGCTTAAAATAGTTATGCAGATTGGTAACTAGGCAGTAAAATTATGTAAATATTGTGTTCTATAGGTCATTCAGTATTAGTTGCCTTTTACTTCGCTGGAAAATGCCTTTACGCACAACCTCATGAACCGATATTCCGGAGGCACATGCTGACAAAAGTGTGGGACTCGCTAGCACGACTAAAACCCAGCAGAGCCCTCTTCATCCTTGATAAGACAACAGAGGCTCGTTTTCACACTTGGAACCGATGTCCTGAACGATTTCACCTCAGAATTTGAAGGTCAAGGGGTAAGAGAAATCCGAATTGGCGTCTCCTTCTTCCCATTCTCATCCTACTCATTGATTGCGCCCAAGAGGCAGACTATGTCCCTCTCTCTTCCATGTGCCACCTTTTGCAATGTGACGCATGCCAAATTCCGTAATCTTTGCCTACTTCTCTACCTTGGTTTTTTTATTGAAACCACTTATCATCTGTTTGACGCAATCATAACGGTTTAAGAAGACCAATACACGCAGCTAAATATCACCGCCAAAAGCGCATCAGGACTAGAGATAGCGTCCAAAGTACCTCAACCTTACAATTTGCAAAGAATTTCTTACCTCGCACTAGGTTGCCACGTAGAAGTAGTTGCCAGTTAAAATTATTAACAATTAAAGCTTTTATTTATTTTAGAAAATATTTGCCAACACACAATCATATGGTAGAGACTAAGGATTATTCAGAATCCGTCTATTCGTCTTCAATATTCATCATGTTCTTAGTGCATTCTTCTTACTAGTTTTATTCCGGTTTAGTACCAGACTCCGTTTAGATTACAGAGGGTGTGAGTGTGGGGCGAGTTATTTTTTTTTTTTTTTAATTTATTTAACATTTTAACGAGACATATTACAATCATTCTGTTCAAATAGCACGGTGAAACCACCGAGGTTTGTCTCCATATGATTAGGATGACCGACTGCCGTCTGACGTCATCCCCGTAACCCCTACAACTTTACAATCTCACGACTAATACCACTTAGTGACATTAATCGGGACCCACTGTTTTACGTGGCTTCGGAAACTCGGAGGAAGATATTTGAAAACCAGTGTTAGAATGGGTCACCCAACTAGCGACCGACTCAAATGCCGGCCACAGCCACAAACTCCTTTGCATTGATTTAAAAAATCTAAGTCTATCACTTATTTTTTTGTAATGAATGTGTATCGCGTCGTATAACCACGGAAGTCTATCTAGTGCATAGCAATTACGCACTTGACTGGTTTTTAAATAGACTGAATTAGTTGTTGCACTTGCTTGCAGATGTCAGCAACAGCAACAAACGGCAATCAGGACCATTTTTAACAGCTTGTTTTAGCAATAGATTTGAGGAGGTCGTAGCTTAATCAGTGGCCGACATTTGAATAGATAGCTAGGTTAAGTACCTCTCATAGTGGCCGGATGATGGATGGGTGACCAATTCTGACACTGGTCTTCAAATATCCGAAAATCACTAGGAACAAAAAGCATAAGCAGTAGATACATAGTTTATTTTTTTTTACAACAATAATTTGTGTCGTAACGTTTGTTGAAGCAATTTTTTACATTTTTTGTAATCAATCCGATAACAATGTCTGAGTAAATTAATGTTGTTCTTAATATTCTTTTTTAATAGCTATTCTGCTAAAGTGAAGATAATAAAAATCGCTTCAGCTGTTTTTTGAGTTTAAAATGGTGTAAATAACACAAAGTCCGTTCATACATACATATATAAAGTAAAATTTTAGAAACTACAATTAAGTACCCATAAAATTGCCACCGAAGCGGATTTATATGATCTTTTCAAACGCTGATTTGTATAAAACTGTTTCCTCCTTCGCGATATTATCCATTAAGAAGCGTTAGAATATGAAATAAACTTTTATTACAGTATAAACCGCGGGCCGTTTACCTCGAATCTAACACGGTGACAGTTCCCTCACCGCTAACAATGGATTTCTTTCACTTTCAGCTTGCTTAATGTGTCACAACGACCGTACAGTCTAACGCAGACGCATAGTCTGTATAGATAAACTGTTTTTTTTTTAATGTAGAGTGATTGTATAGAGAAAAAAACGACGACCTTATGTATACATATTATTAATTAAAAGTCGTGTCATGACGATCGATGACGACGATATGTATTTATTAATTGTCAAATCATTGTACAAACAATTAAAATGTTGTATATAGCTTTAAAAAAGCCTTTACTTTGCAAATGTAGACTTGTGGGCGAATAAGAATTATAATTATCATGGTTAATTAATCAAAAGAATTCTGTATATGTGTTATTATAAGTTTTTGTTGGTAATTCCAATAAATAAATAAATAATAGGCTAATGGAAAAAATGGATACTTAAATTCGTTGCTGAACCAGTGCATGGACAGCTTAAGAAATCTCGCTGTTAACTTTTAAGCTGTATTAATAATATAAAATATGAATACTTGTTTACTTTACATAATTTAGCCGAAGCTTTACCCATACTTACCCGCCGGCGTTTTTGATAGAATTATTATTTTTGACTAATTTTTAATAAAGTTGATGTAAAAGTTTACCATTTAAAGGAATAAACTCTGTTTTAATTTTATAAATAAATAGTAGTTTGTTGTATCGTGCGCAAACTGAGTTATTAATGCAAGAGGGCCATGTTGGCTAAATTAAATCGACTGCATTAATTATTCATTTAAGCAAGGTGCGTAATCTACTTTTCTTTGAACTACATCGCTGTCAATTCCATTTTTTAAACTTTTCTTGCTAAATATGTAGTATAGAAGTTTTCAAACAAAGTTTACATCTATACGAACATATACAGCTGAAGAGTTTGTTTGTTTGTTTACTTGTATGCGCTAATCTCAGGAACTATCCGCTTCCGTCCGTAGTCCGAGTCTAAAAATTCTTTCTGTGTTAGATAGCCCATTTATCGAGGAAACCTTTACATCATCACGCTAAAATTGAAAGGTTTTTTATACCTTATTTTACGCGGACAAAGTCGACGGGCACTGCTAGTTTATAATATTAGTTATTGCTTACTAAAAAGCCCGTAACTATAAGCAAACAAAGAACATTCTTAAAATTTCTGAATTTCTAGTTTCTGTCTTGGGTTACATAAAGATATTCTGTCTTCGAATAACGAAATGACATTTTTGTTCGTGACAAGGCAAGACGATTTTGCTATTAAAATTCTACAGGCGTATTTATGTTTCACAAAATATTCGCTTTGAAAGAAGTTAATCCAAAATTGCTAGAAAAATTCTGTTAAGAATATAAATAATCATTCATTTTACTGTGGGTCTGTAAGTTAATTTAGTATTTTAGCATAAACAATACTATGAATGGGTACCAAACAACAGAATAAAAAGACATATAAACTATACAAAAATTACATGTCACATGAGTCGCGTTATCAAGAATAACAGTATAATAAAATAAATTAGTCGTAGCACTGCGAAGGATAAAGGCATGAAGAAGCCCACAGTGGAGTTGGAAAGTGAAAAGATCTTCAAATTTAAATCTCTAGTTAAAGGAACTCTGCATATAATATAAGCAAGCTAGACTATAGTCTACTCAAGCATTTTTCATGCAGTTTTGAATAAAATAAAATAAAATAAAATAAAATAAAATAAAATAAAATAAAATAAAATAAAATAAAATAAAATAAAATAAATTATAATAAAATAAAATAAATATAGACACATTATCCAATTATCCTATAATAGTAGCGAGTGGTACGATTTGACTACAAAATAATGCACATTATCAGTCGCAACATACAATCAAGCACGGCTGGAAACCGTAAAATGTATATTTCTGTACTAATTACATTGTAATCATCTTCCATAAGGAAATAGTCGACCATTATTCACTTTTTTTATGTTTTCTAATTGAAATGTATGAGTTCTACTAACAGTATTCATTTCAAAGTAAAAAAAACACTTACTTTTAAATTAGAACTCATCAAGTTCATTTAGAGAACGTAAATAAGTCAGAATGCCAAGAATGTGGCTCAGGATACCTTACGTAGAAGCCATTGAAAAGCGCATTTTTAAATTGTACAATATTCTTTTAGGTGTCAGATAGAAAAGATCCGAATTGGTGGCAAGCAAGTCATGTTGAGAAACCTGAAGTGGTTTTATTTATGACTACTGAACTATTGTGATATCATCCGCTTTCTCTCCAGTTAAATATCATTTTTAAAATGGATGATCTTAATATTATTTAATTACTAAAACCTTTTTTTAAGGTTCTATAGTTTTACAAGGAACCCTTATAATTTCGCTCTGTCTGTCCGTCCGCAAGGTAGTCCCCCCCTATGATTTGCAAACTACTATATGTAGAGACTTCAAATTTTCCCTATTGATATGACATGGTATAAAAGCATTAAGAAAATTATTTTGAGGAGGCCAGTCAAAAAAGAAGCTAGCAAAGAAGATACTAGTGTATCGTTACCGATTGTTCAAACAAATACCGCTATGTTGCTATCAGCGTATCGAGGCGAGCAGAACAATTCCATACTTATCTATCAATTGATACCGTTTCAAAACTGGTACCAACAACAAATACAACCTCGTCATCATCAAAAGCTATTAAACGTTGCAGACATTTTATAGCTATTAAAATTGTTCAGCTAGACGCTAAAGTTGCTTACATTTTACATAAACTAAGTGTAATTTGGGCCACCATGGACTGATTAAATTCTAACATTAAAAAAATATTCATTATTTATCCAATACATTAACAGATTTGACTTTTGTCAACTTATCCTTTAAGATTCACCATTGCTGAGATTTTAGTTCATGTTTTTTTCATTTTCTTCCAAAGTTTTTTTAATAAGATTTTAACTTCGAGGAAATTGCGGCCGTTGGCTCAAGAGTACAGAAAAATGTTACGGAGCGTTACATGGGGGAAGGGGGTAGGAATCTTAAAAAAGAGCGGTACTTGAACGCCCCCAGGCTGTTTTTATGGGTTTCTACGTAATCAGAAACACCGCTATGAATTTTAAAATAATTATGCCCGCGTAAGCACTCTGTACTGCTTCTCTAGTGTCCCGGAATACCGGGGCACTAGAGAAAGGCACTAATTAAATAGCACTATATTATGCATATAGGCTATTATCTGTATGCATGATATAGTGCTTTTTATTTAATTTCCATTTTCTTGTATATGTAAAGAAAGGATATCAAAGCACTTACTTTACTAACGCTCATATTAAGCTCAGCTTCAACAGTACCATCGTCTCTCGTGTTTGTATCCAACATCTTCCCAATTTTAAAAGTCTGATGACCCTCTACACTCAAATACATGTTTAAGTTTCCTTTAATATGTTTAATACTTTCGCCCGTTTGCAAATACACTTTAACCTTTAAGTCCCACGACGTTTCTTTCTTCTCCGTGTGAGTTGTAAATGATCTTATTACAGCACCATTATAGAACTCTATTGATGCCGATCTCCTGGAATTGTATAAACCAATATAATGGTCAATTTCTATCCAACTTAGATAACTTGCCCGAGGGAAACCTAGAACCTTAGAAACATACCAGATTCCAACAGACGGGAAAGCCGGTCCCCAATCCCAGCTGAAAGAAGCCTGCATTTTCCTGATCTGATTAGCGTGACACTCCCCATTGTAAACATCAGGCACGCACTCCGGTGCTGTGAAATGTTTTTCTGACCGACTTTTGGCGTACTCAACTGGCGACGTAAAGAAAAATTTCAATTCATTCTCACCCACCTGCAAAAATAACAATATTTGTAGCATGTAGCAGTGGGCCAGCCATTTGGAGGAAATGTTCAATATTTGGAGCTGCCCGATTAAAGAAGTATTTTTAACCTTCAGAAAACCACAGAACGACAGACAGCTACTGATAAGTCGGGTTATCAAAGCTCCTGGTTAGATTAAGCTTTGCTTAAGTCCTTAGGCTAAGGCTTAAGGTATTTTCTCGAAAGCAGTCGGAGTCATACGGTTACAAGCAAACAAGCATACGCTAGCTTACCACCACATCATGATCAGCCCTTAATCGCCCACTGATGAGCATAGGCCTGTCTTATTTTATGCCATGCTCCCCTGTCTCTTACCAGTCGCATCCAGCTACCTCCTGTCAAACTCTTTATATCGTCCATCTATCATGCGATGAGACGATCTAGATTGCCACCTACTTTCATAAAAACATCTAATAAGGACTAAAGATTCTAGAATGGCATCCTGGTACCGATGACAGACGAAAAGCTTTAAGGCCTTCCTCAAGTTTAACTTAGGTTGTTCATTAAGTTAGGGATGAGAAAATGCTGATTGACAATGGTGCAAGAAAGTTATTTATGGAAATCAATAGAAGTGGCCAACGTCCAGTAGTGGATATCTTCAGGCTGAAGGGCGGAAGCAAAACAACCATTGATCAACGTGCTGATGGCTTGATATTATGATAACAAATTATTGGCCGTAATATAGCAGTCTATATTATTGTAATAGCAGATCAAAACAAAAGGGCATACTACCTAACCTTAAGATGTTGCTTAATATCGAAAACATATCTAACAAACATGTTGCTGGTTGAACCAATTGGAATGCTGTTCAGCTCAATAAACGAAATCGTATCAACGCCTTCAAGTACCAACTGCGCCACAGCATTCTCTAAATGTTTTTTCGTCACTGCAAAGGAAATTGAATACTTAAAAAATTTACTCTTAAATGATAGGTTTATAAAACAATGAAAGACTATATAAGCAGCTTTAGAAGAATTGTTATATAGTGATCCCAAATATGACAGGTATATGGCATGTATTGTACAAACCATAAACTTGCAAACAATGCCACTTACAGTTATGGCAGTTGGTACTTAATGATAAATGTATGATGATGCTCTCAATGGCGGGCGAATGCTATTTATTTAGAGCCTATTTTCCCCCATGGCGAAGGCCTCCCTACCCTCTTCCCATATGGTTCTGTCTAAGGCTATGCGTTGCCAGTCTCTATTATAACGATCCAAGCCATTCCTCCATCTCATTCTTGGTCTGCCGCGAAGTCGTTTCCGATTTTGGCCCAAAGATTATCCAACATGCGGCAGACATGTCCAGCCCAATCGTATTTTAGCTTGGCAGCTGTTCGGACCACATGTGCGTTTGTGTTTTGGAGCGTAGTGTTGTGTTTATTACTTTGTGGGCGAGCTTTACACCTAGAATGTTACGCTCAGTAGCTCACTGGCAAACGTTGAGGACGAACCTCTGTCAATTGGTCAAAGACCAGGTTTAAGCACCATTAATTTATATTTAACTATATTAAATTATTAAAATAACAATACGCACACCAACACAATTATTTAAAGATTGTTGGCTGAATTTCGACCAGTAGGTGATCTCTAATAATATTAGTTAACTTTACAGATTTACGTCAACTAATAGATACAATAATTTGAGGTTCAATAGCGCACTGATAGAAAGATTGGTCTATAAGGTAGCTATACGATTTGATCCCCAGCTTCGCTCGGATATTATTCTAAGTACCTATTTTTGATATCATATTTATACCTATATATTTATATATTATCTTCTTCTTCTTCCTAGCTTTATCCCGGTTAAATACCAGAGTCCGTTTAGATTTGTCACGGAAAAAGCGATTGATAATAACGTACGAAAGCGACGAAGACACAGTAATTTGTGTCTAAATAAATAAACAAGAATTTATAGCTACGATACCTTAAGCGATAAAAGGATAAAAAATCGGTTTATTTTAATTATTTTACATTATTACAGTAATATTTTACATTAATTAATTATTACAGTATTTGTAATTTACATATTGAGTAATAGCAATTAATTAAGGAAAATTTGTACATTATAAAATCCATTAATTTAATAAGTAAAAGGAAACTATGCGCTAAAGCGTATCAAATTAATTATAATTCCGAAAGGAAATAAAGTTATTATAGTTTAGTCATACAAAATGAACCACATATTTTGGTTTGTCAGACATGCGGCGTTCCTATAGCTTGTAAATCGCTTTCATACGTCTTTAGTGGTGTCTACTTGCGTAAACGGAAAATTTAAGACAACGTTCTCCGAAAAAAATCTACACAAATATTTAAACAATAATTTGACATTTCCGGCTGTAATAACATACTACTACTGCATTTTTTAATTCCATAAAAAATGATCATTCATTTTGCGACAAAAATATTTTATACAGTAGAATGTATCTTCTGATAAAATTTAAGAATATTGTTCTACAAAGTACTAAATGGGTTTTTAGAATGTCCGGAAATATTGGAACGTATTCAACTTTGTGTACCGCGTTTCAGTAGTCGGCTTAGAAATCGAAAAGCTTTCAATTTGCCCCTATGTCGAACAAATATAGGCCAACACGCGCCGATATTCCGAATATCTTCTTTATTAAATACGTACAGACACGATAGTGATATTTTCTCCAGTTCTTTGACCTCCTTTAAAAATCAGATTAAGTTATTTCTTTCATAAGTCTCTTCTTTTTTATATTGATTTATTTATTTAGCTTTATTTATTTATCCAAATAAATAAATAAAACTTTATTGTTTAAAGCTTTATTTATTTAATTGGGCCATTGTATGATGTGGTCTATGTTATGGAATTTCTTTTTAAGCAACAAATAAAGTAGACATTGTTATTCATTATGAATAAAAGGTATCTGCTAATAAAAATTAATAGGGACACGTCATATTTGTATACATAAGATACTGTAATAATATATAATGTACATATGTATATACATAATACATTGTTTACTGAAATCAATAATGTCACGAGACACCAATAATAGGTCCTCTCGGTAGCAAGCGCGGAGCAAGAATGCCCCCTCTCGCGGAGTGCTTTGCTGTTTTTATAGACAAACCCTCCATGACAGCTGTCATACCACCTTCCTTACGTGATAGTGTGACGTCACGTGACCACGCCTCTCGCATAGTCGTTTTATTCTAAGTATATATTTATTCAAATGTCATTTATGTATGAATTCTAGGAAAAGGTTAGCGCTATGAGCACTACGAAAATATATTAGACATATATACACTGCCTTTTAATTTTTTCGGCTGTGGTGGTGTTATTAATAAATCCAGATTAAGTACACCACTGCATATCCTAAAATTAAAAAAATTATCATTGAATGAATACAAAAATACACAGATAAATAAATACACAGACAAATATTGATGACACTTTTAAAATATTTACTTTAAATATTTACCTGTACTTTCGTAAATTAACTTCCCCTGTCCTAGTTCGAGTTAAGCACATTTTCAGGTACTTCGCAAAAGCCAGTTCTGTAAATATGCAGCAACACGGTGTTGGAATAACATTCCTCCACCTATCCGGGATTTAGTAAGCAAAAATAGTTTTAAAGTTAAATTGAAAACCTTTTTATTAAATAAACAAACTGATTATGAAAACTGTGCATTTGATACAACAATCCTATAGTGTTTTATTATATGTTTAATCAACATTTTATTTTATTTTTTTATTTTTTTGATATCCTTTTTTTTCTGTTTGTTTTCTTCTTTTTATTTTTTTTTATTTTATTTTAATTATATGTGAATACCTTACAAGAAGTAACCTAACACTATCTACACATTCTAATGTAAAAATTGTACAACAATAAAGGCTTTTATTTATTTATTTATTTATTTATTTATTTCTTTTACTATGTATTTATGCCAATAATAATTGAAACTAGTATGAGTTTCAACGTAGTTATTTAGAGAAAAAAAATTAAGATAAAATTATTGAAAATCTGAGTTGTAACTGTTTGAGTTTTAATAACTTACATAGCTAATCTATATTTTTTTGTTTCTATAAAAAAAAAAGAAATAAATTCAATCATTACTATTATTAAAATACATAATTTCAATTTAGTAACTATAACGCCGTTTTTATTGAATTATGTACGGAATAAATCTTAAATGACAAAACGTTTTTTGCAATTTCCCAATAATCAGCTTTTTTGAGTTAGGTCTCTTTGTGATTATAATACAATATAGTCTTAAATGCATTATATGAAAGAATTTAGTACATAAAAATAGACATCTCAATTCTACATATCTGTCTAGATTGACAGTAAGTATTTTTTGCAAAACATTAACGTCTTACTACTAACTACTTTTGACGTTTGATAAGACTAATTCTACCGTTATACTTTTCAATACGCGTTTAATTAGTATTGGTATATCCTACTGTAAGCAGGAAGATATTTACATTCGGTTGAATACTGTGACTAAGTTACTATTCTTATAACTATATCACTCCGTTGAATAACGTGGCAAAATTACTATTCTTACTACTAACTACTTTTAACGTTTCATAAGACTAATTCTACCGTTATACTTTTTCAATACGCGTTTAATTAGTCTTGGTTCAGGAATGTTTGTAGATGGTCGCGTTCCTAGTTTCTGGGCGCTAATGAGAAGAAGAATTGCAAGCGCATGGTATCGTTATCGCACGAGCAGCAATGAATTGGTTAAGGCCACAGTACAGATAAACGTTGGTCACTTAATAAAACACTGGTCACATGTACATGTTAAGTTCCAGAATGTAGCATAATTAATTAATTATTTTGTCACCTTAATTTATGTTTCTGTTTTTATTTGTTTTGGCGATATGGAAAGAAATTTCTGTAATAAAGATATTTTTATGAAAATAGCTAAACAGTGGCCTTAATCCACACCTGATACCAGTTGTAAAATATACATTAAAGATAACCATGGTAGTTTGCCGACAGACAACACCGCTCATACGTCAGGCGGAGGAAATATTGTTAAAATACAAATAAAAAAGATGTTCTACCTTCATTTAAGATTAATTTTACATAATAAATTGATCCCTCTTCAGTTCTTGGTCTGGTGACTTACTAAACTCTTATTTTTATAATTTTACTTTTTTCATTTGTACAATACTATTATATCCCTTCGAAGATTTGTACGAGGTTACGAAAACTTCAAAATTCTAATTCAAAAGTTTGTTTATTTACTTCCATAATTTAAATACTAATTTTGTACAATATAAATTTCAAAAAATTATGGAAAGTTATTATTGTAATATTTTATTATACACAAATTTACAGTTATCGGAATTTTTTCTTTACTTCTACTTCCATATATAGTTACAAATTTAAAGATTCTAGATCAACGGTAAGTATCCTGTAATTTTTAATTCTCTTTGCGAAAATACTTCTATGGGAAATGCCAAAAACGTGATCATATCTGATTGCATATACTTAGTGGGGTTGATTTCTTCACAGCATTACAGACTTCAAAATATAGTACTAATTTCGACTTTATACTTTTACGCGTTTCTGAGAAATAAGGTCTTGATAGACAGACGGAAAGCAAAATGATCACAAAAGGGTTCCTCTTATTCCTTTGGACGTACGGAACTCTACAAATCGCATTAAAAAACGGTTGAGCATAGAATATTAAAGTATAATTAAATAGATTGTCGTTTTAGTTTCACTTGATAATAGAACAGGTACATGATAGTTTCGTTATCAATATAATAAAATTACAAATGGCACAAATATATAAGCAATAAAATTAACATATTTTCCAAACGTATATAAAGCCTAAATGCGATCAACTATTAACTCACAAAAATGGCGTTACGTCGCTTATTTCTAATTTTGTTTTCAATAATACCACTAATAGATTGTCATATCGTATTTACTATTTTCTCTAATTTCACTAACCCTAGTGATAGTAACTTTTTCACCAATATATTCCCGTGGATCATTGACAATGTTGGATCAGAAGTAAGAATCCTTTATTACTTCAACGATAGTGGAAAATCTTCGGGCCCTAGACAGTGTATTCTGACACAGTTAAGGAAAAATCCATATCTCCAGGCTACTTATCTAAGCTGTGAAGCAAAAAGAAATTCAAGTACAGAATGCGCTATAGGATTACCTATAAATACAAAAATTCTAAGCACTTGTGAAAGAATAAAAGGGATTGGATTCATTAGAGCGGCAGTTCGCGCATTTATTAATTATAAAATTGTTTCTACGCCTATTATTATATTACCAAAAATACATATAATTTGTGCGGTTACTGCACCAGAAGATATATTAAAAAGTATTTGTGAACTCTTTGGTAAAAAGAAACCATATGGCTGTATTAATCCATCACCCTTGCCAGAAATAACAAAAACAGAAGCTAAAACAACAACAGAAGCAACAGAAATAAGAGCTACTACTATAACAGAAGCTATAAAGACAACAACACGACGCCACATAAAACATCCTCGAAAACCAAAACAACGTCTAATAAGAATACAACCACCAAAATTAAAACAACCTCCAATAGAAAAACAACTTTTAAACAACATAAAACCTCCAAAACGAAAACCACTTCCTATTACAATACAACTTCCAAAATTAAAACAAGCAGCAAACACAAAACAACATGTAAAAAGCATACAACCTTCAAAACAAAAACAACCTCTTAAAACCGAACAACCTTCTAATATAAACCAACCCTTAAAACCTATACAACCCCCAAAAATACACCAACCTCCAAAAACAAAACAACCACTAAAATTAAGCCAATCTCCAAAACCTAAGCAACCCCTAAAAAGCATACAACATCCAAAACAAAACCTTACCAACATAAAACAACCCCCAAAATTAAAACAGCAGCCACATCCAATACATCCTCCAAAAACAAAACAACTTTCAAAACCAAACCAACCTCAAAAAACAAAACAACCTACAAAATTCAAACGACCACTAAACACAAAACAACCTGTAAAAAGCAAACAACCTTTAAAACAAAAACAACCTCTTAAAACCGAACAACCTTCTATTATTAACCAACCCCCAAAACCTATACAACCCCCAAAAACACATCAACCTACAAAAACAAAACAACTTTCAAAACTAACCCAAATTCAAAAAAGAAAGCAACCACTAAAATTAGGTAAACCTCCACAACCAACACAACCCCTGAAAAACATACAGCATCCAAAACAAAAACAAACTAACACAAAACAGCCCCCAAACATATATCAAACATCAAAAACAAAAAAACCTCAAAACACAAAACCACCTCCTAAAACAACCCAACCTCCAAACATAAAACAACCTCAAAAGAAAAAAGAAACCACTCGTCCAAAAGTAACCGTAACTACAACTACAACAACCGTAACTCCTAAAGAATCCACTGCTACGGATATAAGAGAACCTACAAGAACGACAGAAAAAAGAACTGTGACAGAAACTACAGCATCCACAGAAAATATAACAGTGACAGAAAATACAGCAATGGCAGAAACTACACCAACGACAGCCAAAATCCCTATACAACCTACTAAAAGACCTTGGCTTGTCAAGAACTATCATAAGTTCATTACTAGAAAGGACATCCGGAGACAGTAATGTTGGAACAAGTGATTGTATAATACAAGAACAAGTTTATCTGAAACTTGTTTTGACGTTTTGAAAGGAACATCAATATTAGCCAGTGACCGAGACAGTTATATTTATTTATATTGTTTTTATTTTTTAATTTACAATTTATATATAAATTACAATTTTTAATTTACAATTAGTTATATTGCACTTAGTAGAAGAAACAAAAAAACGCCAGCAGCGAAAATTGTGTAGATATATCAAATGCATAATATTATGACGTGTTCATTATTTGGTATTAATTTCAACTTTAAAACTATACGCGTTTCTAAGAAAAAGTGTTTCGACAGACAGACAGACGGAAAACGAAGTGTACCATTTAAGGGTTCCTTTTTCCTTTGAAGGTACGGAACCCAAAAAATAAAAATATAACTTTTTGAAGAGTTTTATTAGTATAGTACATGTACGTAAAATTTCTAATAATTTCAAACGTCTGGCAAAATTTGAATTTGAATAGACACAATTCTATTTTTCACCTTCCTTTCAACTTTTTTTAAAATCTAAACAAAGCTAGGACTATACAGCTAGCATAAAATTAAGCCAGAAACAGTTGTAATGGCAATTTTCGAATCGGTATTTTTGTATTCTTTGAAATATCAAGATTTACATAATGACATCCGTTGCCTGTTTCTCGCGGTGCAGTTACGGAAATTCCATTTCATCTTTCCACCGGATCTCTGATGAGGCAAAGCGGTACATTTTCTCCCTACAATTGTCTGCAAATTGGCGTCAGACGCGAGTTAATCTGATCGACTGATGCCGCTTAATTTTAGAGATAGGCGGACCACATTGTTAAGAAAATATTAGATGCAGGCAGACCACCCATGTAAAATATTTATTCGGAAATAGGTGTTTAGCTATCTATCAATGTTGGTTGACATTGTAAGCTTTATTAAATATGCTAAATTTTATAACAGTAGGACAGAACTATACGATCATGTAATGTAATTAACTGACTTTTATTTATTTATAAGAAATAGATGGCCATTTACAACACAGTCGCGGGCCATAAAAAAGGGGTCGTGTGTCATGTTATTGTTATCTCTGAAAGTAAAAACAGCTGAACGGATTTGAATAAAAGAGTTTATAAGCTAATTTATCACTTTTTGTCACTACACTATGCGATTGCTTTCAAGCGATGAAGTTGATTTTATCCTCAACTATAATGTGAAAATTCATGAAAATCAACGATACAAGAATGGATAAACCAATAGTAAACTAGGCCGTTCCCAAACATCCTTTGTCTTGGAGCTGTCGACTTGTCTCGTGATTTACGTATTGAAGGATATTGATGAACCTCCGGGGAAGAGGACAACTGAGAATATCGCACAATCGTTATGCGTTACAAGCGAGATACAGAAGCGAGAACCAGCTGTTTCGCGCGACTCCGAAAAATTCTACAGCCTTTAGATCTTTTCCTCCCCGTCCTCGAACTCGTCCTCTTAGATGACTAACTATAAACTATCTCATTGTCAAATTTTATCATTGAACTGCCCGAGGTTTTCGAGATTTTCGACCTTTCGCTTTTATTTTTTTGCATTTGATAATAATCGTATTTTTAGCCGACTTCAAAAAATAGAGAAAGAACAAAACAAAAACTTCAACAAGAGCTAAATCTTCAACAATATTCGTTACTCAACAATAGCTTAATAAAATCAAATACAATTACTTCACAATAAGAAATAACATCTTCAATATTGATACAAAACGACGTAAAGTGAGCACAAACATCCCGCATGGAGTATCGAATTGTATCTAATTTACACAAAATGTTACGAAACTGGAATCAAACCCGCGTCCATTTGTCCCAATTCTAACAATCGGTGCTTTGACTCCATTATTATACGTCGTCATTCCAATTTTTTGACACTTATTAAAAAAACTTACAGAATATGAGTCAAATCGATTCAAAGTATGTTTTATTCAAGCAGACTTTCACAACCTCTTTAGAATCTTCAAAAATTTTAAAAGCTACCATTGATTCGGAAAATTCGAGGCACGAAAGGAATCAGCAAGAAACTGTTTAGTTAGCCGTACTTTTACAAATAGTTCTTATAAAGAACTTGGAGAAATACTTTACTTAAAAGTACAGTCAGAAAGACAAAAATTATCTATAAAAAATACAGAAAAATACTTATGAAAACTAAACTTATGAAACTAAGGTCTTGTGCTGGTGTGCACATTATTCCACCTCCTCCATAGTGGGCTGTGGAATCTATACATCAATGTGCTGAGGAGGACGTTGGTGCTGCTAACTGATCTACTCATCAATGAATGAAAATGAAAAAAAATGAAATCTTTGTTTATTACTATTGACATCTATGAATTCAAATTATCACTCTATTTCTTTAAATTACTCTAACTATGATTATAATTGTTAATTTATTATATAATAGCTTTTATTTCTACTATGAAGTTGGGAATTCGGGATTACAACTATTTACGTGGGAGGTATCGATATACAGATTTTTCTTTCGCCGTTATATATATTTAAAAGGTCACTTATCACGAAATCTCGAAAATCGCAGCACGTACAAAGATGAAATTTGATAAGGATGTTGTTTACAGTTAGTAGAAATCCACTAAGAAAGGATTTTTCGATACGGCCCGATTAAGGAGGTCTAATAATGAAATCTAGATCTCATAATTTTACGTTCCGCGTATCCGCGTAATATTAGGTGAAAAATTTTAACTTCATGATATATAGCCTTCCTCGATAAATGGGCTATCTAATACAGAAACAATTTTGCAAATCGGACCAATAGTTCCTGAGATTAGCGCGTTCAAGCAAACAAACAATTAAACAAACAAACAAACTCTTCAGCTTTATATATTAGTATAGATATATATCCCATAGACCATCGTCACGCCACCAAAGACCATATGCACCTCTACTCGTAAATCCCACATTTTGGTCAACAATTTCACGAACTCAAGATAATTGTCAATATTTAAAAAGCTGCTTAAGCGCTTAATAAAATTATGTTTATTAAAGTATGTTTGTACATAGAAAATATTAAAGCATGTTTACGCTGGAAATATCTACCTTTGGAATTTCGTTAAAATTCACGCGGTACATGCGCTGACTAAAATTATGTTGTATTTCAAGTAAAGCACTTTAAAGCATGTGTATTGCGTTGAGAGCAATAGAAAAAGCGATGGATTGCGCTGAATAAGATTTCCTATGAAAATAACTAACATTGCTTACAAAAAAATTGTTATACGTAAGAGGTTTATTTAGGGTGTTTAAGAATTGGATTTATTTAAAACAAATTAACTCTTTGAAAAAATAATGATAATTCAGTGATGCTACGATTAGTTAATACTACCATGTATACAAATCTTTTGATGGTCAAATAAAGAGAGTTCATCATCGAAATAAATATTGCAACAAAAACAATATCAAAAATAAGGGGATGAAATAAGTTTGTTATTTTTAATGTTGATTCTCTAATAACCGAATACAAATAAAAATACTTTTTCCTATTCAAATGCAAAAAAAGGTTATATTTTTGCCCATGGTCCTTAATGATCGCCAGTTGTGTAGAAAAGCGTAACAAATAAACAAACTGAATATAAATATTAAGATAGATTTATATTTTTACTTTACTTAAGACTAAAACAAAAGTATAATAATATTTGAATAGTTGCTCACTCAACAAAAAAATTGCAAAAAATGAAAAATATCGTATTTGTGTGACTGTCTTTGTGTGTATTTGTGTAAGAAAGTATTTTTGTGCATTTATAGTTGGAGGTTCTTAAATAAATCGTAAACTTAGCTCTAAGTCGAATATATTATCAGCAGAGTATTACATATGCAAGAATGACTTTTACAAGAGTTTGTAAAATAACTTATGTTATGAAATGAATTAAATACCTTGTACAAGAGTTTGTAAACGCAACCTAAGTGAAGAAATAAATTAAATGACTTTTACAAGAGTTTGTAAATAAACCTTAGTTAAGAAATGAATTTTGATTTGATTTTAAAGAAAATAAAATAAATGGTAACTATAAACGTAGATAAATGCCAATTTGCGAGATCTAGTTTACGTTTTTTGGGATACATTGTTGATAAGGATGGATTGCGTACAGATCCGGACAAGGTTTCTGCAATTTTAAATTTTCCTAGACCAAAAACGATTACAGAATTAAAGCGATTTATAGGAATAGCTAGTTGGTATAGGAGGTTTGTTAAAAATTTTTCGACTATTGCAGACCCTCTCCATAATTTAACTAAAGGTAAAAAGAATAAAAAGTTTTCCTGGAATGATGATGATTATACAAATACATCAAACGTACATTTGTAAGTAAATTTAAAATTCGCTGGTAAATTAAACAAAAATGTAAGACGCATTGGATGCTCAGGATATTGTGTCATGTTTAATAAGTAATTAGTTATTTATTTCCTTATTATTTATGTCAAAGTAATCCGATATTAGGAGTTTCTAAGTCAGGGGCCGGACATAAATTACGTCACAGGAACATCACAATTTTTAATTGATGTGACATTACATATTTTCAATTTTATGTAGGTACATTATTATGAAAACCATATCAAGAAGTTTACGCCTATCCTTAAGAGTCATGATATGGTAGTTACGTAAACGAGAGCTGTAAGAGTATAATGTTCGACAGTTGTTATCATGGAATGACAAGTGATATATGAACCGCTTTTGTATACGTTCTAGTCTGTCGCTATGAACATTATACGAGGGGCACCACACAGGACTGCAGTATTCTAAAATACTACGGACAAGTGAGTAATAGATAACTATTGAGAGGTTGGAGTCACAAAACATCTTCATTTGCCTTACAGAATTCCGTCTGTGCTGATAAAAATTTCAAGCGATACTAGCATGTATTTTAACAGCAGAATTGAATTTACAATCTATACTCACATATAAAGCTGAAGAGTTTGTTTGTTTGAACGCGCTAATCTCCAGTACTACTGATCCGATTTTAAAAATTCTTTCAGCGTTAGATAGCCCATTTATTGAGGAAGGCTATAGGCTGTATACTATTACGCTAAGACTAATAGGAGCGGAGCACCAATGATGAATGTTTCAAAATCGGCGGTTTTTTCTCCAGGACAAGCAAATTAATACAAAGAGTTCAGAATGCTTGTGCCCGTTTCTGTTTTCCAATTGAGCCACGCACACACATAAGCCCATATTTAAACAAGGCTAACATGTTAAATATGTCAGCGAGGCGCAAACTACATCTTGCAGTCTTATTATTTGGCGTTACAAAGTCAGGTTTACCTAAATACCTTATGAATAAAATCATTTGGACGCGGAAAAATTCCAAATATACTGCAAGGGCCTCAGTTATACGAATGGCTATTCCGCCGCATAGTCTGTGTTTACACAAGCTAAGAATATTACAAAGTTAATAACGATGGACTCCCGCCTATCCTCTCTCTGCTTTCGTATATATTTTGGCGTTGATTATAAAACCTAGCAGGTCTAGAGACTTCTAGGTTTTTGAATTGGGTAAAGTAACTTTGTAGGTTTTATACCAATAACAATTTTTACCAAAATATGGCTTTGATGAAAAAGCTAAAAGACTGTTCGTATATACAGCAAGACTAAATCATGGGCGAGTCTTGGCGACAAATCTAGCCTAATTCTGTTGGCTTTCAACGAAGTGAACAAAGTTGGTTCTGACCCCAGGGCAAATCCGGTCTTGTAAAAATAGAGGGACAATTTTTTTAACGTACAACTCACAAAAAATGCGCCCTTTTTGTCTCTAGATGAAATCCCCTGAGTCTGAACGACTTTTAAATACACTTTTAGTTTTGAGTACGTAAAGGACTTTGTATTCGGGCTTTGTAAGGTAAAACAATGTATAATAATATTAGAAGACCTGGCGGTTATTGTTCTGTTCTTAGGCAAACATATTCAAATTCCAATTCAAATAATATTTTATTCAAGTGGACTATTTCCAGCTGTTTCGAATCGTCAAAATTTTTAAAATCTACCACTGATTCGGAAGAGTCGAGCCACGAGAAGAATCAGCAAGGAAGTCGTTAGCCACTCTTTAACTTATGAGAATTAAGATTTTAGAATTATGAGCAATTAGCTAAACCGATATTTGCTTACCACTAAATAAGTGCTGTTATAAGTACATAATATATTAAAGTCTATCCACACCAGGTGGACAGGGGGTGGACCTTCCTTTATCTTTCCGATAACTGGTCAGATCCACTACGAGTACGCGACCCTGGAGCACAATAGCTGCTATTGTCACTCCCCCAATACCGTTCGTGACAGTAGTATCCGCATCCTGACTCTCCTCCCCATCTACCTTTCTATCCCTTTACTCCATCCCTTTCCCTTACTCTGTCTTTCTAATTATAGGCAGCGCCAGGCTAATAGCCGAATTGGGTCGACGCGTGCAGGTACTTGTACCTCTTTCTCACATATGTAAGATCGGCGTGAAGTGGCGGAAATGCTTTCACATCAAGTGATGGTATTGCTGTCGCGTTAAGTTCGGTTTGTGAGGCTTCCCAGTTGTCTAAACTCGTCATTAAAGGTCGGCGACGCATCCGCTTGTTTCCTGGTCGTGCAAATGTCTATGGGCATCAGTAGGCACTTAGCTGCCTGCAGCCTGCTCGTTTACCCCTTGTAGCATAAAAAAAATAAAGTAAGAAACCGAAATAAAATTTATCTTTTCAATTGAACCAAATTACAAATACTGGCCAAATTTTCCCAAGAATCGGTAGTGTTTAACTCTATTACGGAAAAACACTGTGACGGAGATTTTTTTAAAGAATGAAGTCAAAAAAAGCAGTGTCACTAGATGTCACACCAGCTTGAAAGCCTTAAGAGTGTACATGACAAATTGCACATACATCAATTTATCAAACTTAAAGCTTTTTATTGACCATTTGTCGTTAGCCTGTTGCCACTTGACACCTTTCCGGGCCCTCTTACGAAAACGAGTCGTAATTTGGCGAAGCTATTTTTCGATATTTAACTCGCTTTTTCTTCTTCACGATTGATAGCAAATCAAATTATTACAACCCTATTAACACTCTCAAAGAAAAAACAGAGTCAAAGTCAAATTTCTTCCTTTGCATTCGCTTCCTGACAAGCGCTCATTATCGTCAAATTCATTTCCTTCTTCTCCTTGTTTGACAACAAAGTATCCTGTCCCATAATTTAGAAATGCGGACGCTTGCTTATTTCCTTTTCTGCTGTAAGGAAGTTACAAAATAACTCATTAAAACTGCAATAACGGTAAAAATAATGTCACCAAATTAAAAAACAAATAAAAAGAACAAGTCTCGCAACTCAGTTCTATTTCCGTAAACAGTTGTGAGGTCCATGTAACACCAAGTCCCTTAATTTGTTCAGTCACTACATATGGGACGTTCTCTCTTAAGTTGTCACGTAATAAGCTAAGAACAATTTATTGGCACCTAAACAATATTATAAATGTTACATGTTTTAAATAAAAAATAGATCGACTTGGCCATTGCATGAAAACACAATGTATCTTACAAGTAATACATTCTATATGAAATAAGTTTGTTAATTGTATTGTAAATTCGGCAAGGGAGTATAATAATATGAGATTGGCAAGGGATTGGGGAGAGTGGCGGAAGCAAAGGGAGCTATGCCCAGCAGTGAGTTATCAAGGGCTAACAATGACGATGATTCTAAATTTGAAGCTTCTATGACTGCTAGAAGTCCTTTAGAGCTTTGATGATTGCTCAGTCCTCAGAAGCTACTGGTTCAAATTGAATGAAATAGGACTTCGAAAATGGACAGAACTGCTTCGAAAACAGGATGGTACCGCTTTCTTTTGCTGGACTTGATTCAAAATGGTTAAAGTTTTGCGGTAGCCAATCGGTTTATTCACTAATACTTTTTTTTACAAGCCTGTAATGTCCCACTGCTAGACAAAGGCTATCCCTCTTTTAGACCACTCTTCTCTATCCAGAGCTACCTCAACCCACTCCTTCCCCCCAAAGGCGTCCAAGTCTTTGCGCCGCCTCTATTTCGGCATACCTGGTCTTCGGCGACCATTGGTGGGATATCATTGTTGAGTTACGTCTACATGGAGTGCAGACGTGCGAAGAGTGGCAGGTGCCGTCGACCGGCCGCGAGTCGGCTTCAGATCGCCTGCACTAACGGACGGAGCGGGTACATTTTAAAATCCGTTGTACATCAGTTTTTCATTATTATATTTACAGTACACATATTATGTGCAGTCTTTTATTTTCTTCGTAATAAGCCTGCAGTTGTCGAAAGATCATATAGTCGCAACATTGGTCCACCTTTGCAGTTCCAATTGTGCCACATGCCCCCCCCCCCCCCCCCCCCCCCCCTCCCCCCCCCATCCTGTTCCCTAAATTAATAAGTAAACACTTTATGGAAAATAAGTGATACAATTCTAATAGAGTTTTAGTCTGTTCGGAATCTGATTTTATCAAAATGTATTTTATAAATTTTTTTTTGTTGATTTCATTTATATTGAAGTATTATTATTGTTTTCTTTTTAATGACGAATTTTAATTAGTGCTTCTTGTTGACTTTTTATATTTTTATATGTTTGTTTGTACGCTATTAGAATTTTTATAAATGTTTTCTTAATTATAATTATTGTATGTAACAAACTCCCACATAGCGTCCGTAATAGCAGGGTCGCGTACCCTGGTGTGTGTTCGCGAACTAGCGTTCGCACCGCACCGCAACAGCTGGTCCTTCGAGCCGGATCCCGCGAAGGAAGACTCAAGCAGTGAACAAAGTGCTAGTGTGTCGAAGATACGAGGTGACATGCCCGTCACCAGATCCCAGGCCGAGAATTCGTCACGTTCACACTCAAGAGCGTCGGGGCAGATCGCCTCAGCAGAGCAAGACAGTGAACGCACGGAATCAGAGAGAGAGTCGTGTATTTTTCAATTGTATTGCCTACTTTTATTAATTGTAATACGAATTTAGTGCCCATTGTTATTAATTGTAACGGAAACATAACGAGGAAGAAGAAAGAAAAAATAGAAATGTATTGAATTGTATGTACCTCTCGACCTTTGTTGATTATTCTAAAGGCCGAGACATACATGCTATTTAATGCGTTTATATTATCAACAGTACGTCGCCTGTTTAGAAAATGAAGTGGAACGAATTATGAAGATTCAGTTATGAATGGTAAGAGTGCAAAAATACTGCTCTTTAACATTATCAATAATTCAATGGTATCATAATAATGTATGTGCAATCACTACATATTTATAGGAGACGTATTGATTTGTAACATTCGGCCATCCTGCTGTAGCCGTGTCCCACGGCGCCCGCTTACAGTGGCCGTGTCCTTCGGTGCTCAGGCATAATTTCGCTGTCTGTTCCATTAGTTGGCACCTGAGAAAACAAAGCAAACGAAAAGTACTTTCATTGACAACAGAGCTTAGAACTAAGTCATGATGGTCCTTGTCTAAATCTAAAATTAATATTTATTTTAATAAGAGAAAGCAACATGGGAGAATCAATCGTGGCGTGGAGAATTTTATGCAAATATAATAAATCATAGTTCTTGCGGCGAGCTTCTAATGACTGCATACGAAAGCATCTAAGTTTATCTTTGTATGTGTTATACTTACGCCCATATTGATACCTGTAGGTCAGAATACGTAGGAACCTTTTTTGGACATTTTCTAGCCGACTTATGTGGGTTGCGTAGTGAGGAGACCAAATTACAGCATGGTTACAGATATTGCCATTTTCATCCCATGCTTGAGCGCGCAATGTATAGTGAATACAATTTTGAAGCGCAAAACAAGTCAATGACCCGCGCAGCGCTACGCCTGTTACGCTTTTCGTACCTAAATTACGTACGTACGGATGTTCGCATAACTACCATCGAAATCGACGCGAAAAATCTATCGCAAAACGAAGGTAATAAAATTAATTCATTAGTATTTGTAACGAAAAAATAACAATATCGACTGCTACTAAGATTTTTATAAAAAAAAGATGCAGGCTTTCTTGAGTTTGTTGTCTATATGTTTTGTCCAGTTCAACCTACTGTCAAGTATTACTCCCAGATACTTGACTTGTGTTGAGAGGATTAGATCTGTGCCAAAGAGTCTGGGTGGCTTTAGGATTTTGATAGATCTCTTGGCTGTAAATAGTACCATTTCTGTTTTCTTTGGATTAACTGTCAAGTGGTACTCAGTACACCAGGTTTCTATGATTCTCAGGGCGTTCCTCATGATATCACTTAGAAGTGATTCACATTTGCCGGTTGACTGGATGTATCTAGATAGGTCGGGGATAGGATGAAGATTGTCGGGGGGTGTAGTCAATAAATAAAGCAAAATAAGTTTAACTTATTTTTATTATGCTAACGTTTCGACCTAAGTTTTAGTTCATCATCAGGGCTGAGAATGAAACAAAACAGAATAAAAATATTAACAGCACAGTACCAAATATCCTGTTTAAATTTATAAAAATCTGTTTAGTTATTATTTGTTGACTTGCTCTTAGACTCAACATGGTACGGGTATGTTCTATCATTCAACAATAAAAGTCGAGTGATCGACACTGTATGTACTGGAAGTCACGTGTTTTTAACGAAGTAGATATGCACGTCAAATAATAAGTTTTGTTTTTTAGCAACTCTACTAATAATACTCTTAGTTTTTTGTTTATTCAACAGTGTTTAAATTTTATTTGAAAATACAAATGCCAGTTATTAATTATTTTACCTGTATTTAAAAAGCAATTTCGTTGAGCGCATTTCTTCCGAATGTGTTAAATTAGACAATTTTATTTTGTTGTGTTTTTACCCGACGGCGAATGAACATCCTCGGAAAACAATGGCGATCTCTTGGGCGGCTTTATATGAATTCTCCCTGCGTCGGCGAACAGTCTCTTCATGACGGGCGACTGGGCGAGATAAACGGCGGCTGTAACTCAAAATGGTGAATGACTACTTGCCTCGATGATGTTCGGCGGTCGGCAGCTGTGAAGATAGTAGTTGTGAAGGACTACGTGCCTCATTGATGTGCGATGGTCAGCATCGGGGAAGAGAGTTTGAGGCCATCTCGATGATGGATTCCCAGAAAATCGAGAGGCGTTGCAGGGGGGGGGGGGGGGGGCGTGTGAAATTTCATAGCCTGTGAGCTACTGTTACAGGAAAGGTGTTTTCGGCATGCTACAATTGCGATCATATTGTGATATGTGAATAAAAGAACAGCAAAACATATGTTGGTTCGGGCGCTTGTGGATATTTTGAAACTGTGCATTATATATGTAGAATGTGCAAAATAAAATCTACTAGAAAAATATGATATTGGCAACTTGGAATTTTTATTACTTTTTTAGGTTGTATATAGTTAATTTATAAATAAACCAGACTGTTTTGTCGTCTTTAAAGTACAACCCGACCACCTTGAATATTAATATGTGTATATACCAAAAATGTACTTTAGTCATTCTGAAATAATTGTCCAAAATTGCAAATAATGTATTATACGGTTGTCACGATTATGCTTTGACATCGTCCAATACATGTGTGTGTAAAGGGTGTAAATCGTTTGACATTGGTGTGCGTGTGGTTTTATTCTAATAATTTTGTATATTAATAAAGCATATTATAAAAAAAATATTAGCATTGACTCATCTTCCTCTATATGTACTACAATTGTGAAAAAATTTATACTCCCCTGACTACGCAATTTTTGCAAAACAGTACCTAAAGCTTTCGCTTCACTTATTAATATATAAATAACACATTACAGCCGTACCGGGCCGGAGCGAGTCGATAGTTACAGATAAAGTAATTTAAGAGAGTAAACGCTTTTATTGAAGGGTTAAAAAAGTCATCATATCGCTTCGGGCGACCCAGCTGTATGGGGTAATGGGTGTCAAGGCCAACTGGCAGTCGCTGACACCCCCACCGCCACCCCTGTCACTGACACCGATGGTGTCAGCCTTAAGGACTGTTTCCTTACCCCTGATGGAACTACCAAATCAGTTTCCGAAGTCTCATATTATACAGTAAGTGTTAATTTAATTTACTGCTTTTTATTTATTTCAATAATTGATGCTGATTCTAATACAAAATTCGTCTCGTTCAAATAGAATTTTACAAGCACTTTTGAATTTTCAAATGGCTTTAAAAGCTACCACTGATACGGAAAATTTGAGTCACCAGAGGAACCGGCAAGAAACTCGTTAGTCACTCTTTTAAAAATGGTTCTTGTAAAAGAGGAAGTCAATACATCTTCATGTTAACTGTAAAGCACAAAGCGACTCAACGCCAAGCAGTTTTATCTTCAATGCAGCCTTCGATTGTATACTAGACCTTACAAAATAAAGGTTAAATTTACTAATTAACAGTTTCAATATTGGTTATGAAATTAGGTTAAGGTATATATTCGCGCCCACGAGAAGATTAAATCATCGATGTACATGGACAACTATAGTACCGGAAGGCTCTCAGGTGCGTTGCCGTCGTTGTGAAAAGGAGTATGCTCTTTTCTTAAAGCTTCCATTGCTTCGTACCTTAATTTTTAGTAAGCCTGACATAATGAATTGGGATAGTTCAGGATAGACGGGAGTATTCAGAGTAGGGCATTTGGCCATACCCGTGCTCTGCCAGAAGGCTCGCAGAAGCGTTGCTAGAATTTGAGGGATAAAGTTCTCACTTCTTGAAGGTCCCTGAAATGATGCGAGCTACGTTTCTTTCTGAACTTTTTTTGACAAAAAGTGATGTAGACATTATGTCCAGTCTCGTAGCTGAAGGCAATGAGTGGACTCGGTCGTGCTTAATCAAGAGATGGTGCGACACCCGACACCCAGCGCTGCGACCAGCCAACCTGTGGCTTGGTGTGGTACCCCCGGGCGCGTTCGTCTCAACAGCACTAACACTCCAAAATGATACTCTTCAACAGGTATTCTTCTTCCACCTAGTATTATCCCGATCTAGTACCAGGGATGTGGTTGTTGGACGAGTTATGACCAACTGTCAACCGACGTCATCCCCGGAACCCCCGCAATCTTACGACTAATAATACTCAGTGACATTAATCGGCACCTGTTTAACATGCCTTCCGAAACACGGACGAGATATGCTAGTAGATTTAAAAAAAAATATATTTACGTATAAAACATATTTCACATCTAGTTCTTAACACAGATACAATAAGAGAATATAGATTATATTAATAATACATAACACTATGCTGTGTGTGTTTCTTTTTGTTCAAAGAATTTCCTACCTCGCATAGTATCTGTGATGTTTCCGAACCTGGGGTCTTTTAGCTAAAAACCTTTTCCTCTATTCCTTTCCATTTCTTTCGCAAAACAACCGCTAATTTCATTGTAATGACTTTATATATAGGTTTATCTTGCTAATAGCTATTCTCGGACCAATACATCATTAGGACGTCAAAGCATTTGTGTGCTTTTTACTGCGATATTGCATTTCACTGCCACGTGTATATCGATAAATATGTAGGTGTTGGAACTGGGAACACGTACTCATTTCCAACAAAGGACTGAGGAGACATACCTTTTTGAGGCACCACACTGTACAGTACTATAAGTTTTAAAATTGTTTTAATACCCAGAACAATTGTTAGTATAAAATACAGAATAATTACCTTATAGTGTGATGTAACTATTATTTTAAGACACGATATTTTCTTTCTTTTTTTGACAATAAAATAGGACGACTTTGAGGTATATCTAATAAACCCGTTTCCTCTCCGAATAAGCTTAAATTAAATTAGCTTGTCTTCTGGTTAAGTTGTTGCTTCCCGATGTTTATAAACCATCATCCTCAGCCCGATTCAGTCCACTGCTGGACTAGGGCCTCTTCATGAGCTCGCCATTTACTTCTGCTGTTTGCCAAGTGCATCCATTTCTTGCCCGCTGCCTTTACGATGTCGTCGCGCCATCGTACTGGTGGTTGTATATAAATACTTATTATCAATTGAGCCGACTGCCCTTTTGCCCCCTAAAATCAATACGGGGTCAAATGAAATGTTTTTGCGAACATCTACGACAGTGATTTGACTGATACAAATTGCGCAATTCTGTTGTTTATGTATTACATAATACATATATAAATAAAAAATGAAGAGGAAGAAAAGAAACCGTGGAAAAGAAATAAGTAAGAAGAAAATGAAGTACTTACTAATTTTGTTACTTCTTTGCCCGTTGCGTTCCAACTATTTCTCAAAATCGGCAGTTACCTAATATATCTTGATACATTAGAAGAATTCTAGAGGTCTTAATGATCAACAGGTGTTATTAAAGCCTCTTCAAAAGTAAATATATTTGAACGATTGTATGCTCTGTTAAAACCTTTGGTTTGAATTAAGAAGTATTTAATTATTTTCTCTCCTTGATATGAGAATCCCTTAAGTGAGCGGGATAGCTCAATTGGTAGAGCGCTGAGTTGCTATGCTGAAGGTACCTGGTTCCAAGCCAGCTGTGGCAGGTAATTTACTATTCTGTTAACAGCCAAGGATGGACACTGGACCTTTGTAAGAACAGTTAAGTGCCTACTCTTAGTTGGGGAAAAACCTGGCGGTTGAGGGTGACCACAGACAAATCACTTCCCTGCACTACCGTAGTCCTTGAAACAGGTTTGTGTCGGCAGATATTCCACTGCCAAAAATAAACAATTTAAATGTCAAATTATTTTTGCAAAAGTACACCAGCAAATATAATATTCCCAACGAGAGCACCTTAAGAAAAAATTATATTCGCTGTATTTATGCAGAAACATTGAGTAGCATTAAAAAGGCTGTGTTAAACAATTACCTTTACATATGCGCAGATGAAACTACTGATAGTGTTGGCCGATACATAATTCATTTAATGATAGATAACCTTAACGTATCGGTTCCAGCAAAAGTTCGATTCGCTGACTGAACGCTTTATGATCGCATCGGGCACATTTCAAATGTGACCACTACTGCCAATCAGCTGATCGGTCACAGCACTGGTCAAACTTTCTACTGAACGATTCACGGCGGTTAAACCGCTCACTTGACACAGCCTAAATGTCTAATAATAAGTTGCTATACATGTATGTACATCTACCTTTAGCGCCATCTTTAAAATTGTGGTAGCACTACTTGCGAACTGTCAAGAATGACATTTATGTAGGAGAAATGATGCAATTGTCAGTACGGCTGAACGGGCTCTTACTGACCGACTGGCGATATATCCTCCTGATGCACTCTCCTGCCGTCAGTCTCTGCCCGCTTGTTGTAAAGTCTAACTGGAGCCTCGTTTTGACAAACCAGATTGGATTCGTAGCGGAACATGCGACAAAACCTGCAAAGAACAATAAGGTATCTTAAATGTTTTATTTTTTTGCTGTGCACCATAGTTTAATAGCCTACAACTTTGTGTCTTGTTTTATTGCTATACTTTTGATATCATATTTAAAAGTTCCTCTGTCTCCGCCCACAGCAGTGCCTCGAGGACGCACTGTTCGTCCCCGAGCGCCGCTGAACCTTGTCTCTTCAGGTATTCCAAACCAGAGGACGAATCTTTGATGCTTCTGAATTTGGTCTTAAGTGCAAAAAATCAGCATGTCTGGACTTCCAGTGATTTTAAAGCCTCACTGCGGAACATTCCAGGCTACGTCACAAGATCAATTAAATACTCAATTCATTATTTTTGGAGAAATACATGATCCATCCTTATTGGAGTGTGAAATGGCACATGGGCAGAATGCACTGGCTGTGGGATCAAACTGTCAGTACTATGTAGAATACTTATAAACTTGAGACAGAGAAGATCCCGAGTGATATACACATACGTACATACAGACGTACAGTAACAATTGTTTCCATGAGTATCCTTGAGTTCGCAGGTGATGCATTTTGTGAGTTTGACGATGAGCTGAACGATGACGCGGCCTCTACCAGCGCCTCAGATGTGGACAATGGCGGCTGAGATCCAGCGAGTTCCCTCGCTGGAAAATAAACTGATTATAGGTGGAAATAACTATTTTTTTATTATTATTTGCAGATAGAATTGGAGCTTGCAATATTTGGTAATGGGGGTTGGAGACCTCATTATATGCAAATAGCCCTTCCTGAATTATGTACTTCTACAAAGAAAATGAATAATTTTGAACCTAAGAGGTTGAATCTGCACTGGTTACCTCCCACATCAGTTAGAAGGCCCACTGATCATCTGACATTTCAGTTAATAAGCAACATATAAAGGAAACCAGGAGAGCAAATGTGTAAAAACGTTAAATCTGGCGATGGCGAAAAGTACGCAGAAGGGAAAAGCGATTCACCGCAGGAAACGAAACCGATTCGTGGCTCGCGCACTGCTCCCCCTGTTAACCCATTCCCTTCCAGTAACCAACACGCACTCAAGCACGGTGGATACGGTCGCAGAATGCTTCTGTCTGATGCGGTCACTGAAGACGCTCAGGCTCTCACGCTTGACGATGAGCTTTTCTGGCTTAGAGCCGCCAACCTTACAGCCGCGGAAAATATAGGGCGCTGGGGGGTTAGTTGCAATTAGCTAAAACTGCAATTATTTAGGTGTGAGATGGAGCCTTAAAGGAGGTCTGTGAGTGTTTTTAGTTGTTGTTTGTACATTTAAAGACTCGTGCTCTTCATGACAGCCGAGGTCTAAAGCTATTTCAGGATTTAAAGGGCGAGCTGAAGTGTGTAATCAACATAAAGTATTCCTCTCGTTCCTTCCAGTCGGTGAACTTTACATTTGTAATGAGGAGGATGAGGGTAAAGCTCAGGCCGCGGCGCAGACCTGGACACAGGAGATTCTCCGAAACGGCTGGATCTATTTCGATGGGACTTTCACTGGGGTGAAAGACTCATAGAAAATATAGGTGATATTGCAAGGAGTAAATAGGATAGTTTAGTTTTAGAAAAATAATTAAAGTTCCGCACAAGTAAAAACCCTCAAAATTTGACAAAATTAATGAAATCACGCGGGCGAAGACGTGGGGTACAACTAGTATATTTGATAGGAAAAAAAATGACAAATTTATATAAAATTTTTATTTTTAATCATTTTTTCCAATTTGAAACCAAAACGTTATTGAATCAAGGACTCTCTTAGTCAATTATCAATTGTTCCGATATTATACACACATAACATACTTAACATCCATGTTTTTTTTTTATATAATTATGAGTTAAAGCAAATATACGGGAGCCCAGGGCCGTCAGACATAACTTATTTTGTGAAGGATGAAACCTTAGGTTCTGAGTATAAAAAAAAATCCCGACTGGGTTTGTTGCGAGCTCATCTCAGTGCAGAGCGCGAGGAACTCTTGTAAACTTAGCTTTTCAGTCGTTAATTTTATCACCAAATTATTAAATGACTGAAAAAATTTTTATTATACATACGAAATATATATTCGCTTATAAAAAAGTCTATATGAAAGAAAACTTTTAATTGCGGCACACATAACACTGTAAAAATACACAATTACAAATAGTAGATTAAACCTTATAAACTATAAAATTGCCTACAGTGAGATATGACCAAAAACGGTTCGAAACCTCTCAGCTTATATGTTAGAAGTAAAATAATTGCTACTTCCAAAGCCGATTTTCGGAGGCCACCGAGTCGCCTCCACTCACGGCAGTGCTTCAAGCGTTTACACGTGATTTAGATGTGTCTGTTACTTGCAACTGCCCTATTCTATCTTAAGTTTGAATAAACAATTTTGACTTTAAGTAGTGCCATGCACTTAATAACACCTGCATATTTGTCAAACTGTAACTGTGATCCATAAGCAGGTACCAGGTGAAAAAGGTGGCTAGCAATAAGGGATGCTTAAATTATATTTAAATAACTAATATTTTAATATATCTTGTAAAATATTACTCTGAAGTAATATGAAAAGTTAAGGACGCTTGCCATTTCCCCAGAACTTTTATCAAATGCTTTTAAAGCTCCCCAAACAATAAACCATTCTTCTTTATACATTAGCTGTGCCCGCGACTTTGTCCGCGTAAAATTAGGTGAAAAAAATTATAGCGTAGTGATATATATATATAGCCTATAGCCTTCCTCGATAAATGGCCTGTTTAACGCTGAAAGAATTTCACAAATCGGACCAGTAGTTCCTGAGATTAACGCGTTCAAGCAAGCAAACATAACTTTTTGGGGCATCACACTAATAGTTTAAGTTTAATCTAGTTAGTTTGTTAAGTTTCATTTAGTTTGTATAATGTAAGATTACTGTTTTATTGTACATTTCTTTTGTGTGATGATGGCAAATAAATATCTTTCATTTCATTACGAACAAACTCTTCAGCATTATACACTAGTTTAGAACTGATTTTTACATACATATGTCATCAAGAGAAGTATAACTAAATTGAATTTTATTCACTAAAATAGATTATAATGACCAAAAATTTCTTAATAACAAATAATATTCTTCAATGCATGCCAAGGTCTGTCGCCCTCATAGTCATGGTTGAATAACTCATGTCTTACGGCCCTGGGCTCTCCGTCTACAATAAAACGCATTTCATTATTAAACTTTATTATTAATCATGTCTTTGTACAATACCATACATAATATAACTAGGTTTATATAACTTAAATTCTTAAATACAATCGTTAAATCTTGGAATATGACCTTATATAATAATAAAATGGAAAATTTAAGGAATTATTTTAATACAATTTAATGCACATAGATTAAAAAAAAAGTAAAGGCGATTTTACACTGAATTAGAATGGCGTTTTAAAATAAATGCTGAAAATCTCATGGTCTTTGTTGTATTCCGATTTGATTGTAAAAATATAAGGTATACTTTAAGATATATTGTAGGCCTATTATTTCCCTTTCCCCACCCACTAAGTGGCTTTCCGTAAATTACGTAACACGTTTAAGGAGGTAGGCAGTATCATCAAAATGTGAAATTGTGTGAAAACGGCAGGGGGGGGGGGAGACTGGTGACGTCATATGTCAAAATTAATCTTTTATTAATGTAATACATATAATAGTTAAAAGAATCTGGTTTTCTTGATTCTGTGACGTCATACAAGGGGGAGGGAGTTTCGAAAATGTGACAACCTGTGACGGGGGTGTTAAAAAATCGTAAAATTCGTGTCACCTAATTTCTGAATGACCTCTTAGTGTAAAGCGAACAGCGTTAGGGTTTACACCAGGTTCTTATAGATTTAAACATGAGAGAGTAACCTGTTCGTAGAGTCCAGATTGACTCTGGCGTTTTCCTTAATTGCTTCACATGAAGTTTTAACTCCTCCCCCCTTCTTATCACATTCTCGAACCTCCCCAACACTGGTGTTGCGTCACATAATGAAGAATAATACTTAGAGCACAAATTTTCAATTCTCAATACATGACAGCGCACTCCCAACTCAGTGTAAAAAATCCCCAGAGCATATGGCCTCTACGTGCAATTGTTTAACCTTGCATAATGAGATGTACAAAGTTCTCATAGTTAATGTTCCCCTGAGAGTCCTCCTGCCCTTGCAGCAGCTGTTCCACCTGTGTACAAAGAAATGAAAAAATATATGACATTTCCCATTCAAATAAAGAGCACCTGGACGACAGAGCTTTTATTTTCATTTGTTCATAATTAATAAATAAATAAATATATATATACAGGACTATATGACACAAGGACGTCTCTCCCCACGGTAGACAATTTAATGCCTGTGTTATAGGTGACAGCCGTCTGTCACGCACAATTTTTTTTTTAGAAATATATAAATACACACATATGGATAATACACCCAAACTCGAGGTGGGAATCGAACCCACGATCCCCAAATGCGAAAACCGAATGATTGATCGCAATCTTGAAGAGTACTAGCAAAATACTTACCTAAATTTTGTAAGGCAGAATCAAAAAACCCTTACTTTAAGAAACAACTAAGCTATATTTAAGAAAGGACGCGCATGTGTTGAGCAGATACGCACTCAAAGTATTACTGCGGAAAATTGCAACAAATGGGAGAAGAAACTGAATACAGAATTGCTAAACTTTGGAAAGGCTTTCGATAAAATGGATAGAAATGCATTGTGCAAATATCTGAATAGATTTTTACGTACTATGACGAGCTGAAAGAATTTCGACGGCGACAAAGAACATACACTCACGTATATGATGAGTGTAAAATAAAATTGACGGCCGGACTACAACCATTATAGTCATTAAGTTCGTTAATCTCTTATTTTTGTCTTCATTTCATACTCAAAACTATATATACCTGCCTATATTAAACGTGACTTTAACAGATGTTAAATACTCGTCTATATAAAAGTACTTATTAAGTTGGTATATCTATTTCGAATTATATAAGTTTTCATAGTCGAAATTGCTCAGTCTTTTATGCGGAAGGGTTGCTAAGAAATGTTTGGCTTTAGGTTTTAATTGTGAGATGTTTCCACCAATTCTCTTAGGTGTGGGTATGACACGCTTCTTCTTCTTCTTATGCTAACTTCCCATACTTGGGTTGATTTAAGGATTTCGCAAATAAATAGATATTTTCGAATCTTAATCCCTTCGAATCGTAAATTAAGCTAAGCATAAGATTAGTTTTGCCACAATTGGAAGGACCACATATTAAACATCTTATTGTTTCTTGAGCTGCTGTACGCGAATGAGTACCAGTACAACAAGCACAATAAGAATACTGAAGATGAGATATCCCTGCATTAGCAACAACCTCCATTTTTTAAAATCATTATAGGCTAAAGAGTATTCTTGGAGTGATTGCCGAGCGTTTCAAGTGCAGCGAAAAGATACATTATGTAAACGAGAGGTTGGTGGTACAAAAATGCGAGTTGTGTTTGATTTTATGGACATACCGCATCTTCATGCACTTAATTTCAGCGTATATGAAAATTTCATCACCGGTGACTGCTGATCACGGCATCTGAATAGAACAATACAAGCTTAGACATGTTATATCAGTAGACTTGAACGATATTTACATCATAAATGGTAATATTGAGAAGGTATTTGATTGAATGATGTTCTTATAGAATTTTAGTGTTCAATTTGTAACTACAATGTATTAACTTGTCCATATTTAGACAAGTATGTTATATGACATAATTCATTAAACCCTTTTTTTTCACTGTTAGGGCATGATAATGAGAACAATCAATTCTCGAAACTGTTTATTATTATTAATAGTACATTTTAATATTAATGGCGTAAATCTCTGTTATATTTTATTTTCAATTCAATTATAATATATTAGAACATCTACCTTATCCCAACATCGGATATATATTTTCGTGAAGTATATAGATGGCAAGCTAGAAGGATTTCCATGTTTCCTGTCCCGTAAAGTCTCTCTAGACCAAGAAAAGCTCCGCATTTTTTATCATTCATATGATAACAGACACATTGTTTTATATCTAGAACAATATATAGGGGGAATACAGAGAATTTACGAGAAATTGATGTATCTTGTCCTTGAAACCAACTTATTACGAACGTGCATATAAGGAATCGGTTAAAACGGTACTTTTTCTGAAACATTTTGTATTGCATAGATGTGTGTACAGACGAAATTTCGATTATATCTCATAAATTACCAAATATTTTATTGATGGTTATGGACTTGTAACTGTAAATATAATTACCAAACTAACAGTTCCAAAAACCAGAAATGAAAAAATATATGCACTGAAGAATATTTCTCATTCGGGACATTATTTCAAAAAATAAGAATATATATGCAATTTCAGTAGCTAGGAACCTTTTCAAATCAAATAATAATATTTTAAATGACTTTACAACCTCACCAAGTAATATTTTCTAATAGCAATTCGATATATACAACTTCCAAATATCAAAAAATCAAAAGTTGGTTAAACTTCTGACAAGTATAAACAATTACAATCCCATCAACAAGACAAATTACCATTTGTCGAACATAAAATGTTTAACAAATCAATCAACACCAGAAGCGTTGCCCTACTCTAACTTACTTTAATGATAATAGGTATGGTTCCAGTATTTTTTCCTTAAAATCAGTTAGTGAAGATACAATTGCTAGAATAATTTTATCAATTAAATCAAATGCTCAAGGTAACGATCTCATTAATAGGGACATGATATTACTTACATTGCCAACTACACTTAAAGTAATAACCACGATTATAAATAAATCTCTTATCACATCAACATTTCCCTACTTATGGAAGACTGCTATAGTACGTCCGATACCAAAAACTAATAATCCAATTGAAGCGGTATGCTCGCAAATAACGACACGCGTGCTCCTAATGGAATGGCCGCAATTCAAACGTCCGTGTGATTATAAACGAAACCGCAACATTTTTTACTATTCGTTATCCGACCCATGTTTACACGAAACTAATCTGAATCAAAATTGCTTTATAAACGAATTCAAAAGAATCCAAGCATAGATGATTTCTTGTCTATTGACACAAACCTACACGTACGAAAAATTTGCAAAAATTAATTTTGTGTTACAAATAAGTAAAAAAAAGCGTAAGCACGCTGATGAAACTTCATTAAATACACACGGCAAAGGGAGAGCTTGGTCTTTTTTTTTACTCTAGCACAAAGATTAAGACGCTAATGGACAAAACTCAACACAGACCCCTGCTTGAAACATCAATACTTTCACCTGCAGCATCTCATCAAAAAATATTCTTAAATCCCATACTGTAAAGTGTCGAGTCTGTATGTATACGTTGTTCAAAAGTGTAAGGAAAACCTGATATGGAAAAAACATGCCAAAAGATTTGCACTTGAGTGTATCTGTGGCCAACCCTACTTGACCGAAGGTGTAAGAGCATCACTAAATGTACAAATGGAATTCGAAACACATTGGTATCGCGGGTATCGAACTTTGAACTGTAAAAGTATGTTCCTCTGCGCCACCGACGAGCGCAAAAAAAGAAGCACCTTAAAGAGAGTTAAAATAACCCTTTTATCCTCCGTATTCCATTAAAGAGACGTTGTGTCGAATATTGTGTAAATAGTGTGAGTAGAGTTAGTACTCGTAGTAGCGAGTCGTCGGCGATGTTTGCGGGATTCGAACTTCCGTTCGCAACCTGGGCTGCCGGTAAGGCGATCGGCTGTTGATTTTCTTGATGCGTAGCTCGGTGCTGCCGCGTTAGTGTTACCAAGGGGGGTATGGGCGGCATATTTACGGGCATTTCTCTGCATGGTGGAGCATAGCGTATGCATAGACTATCGGCTGCTGCACAACGAAGTGATTACATCTAACGTTTTCTGCACGTTTACCCATTGAAATCATGAGGTTTAGCCCTGCTCGATCCCATATGCACACAACTCTCACACCATGACATATCCATAAAAAATCTTTCAAAATCCATGTATATTATCTACACACAAATACAGTTTTGTACTGGTTTTAGTCTTTAGCTACTTGTGACGTACTTAACAAGCCCTGAAGAAGACCTGCCAAGTGGGTCGAAACATCGGCATCTAATCAATAGTTAATTACTATTTATAAACTTTTTTTTACCTCCACTCGGACCACTTTAGTTTCCATATTTATAAGGTCAACTAACTATTATTCAACTACCGGGGAGTTTCATTACTGCCAGTAGACATCGATACCCGCCCATGGCTCCGTGCGGTACCGACTATTGTATTTTCTTTATACACGTTTCCGCCCATTACTCGATAAACTACCCGGTTGTGCGGGTTGAACATCCCCCCCCGGGAAGGGCCATCTGAATCACGAAGCTTGCGCAATCCCGGGAATGAACGCAGATATCCGCCGGCATTCAGAACGGGCTTCTGAACGGCCAGCATGTTTACCGGCAGGAGATCAACATAATCGGCATCGCGGAAGTTTTTACCGGTGCCTTTCATAAGAGTCATTTTCGTTCGAAACCCACGTCAAAATGACGAAAAAAAAAATTGTAAGAAAGATATGGAAGAAGTTAGAACGCGGAACTAACACAATACGAAGAAGAAAAAAAGCAGGAAGGAAATAAGATAACGTTAAAGGCGCGTGCGCGTAGAAGAACATCACGAGCAATCGAGATGATGACGCGGAATCCGGATTTACGAATAAGTTAAAAGGAGACGAGAAGGAAAAGAATAAGAGACGGGGAACGTAAAGTAGCATCCGTTAAAAAGAAAGGGCTTTCATTTGTAACTCTTTCATTCTTTACTGTTTTTTTTTTGGGTTTTTTTTTGCACAAATCACTTCCCCAAAGCGCTTCCTCGGAGTACGGTCCTTCGGCCCAAACAAGTAAAAAATACCAGCCATCGCTTCCTTACAATAAATCAACATTGTTGATAATAAACAATTTTTATTCAATTTCCTATCTTTTTTTAAATCTTAGGCCAAACCTAGACGAGCTTAAACGGGTATTTATTTCTAAAATATAGCTACGTCAAGGAAAACGTGTACAAGATACAAGAAAATAACAATTAAATCCTCTCATCGATCATTTTCCGCAGCAAAAACAGTGACAGCGACACAGTATTTTCCAAAAGCCAGTAAGACTTTGAAGGCCCATATTCAAACTGATCTCTTGTCACGTTCTCCCGACTTGAATGCAGCTCTTGATCATCTAAGAAGTTTCACATTCAAGTCACCGCAGTCTGCTGTTTCCCTTCAAATTGTGTTTCTTCAAAAGTCGAGGGATATGGACCTTGTGTCCTCATTGTCACGTTATCGAAGTTTAAATATTACATCCACGCCTATGCCGCCATTTTGTCCCTTCCCGAAGCTTAAACACACGTTAGGCGCCAGTGTAGGCCATCGGCCAGCCCGGGGGTTCGAAGGGACAAATAACGAGACGGTAGTTAATGTTAATGTGTATATTGTCACAAAACACAACGGGAACAAACAAACAAAGAACGGGAATGTAGAAGGAAAGCTAGGCACTGCACGGTATACGGAACTATGATATTACGCGCGCGCATACAACCCGAACGATGCAAACCGATTATGCTTCCTATCCCCATAGATACAACATACACCAATACAGCGGTTCCTGTTTCTCCGGCAGACATTATATTATCGGTCTGCAAGCAACCCGGAATATAAACAAGACACATATTGAGCATTGCTCCCATAAGAAAAACCTGAAATGACAGATTTCTTAAAACTGGCTTTGTCGTGAATTCAATTGGCAATAGGCCGGACTGCTCTTGTTTTTCAAGCAATAGAAAAACACACAATGATATAATACCCGTCGCAAGCAAGAGAACAGCAGAAAAAAGCCCGCGACATCATATATCTATCTTTCATGTTTAAGCCATTAACGCCAAAATAGTGAACCATTATGGAACGGGAACGAGAAAGGAATCGGGGACAATGTTACAGGATAATAGAATGTAGTAAATAGAAAGTAACCCAACGTTTCAGACAGGACAACGTCTGCCGGGTCTGCTAGAATAGACATATATGTCTGATATAGACATATAGACAGTATTGTGCCACCTAAGATTCATGTAATTTGAGATTGCTCAATCATATCCATAACTACAATGCGGTTTGTGTCAATACATGCCTATTGTACTATCATTTGTGTCAGACATATTACGCGTCGGTATACTCGTATATGGCGATTGTCTAAGACTTGACGTCTTTCTTGTGTGTGGATAAAGCGTGCGAATTGAAGGCCTTGTCTAGCGATACAAGATCGATGAAGAAGAAAATACTACCTTAATTTATATATTAATACGTGAAGAGAAAACTTTAATTAATAAGATTAATATTCTTTTTCAACATTTTTAAACACTTGACGGCATATTTTTTAATTAGTATGATTAGAATATATTCCGCGATAATTGGGCGAATTATGGGAAATTGTAAGAATAACGAGAAATAAAAGATGTAAGCATTTTCATCAATTAATAATGGCGCCGAAGATCAAATTTTATTGACTGGTCCTTTCAACCTATAAGCCGACTTCAATGGGCCTTTTTGATTAGAATTTTTTTGTGAAGGGCAATGGGCTGTTTACGTCTCAATTCCCAGTAATGAGCCCTTGACGTGGGATTTAACGCTTATTATGGATACATTTGCGTAATTTGAAGGAAGAAATTTTTGAGCTTCCCTACAATATGATAAAATACATTTATTTCTGCAAATAATTTTATGGGGGACATTTTCAAAGGACATGAAAGGTACAATAGACGGTACCTTGGAGATTATGCTGGTGCTTGTTGCTGGAACTGAAATGATTTTTGGGCCGTTTAAAAACTAGCTTATACATTTCTCATAGTCCGGCAAAGCATCTGCGAGCCCTGTGACCTTCTGAGGACCTAGCACGAACATTTCGAACCGTTCGAACTCGATTTTGAAAATATTAGTGCTAGACACACAGCGGAACATTCTAAGAGCCCTATCTCACCGAGACGCCATGGCGACGCCGCCGGTTATGTAGCCATGGATACCTGAGGTTACCAATGGAATAGCCAGTAGTAATCATGGCTACGCTTCTAATTTGTCTTAAATTTTAATATGAATTATTTAGATACGTCGTCATGGCGTCCCGGTGAGGTTGCGCTTTTAGTGTCGACACGAGTTGTTTTAGCATTCATTTAAAGCGTGACAAGATGAAGACTTGCATCTGTGGGCCTAGCACGAACATTGTCATCCTAAGTAAACACTAGTCGAGTAGTTCGAACGGTTCGAAATATTCGTGCTAAGGCCTCTGGTAGTGCCTTTATCAATAGACGTCGGTAATCACTCATGTGAAAGTGTATTATATAAAAAGTGGCCAAGACACACCTCTATAAATGGGTTCCGTATCTTATTCGTCATAAAGGTATTTGTTAAATAACTTCATAATTTGTCGACTGATTTCGCTCAAATTATTTTCCTAATTAGCTTTATCATGTTCTATTAAGAATGAAAATTTTAAGATTTACATCCACTAGTTTGGAAATCCTAGAAGGGGGGGGGGGGGGTACCAACTTACGAGCAGACGGACGGAACGAATCTGTGAAGGTTCCTTGTAGGACTACGAAACCTTAAAAAGACTGTGTTAAAAAGCCGTTCTAATTAAATTAATAAATTTCTAAGTGCATAGAATGATTTACTGCGAAGCATAATAATAGCAGTTAATGAAAATCCCAATTACACCAAACTATAATTCGCATTTGCAAAACATTCTGTGAAATTTCATGCATAAAGAGATGGAATTCAAAATTAATAACGCAACCGGGAACAAAGCATACGTAAGTCAATCAACAAATAGACTCGTATTTTCACGGCTGCAAAATTTTCTATCGTTGACAGCGCACACAGCTTCATATTTAATACACGACTATGAAAACCCGCGGCGCTAGCTATATAAAAAATATTTTTTTGTCTGTAGAATCGGTTTACGGATGATAATATTATATGATAGCGCCGAACGCTTAGGCGGAACGTGACTTCAGCCATGCTTTTTCGTTCGTGTGGCCGGCATTCATCTTATTACATGACGTTATCTCCACCAAAATAAAAGTACGAATATATTGGATCCGTAGCAGAATATATACATTGTAAGTATATATTCTGCTACGGATGTAAGTATGTGATTTAAACACTCATTATTAAGCAAACATAAACTTTTCAATACTTCATATAAAAAACATTAGAGATTTAAAAAAAAAAGGTTGTCTGCGAAATCAGAATTTTGGGTGATAGCGCTGAACGCTTAGGCCGATCGTTCCCCTCTATCGCTTGATCCGCACACTCGCTTGTACGCTCGAGCTGAACGTGACAATGACTCATGCTTTTTCATGTGTGCAGCCGGTGTTCATCCATTTATTAGACGGTATCAGGTCAAAATCTCTCTCTGAATGCGTTTGTAACTGAAATAATTTTGAAACTAAGATTCGAGATCCGAGAACGAAAGTCGAACGAACCGACAAAATTTGAGCAACTTTATGTAGTGATTTTATATTTCACCCACACAACTATAAAAGTTTGGCTCTACGCACGGATTACGTATTGTACATGGAGTGTATATACTGTGGAAAATCAATACAAGTAGCGTCAGCAATTACATATGACGTGACTGTAGGTACATATATACCTAGATATTTTGTCAGTCAATAACTGCAATAGTTATTTTCTTTTTTTCTTTCTATTTAAGTTTTATCTTAATGGTAAAAGTTTTAATAATTTCTATAAATTATTAATATGTTTCTAAATACTTAACCGCTTATTGTATGTGAGTGTAAGGATGGGACTAGTCAAAGATGTAGTCTTTGTATTTTGAAAAATTGTTTGCCTCGGTTTTGAAAATAAAGTTAGATGGGTCTGTAAATTGTTGGTGATTTTTTAGGGTTAAGTAATTTGTGGTTTTCATACGAAGGAAGTTGTTGTTTGTTTTTGAGTTCTAAAAAGCTTAAAATGTTACCTAAAATATTACTTACCTACTGCTAATGGAGAGTTTCCTATTAAAATTTGATCAATATGCAATAAATGTTATAGGACATGGAAAATGAGACTTACAAACGGACAGACAACAAGTGGTTTGTCTATATTCCGTCCTCTTATAATTCCACTAAAGTCAACATGTACACGGCAAATCTCCGCGTCTTGTCCTTGCTTTCCCAGTTCCCCTGAAGTGAACACTTTGTCCCTGGTTTTTATCAGTATTGTTTCTCCAATTAGAGCCCAATCTGAAGAGCTGCACTCATTTACTGCACTGTGTCCCCTTTTCTCACAAAGGCAGGTAGAGCCAGGCCAAAAAATAATGCAAAATTATTCAATCAATAGTGTTTTAGTATGGCAGCCGCAAGAACCCGTTTTTCAAGCATTTCCAATTTTTATAATCGAATAATGATAAATTACTACTCAACAAAAAACCTCAACCTGCTACAGACAAAAATGGTATACCAAAGAGAGTAAACTGACTACCTACCATGTAACTAAAATCTACTACCTAATAAGAAATCTCAACCACTGAAAGCAAATATTCTATACCAGAGTGAAAAAACTAATAGCACACAACGGTTAATATTGAATGTCAGCTCCTTTGAGAGAATTTAACTTAAAATAATTGTTCTCAAGAAACAATTATATTACATATACACTGCTATGCCCATATGTTGAATTTGGTGGCACAAAAATCCATCGATAAAACGCCTAATTTGCCTGACCTAATAGCTGCAGTTAAAAGAATTGTGACGTGGTTTAAACAATGTATTGCTGCTAGTGATGAATTAAGGCGAGAAGCTGATTTGAAACTGATACAAGACGTGTCCACGCGTTGGAACTCAACATTTTACATGATTGAAAGATTTTTAAAACTGCGCCCTACAATCAATAAAATTATTAATTGCCACACTAGTGCACATTAATACATGTGCTTCAATAGAGAGCATTTAAAATATTCTGGTTTGTTAGTCAGATAGGTTCAATTTTTTTATTAAACGACCGTTATGAATGTTCAGCAACGTGTATCTTTACATCTTACGTATGAAAAAACCGTGCAATGTATAACACTGGTGGAAAATGGCCGTAGCATGTGGTATGTAGCTAGAGTGCTAGGAGTACAGCTATCTACTGTTAGTAGAGTAGTAGCACAATTTAAGGAAACTGGGGACTATCGACGAAAGCCTGGGCATGGTCCTGGTCCTGATCCTGGTCCTACTCCTGGTCCTGGTCCTGGTCCTACTCCTGGTCCTGGTCCAGCCCCAGCCCCGGGACGCAGATGGAGATGGGCAGGAGGGAGGGAGGAGCACACACCTGAGGAGCTCCACCGGCAGCAGGAGGCGCCGAGTGGAGCAGTCCTCTCGCAGAGCCGCCCCGGCTGCTCCCTGGCTGCTCTCCTCGCGGCTCCGTCCGCGACGGGCCGCCGGAGTTCTGCTGTCAGGGCGGGGAATGCTGCAGATTCCGTCGCAAGAATCTGTTACTATCTTCTGCTATTTGTTTAGCATTATCTCGTCTTGCTTGTTCCGCTGGAAAGTTAAGTAAGATTAAGTAACAGATATATATTGAATATAGTCATCTCCCTCACTCTTTTGTAAAAATGTGGACTTCTTTAATAAAACGCTGTACAAAAATATAGTCATCTCCCTCACTCTTTAGTAAAAATGAGATTAAAGTTTCGCACAATAACTATTAACGTGAAAACTCTTCAAAGAGCTAGTATGAGCTCCGTCTCTTCGGTTGAATTTTTCAGCATTTCTTTCCATTAATTTACACGATTCTATTTTTTTTGAGTTTAAATCAAATTGTATAGGATGCAGCGACTGCAAAGCTTTCGTACGTTTAAATGATGATGCAAAGTAGTGTATATTTCATATCATCACCCATGATTCCTTCTATTTGACAATATATGACACACCGATTTCGCTCAACCATCAACTGTCAATAGCAGCTCTAAATGGATAAATTACATGAAATTCATTACTGAGAAAAGAACGTTAACGATATCGAAACTTTAGGTCTACAAGAGCATGTCAAGACAATGACCTCAAATCTATCTGGAGGGCAAAAAAAGCGTCTTTCTATTGCTCTAGAATTGGTCAATAACCCACCCATTATGTTTTTTGATGAGCCTACCAGGTAAATAAATTAGCATAAAAATTATGAACTTAAACTTATCCTTGCAAATAATGATTTATCAGTAATCCATTGATTGGGATAAGTAGGAATGTGGAAATATTATATGTCATTATTGAAGGCAGAGATTGGTAATTGATAACGCTGTCTCTGTACGATCCAGCAAAACTGCGATCTCCAGCGGAGTAAGCTTAATTGCAGATGAATCATGCCTCGATTCCGTTCTGAGAAGCAGGGCCGCACTGTGTTCTCCATCAAGAGCAGGGCGACCGTACCACGGGGGAAGAACCCCGTACCACGGGGGAAGAGGGACCGTACTGCGGGGGAAGACAGCGAACCACCGCAGCCGCGAACATAGCCAAAATCTGCCTACTTACGGCTTTCTGAGGGAGTTAGAACAGGGTAACGTGCCACATGTAAGCGTGTTTTGAAACGCTCTGCTTATTTCTTTGTTGTACTTTGTTTTTTCTGACGAGAGGTTAAATAAAATGAATCCATGCTGCTTACCTAATCGAGCTCTACACTTTAACTGTGCAGAGCCTTTTGCATCGTTTTTACCCATCGGTCACAGACGGACACTAGTTTATTTATTTATGTACGATTACGTCATTTTAAGGTTAGTCATACCCTAAGCATTTCTAAGCGAGGCGTAATGAATTTTAATGTTGTACCATTTGATGTTATCGCTTTGTTATCGAGACGTATATGGATCCAGGTGACCATTTGCCATTCACAATTGTTTAAGTAATAGCTTACATTGATTTAGCAGTTGTGATAGTTCAATATCTTTATCCAATGGAAGGATCTTCCAAAGCACATACCTACTAAGGCAACCTTTTTTCGAATTTCGGACAAGGGTTTTTAATTTAATTAAAAATCTGTCTACTAAATTGAAATAACTGTTTGTGATTGTCTTCAATCTAGTGTATATATGTAGCAAAACTGTGCAAATTTATCAACCTCTCCAATGACTATTAATATTAGGTTTGATGTTTACAGAACATGCCTAACGTGGATGTAAGCGACTCATTGGACAATAACGGAAAACCTGGAAAGTTCTACAGCGTTTCTAGCTCCTCATTCGCTTCATCATCCAATGTCGACGGAAAAGTTGAGGGTTTCAGAGGAGCTGAAACCGTAGTCAATGATAATGGAAAAGTCACTAAGTATAACGTGCACAGCTAAGTATTCAACGTTAATGAATTGTTCTTCCTTGTCTGTTATATTTTTTAAACTTATATTGACCTATCGACATTCATTCTTATATGATCACTATATCATATCACAAAATACGGCGCAGTGACCCAATAGCTAGTATGTCTTTGTGATCGCTGCGACATATTTGTCAGTCAAGGAAGAACAGGTGATATCCGCTCGAAGAGCTGCAAGTTATCCCAGTATTGCCTGTATTTATAAATTGTAACTAACATGAGGAAAATCTAAATTCATCATGATCACCTTAAATGTACAGTGTAGCCAAATAAGTGAATCACAAAGTGAATCTACCGAGTGTGCAAGGAAAAATATTATTATTATATTCAAATGCTATAGGGATATAAATTGTTAAAAAGTGTATTCGAAATTTAAATGAGGACATCAAACGCGACTGTTACGTTTTTTGCGTGCCAAAGGTTTCCGGGTCCAAATAATCCTTCAAGATAACTTCAAAATGTATAAGCATGATTGCATATTTATGATATACCAGTGATACGTCTCACCGCTTAAAATATGCCTAGGACATAGCATGAACATTCTCGATAGTTTTACTTACTTTTACGTCTAAAACCGAACGTCATATGAAATATTAATGCTAACGTTGTACACAATTTAGTTGCTAAATATCGCTAGCAGGAATGCAATCGGAACTCGCACGTATTAAATCCTCGACGTCCCGGAAATGTAAGTTGTTTAAACTGAAAGCAGAAACCGTCATTTGACGTTTCGTTTTGAACGTAAAAGTAAGTAAAACTATCGCGAATGTTCGTGCCAGGCCCTCCGAAGACGCCTTTATATCGCAAGATCTCACCAAGTGCATGAAAAATAACCGATTACTTTTGAGGTAGCTTAAATTAACTTTATACCTTTATTAATTTGGTATAGAAAATAAAACAGTAATGACATTGCTGTAATTAAACCAATTGGTTATATACTGTTCATAATTTAGTGTGTCTATAGGCTGTGATTGTAATATTGAGAAATGTGAACGGAAATGAACTATCTTCAATGTATTACATTATTAATTGTTACATATTCAATAAATAAATATACAAAAGGATTGGCGAGAACAGATGTAGTTTTTTTTTTCTCTATCTATTTTTATTCTCACACGTAGATGTGATTAAAACTATGGACAAAGTTATGAAATGTATATAAATTTACAAGAATACACATCTGTTTTACAAATACAAATTGGAGCTCCCGTTTCCTTCAAGTATTTGTGGAAGTTTAAACTTAGTAAGACGCAGTACATCCACACCGGATGACTTCTGGCAGGAGCTTGGCTAGTTGAAATCACTGATCAGACACCCTCTCTCAAGCACAATAGTCGCATATCTGCGCTTAAGTACAGAAAAAAGGAGAGGGTATTAAACCCCCGCTCCTTTTGGTACTGCCAAATATAGCAAGATTAGAAAATACAAACGATTTTCATTATATTAAATTAAAAATTGTTTATTTCATCGACTAAATTTTTATAAACTGTGAACAGAAATTGGGACCAACCTTATAAGTTACTGGTATTACTGCCAGTATTTGTGGCAGATGGCCTCGCTCTTCCATAACTCTTTACGTTATTTTTTGTGAAATAAACAAGTGTAAAATATTAAAATTATTTTATTGTTAGTTTATGGGTGTTATGTCTGAGTGCGTGCGCGCGCGTGTGTGTATGCGTCTGTACGTGCGTGCGTGCATGTGTGTGTGTGTGTGTGTGTGTGTGTGCGAGAGAGAGAGAGAGAGAGAGCGTTGCGTGTGTGTGTAAATTCATTTTTAATTCTTGAAATATTTGTGATTTCTTCAATCTAGTAGCACTCTAAGATGCTTGTCAGAAAGATTGATTGTCTGTCGCAATTACTTGCTTACCGAAAGCGGTAAGCGCCCACAAGTGACAATATATGTAGCAAAGCAATTTGATTGAGTGGAGTGACCAGCGAAAACATACTAACATTATTACTTGCTAATGATTAAGATATGAGAGTTATTCCTTTAAATAAAATATAACATCTATGCTAATATATAAAGCTGAAGAGTTTGTTTGTTTGAACGTGCTAATCTCAGAAACTACTGGTCCGATTTGAAAAATTCAATTTCCAAATTCTAAAATAATTTTAATCAAATTTGCACACTAAGTGCAGTTTAATCCAACTTGAAAAATAGAATAGATACATCTCAATTTATAGTCGCAAATAAAAATGAGTTGAAGTGGCTAGAGTATTACTTGCCGTGAGCTTTGGATCTGGTTCTAAGTGTTTAATAGGTTTTAGAAATAATCTAGAGGATATTGTCGGACGATAAAGAAATTGAAGGCGTGGAGGGAGGGTTGAAATGGCCTAAGAGCTGTTGCCACGGGAGCCAAAAGGACGGCCATTCATAAGGTGGATGGCGTGTGGAATGAAGGCAGGAGTGGATAGTAATGCGCAATAAAATAATTGCCAAAGGGGACGAAATAAGCTCTCTTAGATAAATATACAGAATAAGGCGTCAATCCTTCAAGAGGCTTTCCAGTATTTAGCCGTTTTTAAAAATACAATTTTTCTATTTTTTGCAACTGTCGTTAAATGAGAATCGGAATCATACCGTTTTCGTCGATATGTCGATATGTACCAATTTCCTCGGCCGCTAGTTAATGATGACTATTATCTATGTGCACACTGCGATTACAATACGACAATGTGTGGAATACTGGAGTGATTCTTTGGACTTCTTTGATTAACCCTAATATCCTTAGGACAAATGGTTTCCCTCAGTACGGCAATATTACTGTAGATTCATACTTTAAGACCTGGTCTGAAAAGGCCGGTCACCCCTTGTTGACAGTCAGCATCAATCAAACGACAGGCCAGATGATTGTGACCCAGGTGGGTGTTTTATGTCGACATTTTTTATAGTTCTTAATAAAGCAGGTGAAAAGGTAGTAATGAAACCATTAATAACGAGGTTATCGTTTAAAAATGAGTATGCTTATTAATTAATAAGACAATAGATTTTTAAAAGATTTTTGAACTTAATTTACAGAAAGTTATATAATTGGTGTATAATACATATTTGTAACACCCTTTTCTGTCGGGTTTAAAATTGGATCTACGAATATTAAAGAAAATACGCAATACAAAACAGTTTATACCTACTACTTTTCCGACTGTATAATTACGTTATATGTATAATGTTCATTATATTGCGTATTTAAAAACACATTGAATTCATTTAATCTTGTTAAACTCATAATTGCCTTTGCTTTCGTTAGTATCATTACGCCATTACCCCAGATTATTGGCTATGAAATCCAGGTTTATGGACTGATATGTTGCTGATTATGCCGCTGGCGCTGGGACTGATCGTTCACGGCGGTCAACCGGCAGGAATAAGTCAGGTGCCAGTGAAATCATTCAGCATGACGATTCTGATAGGAGTTATCAGTGCCGTTGCCTATATCGCTTTTATTACGGCAAGCAGTCTTCTGCCGCTCGGTTTTTTTGGTCTGCTGGGCTATGCGGAACCGGTACTTTTGACCATTGCTTCCCTGATGATGGGAGAAAGGTTTGAGGCCGGGCAATGACCGTCCGCACGCCCGCGATGGCACTATCGATCTCCAGCGGAAACCATTGGGATCGCTATAGAGCGCTCCACAACGATCGGTTCACGGACGGTGGGTCGGATCGTATCGAGAATCGGGTAGAACACCCCTGATCTCCAGTCGAAAGCCTTGGGATCGGTACGTTTAGCTCCTGATCCATCGGTACTGTTTCGTATCGTTCGATACAGTGCTCGCTCGACCAGCGAACGAACGGGTTACAGCAAAAATACGAGCGTCATGACGACGAGCGCGGATAACAAGCCGTCAACAAATTTAAATTATTTTTGTCGTAATGGGTGTTTCCCTTTACCGAAGTCTGACAAATCTAAAACTTGTGGATTGTCTAGCGGCTCATACATCACGTACATCTATATAAATACTCGGAATTATTTATTGTACAGTTAAAAATAAAAAAGCACATATTAGGCACCTTTTTTCGGTTATACGAGGGGTGATCAAAAAGTTTTTTTTTTCGCTTCTTCGGTCCTTCACTACTTCCCAGCTAAAATTTGTATAAATAAGAATAATTAAACCAATGTATTTGAAAATGCAATAATGCAATGCTATGTTCAAATTTGCCGCTCGAATAATATAGTTCCTTGCACACTCACGATTGGAGCTGTACACAATATTCCTAGCTAGTATAAATAGTTGCCTATGTAGTTATAGTATATGATTTGTGCACTTCTCAAAACTACTGTTAACTTGTATTATCATCTGCATTTTGTTATTAGTTTTCAAATGCTAATTTGATTTCGGCGTGTTGATTTGGTTCATACTGGATTATTAGAATGGCTGTCATTGCCGTATGATAATAGCGTTCCGTGAAAGAATCACAATATTGTTAATAAAAAAGCATCCACAAAGCTTTAGAACAAGCATCTTGCGAGGTCTCCAAACAAACATGAAAAGGCAGTGAAGATTTAAACAAGGCTCCACAAAGTTTGAGGCTTGATATGAATAAAATACAAGATTTTACAGAATTGACACAAATGTGTTCCATAACCAGCTGATATATTGTGCAGCGTCTCCTGGAGTTGAAGTCTCAAACTTCTTCAGACCTAAAAAAATATTGTATTTAGTTAAGACTATGACACTTTTAAATAAAAAACAAACAGTCGCTGAAATAGCCATTAAAAGCTCAAACCGATTTTATTAAAAGACAGTAAATGACGATTTCTTTATAGGTACATAGGTATACTTATCACCATAACAAGAAATTAATTAAAGATGAAGTCTGAATTTAAATTTAAACTTATCTAGGAAACTAGATAGGTAATGAATAACACATTACATTCAATGTAATTAATAGTTCTTATGCGTAAGTGCGTAACATACTATGTTTTACTATTTCTGAAAACGTGATAAAACTTGTGTACTGTGTATGTATTTTATTGCGGAACTAGTGATATACTAATAATTTTATTTACTAACGAAAAATATGGATAAGATATTAAATTCACTTTTCGTCCACTGCTAAATATAGCTCCATCATAGAGAACGAATTTATTGCTGGATTTTCTCAGTGGCCCAAAACTTTCCGATGAGATATATATTTTTAAATATATGGCGTTTTTTTTTTCCCTTCTACCGCCACTAATTAGGTAAAAAAATAGATTTAATTTTAGCGTGATGATATATAGCCCTCCTCGATAAATGGGCTATCTAATACTGAACGAATTTTTCAAATCGGACCACTAGTTCCTGAGATTAGCGCGTTCAAGCAAGCAAACAAACAAACTCATCGGCTTCATATAGATAATCTTTCTTAAAAAATACCGATTTCAAATTGTAAGACCTGGACCAAATTGAAATGGGACCACACGTGGAGCACCATACCTTTCACATAAATAAAATGGCCAAGAGCGTGTCAAGACACTCATAGAAGGGTTCCGTGGCTGTTATACGTATTTGTTAAATAACTTCAAAAGTTGTCTAATTTCGTTCAAAATAATTTTTCTAATGAGTTTTTCCATGTTCAATCAACATGGAAAATTACAAGTCTCTGTGTAAAAGTTTGAAAATGCTAGGCGGGGATCACCTTAGGGGAAAAGGACGGACGGACGGATAGAGTGAAATTATAAGGGTTCTTTGTATTACTACGGAACCCTAAAAAGAACCATCAAAATCGGTTCGCCCAGTCGAAACTTCTGACTTAACGAACATATTATATTTTTATACAGTTGAATTGAGAGCCTGCACCCTTCTTAAAGTCAGATAAATACTGATATTCCGCAATCTGCTACATATACAGGCACGGAGCTACCGTGGTGGGCACGGTGGGCATGCCTGACACTTTAATAGACTTGTGACGTCATATTTTCCCAATATATCGAGACCGAAACAGTGCTAATACTATACCCAATATCTTACTTACAAAAAACAATATATTAAAGTCATATATATTATAGGCTTATCCTTTTGCAGGAATGCACCATAACGATCTTAAGCATGTTTATGGAGCGACTCGCATTTGGGCGAGAATTGCCCAGAAAGCGACTGGCTGTGGTCATTATTTTTTTTTTGGAGGCTGCATACACGCCTGTGTATAAAAAATCAATATAAAAAATATAAGTACTTGTTAATTCACCCTCATCACCGCGTTGTCCTAAAACCGTCTGATTTTCTAGAAACTTAACTTGCCCAATATATCCGAGGAATCAATTACCAGCTCCGGTTATTCCAATCCGATAGGACTTTTAAGGACCTTCAAGAAATGAGCGTAGTCATTCCTCAAAGGCCGGCATGGCATCAGCGAGCCTTCTGGTGTTGCAGTTGTCCATTGGCATCGGTAACCAATTAGATGAACCATCCGTCCATTTGCCACTTCTTATATACATATATATGTATATGAAAAATGTATATGAAAAAATATAAAATAATTATATATGTATATGAAAAAACGAGCGTGCTTTAGATTACACGACTGAAGTAAAACTTCTTTAGCTCCGTTTATATGTATGTCAAATTAAACTTTAAAATGAATTTACAATTTTTGTTAACTTTAAACGCAGAATATTTAATGCATTGAACACAGTATTTATTTATAAAATGGTCCCGTAAAGGAATGAAATCTCCTCGCCCGATCACACTTTTCGTAACGCTCTCATCATGCATTCATCAGCTTATATACTCAAGTGAAGCGTGTGTAAAGAAGTTTTACTTCAAAAATGTGTATTCATGCAAAATATTTGATTAAGAAATTGTTCCTGTAATTCTTGTAAGCGTGTTAATTATACAATTCAATAAGAGAATGTGGGGGAATGCACGGGCCGGTCCATGCTCGTATCGATATCACAGATGCTGCGGCCGGCGCACTTGAATCTTAAGTGTTCTGCTCATTCAAAATAGAATGCACTTTTACAGGCTGAAACGCACTAACGTCCTAATTTGTTATTATATTGTTTACTGGCTGTTACCCGCGAGGTTGTCCGCGATGAATTCTATGATAAATATACAATATACTTATACGAATTGGAATAATTTGAAGTGTCACTTCGTAGCGTTGAAATAAAATCTTACTAAAGACTAGGTATATATACGAGATCTTTAACAGAATAGAAATTATAACATTGTCGTCAATCTGTTTGTTTGTTACAGAAAATTCTGAAAACAGCCAGACCGATTCCGACGGAACTTTCACTGGCATGTAGCAAACATAAAATATATAGGCTAAAAATAATTAGGATCTTTATTCTCGTGAATAGCTTTTAGTTGCATACATTTTTAAATTGCATACTAATACAAAAAAATAAAGATTATATAAGTTGCCGGTAGCTCTTTACTTTGCCCCACAAATTTCATTATCTTTCAGTGCAATTCTCATCAAAATCGGATTAGCCGTTTCAAAAATTCTTCCGGAAATTATACAAATATAGGATAATGCTATAGGAGTCTAACAATGTAAAACTAATGCTCTTAAGAATGTTCATGAAAATGTCGAAATTTTCATAAACTTTTTAGGGTTCCGTAGTATTACAAGGAACTCTTATAATTTCGCTGTGTCCGTTCGTCTGTCGGTCTGTCTGCCCGTAAGGTGGTCCCTCTAGCATATCCAAACTATTAGACATAGAGACTTGAAATTTTCCATGCTGATAGAACATGCTAAAAACTCATTAGGAAAATGATTCTGAACGAAATCGGACAGCAACTTTTGAAGTTATTTAACAAATACGTTTATAGCGTATCATATATGGGACCCTTGTATATAAGCGTGTCTTGACACGCTTTTGGCCATTTTTATAAATAATGACCTATGTATACGGAAAAAACACAGGCAGAATTGTATTTGGTAAGAAACATAAGTATAAATGAGTAAGAACAATAATAAAAAATCGAGAACGGGGCATCGCGGCTTATGCTGCATGCCAGCCGTCTGGTGATCGTCCATCCGGAGGGCCATGAAATGACGCTGGGCGCCGCTCCGCCGGACGACTTTGCCGCGCAGGCTGCGGCAATCGGCCTTGCTGCCGGATGAGCCGGTCCGCGTAATAAGAAATGCGATGATGATCACTGGTCAGCTGTTCTCGCGCGGTCTTGAACATGTACGCCGCCTTGCGACGGCGCGCCTGCTGGTGCTGTGCCTTGGTGTTTTCGGCTATACGGCGAAGACAATTATTGGTGGTTTTATACGAGGATGATGGATTGATTGCGAGAACTGATCAAAATAGCTTGGAGATCTTTTTTAAGCAACTAAAAGATGAATTTAAAATCACAACGGCAGAGGCTTCTTATTTCCTAGGATTGGAAATTGAACGAGACAAAAATGGCGGTGTAAAGATTCTTCAAGAAGGATACGCAAGGAGTATATTGAAGCGTCTCAACTTTTTAGACTGTAAGGCAGTGTCTACTCCAATGTTGAAACTGTCAGAGGTTCAACAATACCAAGTCATAGTCAGGAAAATACAGGTTGATGGATAACCTGTTTGGCCACAAATCCTGAACAAGCAAGTGCGAATTACTGAATTGCTATAGATGGGTCCATATCTCAGAGAAAAGAAAAACTAAAATGAAGCAAACAGTAAATTATGATAAATTTTCAACAGCCTGAAAGCCTTGCAAAAATTGCCATCTTTCTTGATAACAGCCTTTATGCCAAACGATCAAGGGTGTTTAAGGATGACCAAACTATATACTAAAATATAAGGCCAAAATCAGACTTGTAATACCAGCATGTCAGCCAGGTTAACACGACGGGTGTTACCGGTTAAGTCGATGCCAAGATAGCAAATTTACTACCAACACGTAACGTTGCTTTTACGTTCTTTAGCATTTGCTGTCAATATTTAGCGATGAGAAGCGAGAATGTTATATTTTGATATAAAGTTGTAAATGGGAAACCAAAAGCTAGCTAGTTTGATATGTTTATAACATGAAAATGAACTGTTTGTTTGATTGTTAAAAAAATACTTTCAGTTGGGTAACAAAAATATTTTTCGTCTTTATATTTGAACGTTTTACCAAAAGGCTTCGGTATGTTAACTAAATATTGCATAAATATTGAGGTTTTGCCAAACTCTAACCCTCTAGTTATTTGATAGATACCCCTTTTTGTTTGATATACAATAACGTCCACGTATTCATATCAGTTTTCATCAAGTATATAGAATACCTAAATACCTAGGTATGTCCTACTAATAATAAGGCGAAGGCGAAAGATTTCATGTATGTATTGTGTTCTTTCGTGGCGAAACTCATGGCTGGCTAAATCTTCTTTTAATCCCATACGAAAAAATAACCAATTTCGAGAACTGGTACTCTGGGGCACGCGCGAGCAGCAGTGACAGGGTTAGGATAAGTGACCCGTTTAAATACTGCCCTACTCACTTCCACACTTACTTTCCCCTTCATGGCTAAAAGCGGAATGTAAATAAGAATTTGCCAGTCACGAGGAAAGTCACGTCGAAAAGCAATAAACTCAAATTCGGCAGACAGACATTAAGAGCGCTTCGTAATACTGTCTAAAACATGCATACATTTTTAGCTAATGTTAAAATTAAATATTTCTCAACTTGACTTACAGGAATCGTGAGTTGTTGTCTGACCATCGTAAAAGTAATCTGCATCTTCATAACTGCCATCATCTTCCTCAAGATCAAGGAGGTGGCCGCTCCGTACACCTCAACTCCCGATCTAAGGAGGTTCTGGGAAAAGGATATCAAAGTTGCACGGGAGGCGAACCGAGCGAATTTGTATAAAGCTGAGGAAGATGAACGAACTGAGTATGATATTTATATACTTATAATAGTCGTTAAATTTGCAGTTACTCACAGTTACTAAATCTTTATTCCTATTGAACGAAATTACTTTATCGGTAATACTTCTTATGGCGGCTCTAGATAACATACTAAGTTCAGGCATAACTATATCATACCTTGCGAGCAGACCTGGTACAATTACTCACTGAAAGTAATTGAAATCACAAATACCAAATACTTGTCAATTTCCAAATGATTTCAAATATCGATTACTTTCTGAACCATAATTATGAATTAGATTACGAAATCGGATGTCTATGGACAGTGATTAGTTAGTTATTTAAGCGAATTCAAATACCCAGCTTACTAATTTGTCATCTTATGATATAAAAAAGTTCCACTTCAGTCGCGGCGCCACTGTTTAATTCGTAATTTTTAATAAAAAGGCCGAATACTGGAACAAGTAAAGTACGTAACAGCGTTTTAAGTCCAATCTTATACTCCGGATTTCATTTTATGACCGTCCGTCGGAGTGTAAGTTACGAAGAGTATTTAGGATTGATTATTCAGGTACTGTAGGTATCTGCAAACGTGAGTGATATGCAAAATAAACAGTGTACAGACTGGTTAATGGGACGTGGTGATAATGTAGTACCAAATAGGACAAGGATACAAACTAATAATGATTACACACGAACCCCGTACACCGTGTACAATAAGTATCGCGTTGAAAGATTAGACGACTCCACGTGAGATATGTAGAATTGGACTTAAACAAGTAATCTTACAAGTGCGGTTAAGTGAGAAGTTCCTGTGATGGAATTAAAATTTGATATGTGGGATTTTTTAAGAAGAGTGGCGGGAGGTGGCTGGTTGAGATTGGCAAGGGATAGGGTAGAGTGGCAGAAGCAAAGGGGGGTCTATGCCCAGCGGTTGACAATGATGATGATGGTTGGTTATGGTTGAAGCGTTGAAGAAATATCCCCGATGTAGTTATCCTCTGTCATATTAAGAGATACGTTAATATTACAGAAATTATCGGACGAAACAACAATACGATAAACATCATAATCCGTAGCAGAACCATTAAAAGCATTTTATCGGTATTTTATCGGCATAAGCCCAGATCCGTAAACTCATCTCGTTAACATACCTAGTAGGGGTAATTCACTTAAGTGTCTGTCTATAAATATAAATAAACCCCTAATACACGTAAGTGAACTTAACCTTCTGGCTGTCTGGAATGGGTTGTGAAGGGATTTAAAAACGACCGGCCATAATCGTCTTTATGTAACAACGTCTACCACTGCCATGGCAGTTACATAAATTCAATCAATAGCGATAACAAATTGAAAGCATATTATATTGTTCTGTCTTCATATTGTATTTAAAACAAAGCATTGTAGATCAAACGCGGGGTTATTATAAATGAGGGATTTTTTCAAAAGTTCGTAATTTCGTTATTAAAGTACTGATCAAACATTAACAATCTTTGGAACCGTTAAAAGAGGAAGGTTCAAAGTTTTTCTGCGCAGGAATGTGTATGAAGTCCCTTAGTCACGTATAAGGCAGCCACGGAAAAAAGTATAGACCTGTCTTGAGTCATTATGGCTGTACAAAATGAAAGCAGTTGTTGAATATATGCTTATAAAGTAAATAAAAACTCATTGAAATTCCCTTTTGTGCTTTTAACGAACGTAATTTCATTTTAGTTCGACATGTCAGGCTTTACGCGTAATTTAATTGGAACAGACCGGTTCTGGAATTTTACAGAGAGAACGTATCAGTATATACTAATCTATACTTCTATACTAATATATAAAGCTGAAGAGTTTGTTTGCTTTTTTACTTAGACGCCCTAATCACAGGAACTACTCGTCCGAAATGAAAAATTATTTCAGTGTTACATAACCTACTTATCGAGGGCTAAGGGCATAATCACGCTAAAATTGAATCTAAATTTTTTACCTAATTTTACGCGGACAAAGTCGCGGGCACATCTAGTCTATAATAAAGTAGTTTTTATTTTTTAATGAAAGACGTTTGCACCATTTTAAATTCGGTTTGTTTTATTCCCCTAATTTTCCGGCTAATATCACTTATCAAAACACGGAGGAGGACGGATATTTGAAAAACCGTTGTTAAAATTGGTCACCCATCTATCACCGGGTTGCGGTAAGAACTACTATGCGGTCGAATCAAATGCCGGCCACTGATTAAACTAGGACCTCCTCAAAAGCCGCATAGTGGGCGTAATATTACATAAAAATGTTAACATGTATTGGACAGCTGGTAATGGAGTGGCCATTTGGCGCGTTGCGGTGAGCCCGGATGCGGTGGTGACGTCACCGCTGTCCGGCTTGCAAACAAAACTTTAGAGGTTTGCTAGTTTGTTTTCAAAACCGACTGCTATTGTTCCTTATGAGTTTTTATATATAATCCCGATAGATCAACTGTAGATGGATGGAATCCCTAAGATTTCTTTCCATCGGTTGCGAACTTCAACCCCTCTTGAACACCTGATTTAGCGTCTTTCCAGCGTAAATACGACGCTTGATCTATAAAAATAAAATTGCAAAAAAAGAGATTTTTATTCATTTACCAAAATTTTATGGAACTGTGAAAAAAAATAAAATGCAAATAAAGAAAATTTGTTTTTTATTTACATAAAATCATTAATATGGTACATACTTTGTAAAATTACAATCTAGCTAATGATAATTATATATTATTTGCTTACACCACGAAAGTGTCCAATAACACAATCTTATTGTTTCTAATGACTTAAGAGGAAGACACTTTGTTCTAATGTACAAGAACAAAGTGAGTAAGAAAATTTGGAAAAATTAAAAATAGTGAAAAATAAAACAGAAAAAAAAACAAAAATTTGCGAAAAACAAAGTAAGAAAATTAAAGTATAAACAGGCATTCATCCACAAAACTTCTATAAGTAATCAGTTTGACGAACACCCGAATCTAAAATGCATAACAAATGTGCAAAAAACGTTTGCAATGAATAACTAATGATTTCAAATTGCCTTGTAGGGTCGAAGGGGATTTCTCACATATGTAAGAAGGGTTATAACCTCGCTTTACCTTTATCAAAGTCGTATATCGTTGACTAGCTGACACCGGCAGCTTTATCTGCATTATTTAATAAACATTTAATTAAAATACTAATTCTGGTATCAGGTAAATGACGTTAATTGAAATTTTTTTAAACATTCTTGCGGAAATTTTTAAAATTTATATTTACAGATACACAAATTATGTGCTTATAGAAAACATACTTCCAGGTCAGATAAACGATTGAGAATACTATACCAACCAAGAGGCACCACTTTTTTTGTTTCAGTATTCATAACGTATTAACAATAAATGTTTAAGGATATTTAGAAGTAATAGGCAAACACCAAAAATTGAGTGCAAGATGAACAGGAACAATATGCCTACGGAACATTTTACTTGAGACTGAAAACAAATAGCGACCGAACGACTGCCCCATTTCAAAACCTAAGACGGGACACTTTTTGCAAAAATCGTTTTATTGCGTAATCTCGATAACCTGGTAAATCCCTACCTAATACAAAACACCCTCAACTCATATATAGTATACATAGTTTCTGCTCATCATAAATAGTCTCAAATCATATAAAAACTGAAATATTTAAACATCGATATTGATCTGAATGATATATCATTACTAAGTTTACCATTCACTCCCTCGTAACCACTTCAAAACCTAGGTTCTCACTTTAAACAATTCAACCAGTTCAATAACCTGGCAAGTCTCCGAACCTGCCAGGTCTAAAAATGGGCAAGAGTTAGCAGTGCAAAAGTATCTCTTACTCACATATCTCTTTTCGTTGGAATGTATCTCTTCCCAGAATCATACAAACTGACTGTTTGTATGTTTGCTACAATATATAGCTTGGTTTGTTCATCAACTTTATCATCAAAGAGTGATAAAACAGTTATTTCTTCTGACAAGTACCAAAGATGTTGACTAAACCTGCTCAGCGCTGCTTTAGAGATGTCTTTATCAACAGTTTGATATTTCTTAAGCCTCTTTAAAAAGCGCAAATCTTGTTTTGGTGCCTTCACTGCCAGACTACATCCAGGAATGTGCTAGTGCAGTAGGAAATATGATTCATATTGATTTTCAAGATATTGAGCATCCTATAGTAAAAAAGATTGAAGTTGATTTAACTACGTTTGGATATAGTTTGTGTATTGTCGATACCTTAGGTTCGCACGATGATTTAACAAAGGAGTATGCAGCTATTATATTAGAAATGAAGGAAGTAGCAAATGTATGTAATAAAGAGTTTCTAGGTGAAGTTGAAGAAGAAGAGTTTTATAACCATATAAAAGAAATAAGAAAAAAATGTAGGTTGACGAACTTCCAGTGTCAACAACTATTAGTGAAGAAGATGCTTCGTGTGAACGCATCTATGTTAATACGCATACTCGCACACCAAATGGTAGATATGTCGTTCGTTTACCATTCAAGGCCCCGCAGCCTACATTTGGTGATTCATACTCTCTCGCTTATTGTCGTTATTTATCGTTAGAAAAACAAAAGCAAATTACGCATATTCTTTCTAAGGGTTGTTTCGCACTTAGAAAATGGAATAGTAATTCTTCATTACTATTAGAAAATACCGTTTCCATCTTTATTGCTCTTTCCTGTAGTGAAACATTTGGTAATCCTGTCAGTGTAATCCATTCCCCTAGATACTTAAATTTATGAGCTCTCTTAATTATTCCAGATTTAGTTTGCAATGTCTGTGTTGGGTCTGTTTTGTCCTGTATCATCAGTTCTGTCTTTTCATACGATATTTGTAGACCCGTCTTCTCAGCGATCTCATGTAGCATTTCTATCTGAATCTTTGCTGTTTCGATGTCATCTGCCAATATTGCCATGTCATCAGCATACTATAGCCTAAAGAAGAGAGACCAACACAGAAACAAATATAACAGTACTACAGTAGAAAATGGAGATGTTTTCGAAGCACAGATTGTCCAAATTCAAGTCCTTATAAGTAACATCATTGTTTGACGCCATGTCCCAAGATTGAGTTACCTATGATTTTTGCAAGTTCTAGTACATGTTCTGAACTGATCTTTTTGTAACTTATTTATTGCATTTTGTAAAGCCTGTTTAACCAGGTTGGTCTAAAGGGCATTAGTTAAAACATTAACACTGTTTGTGACCTCTGACCTTTGGCCCAGAGTAATCCCGACCTTCAGTCTGACCTTATGTTCGCGCAGACAGAGCCCGAGCTGCCTTTGTGTCTGATGCTGATTGTAATGAATACTAAAGCAATTACACACCTCAGTCCAGCCAATGACAGCCCACAGTCCTTTTGTGTTATTGTGTCCTTTTTATATCATTTGAATTCTGTTCAAAGCATTTAAATATATTTCCTCAGCTTGTCTCGTGTGCTATTGTGTAAACCCTTCTGTCACTGCCCAGACAGGATTTGACCGAAATAAGGATTAAAGATAAGAGAAGAGACAGGACAAGGAAATGCTAATGAAAAACATTGATAAAAGTGAATTATTGTAGTTCAGCCAACTACAAACAATGCTAGTCAATGAATTATTTGCCCAAAAAAATGTATGGGAAGCAGAGACATGGAAATTAACCTCAAGAATGACCAAGAAATAAGAGGGAAGATACATCAGATCTGGCCACGAACAGAGTCCTGACTATCTTTAAATAAGGTTAAGAAGTTGGCTAATAAAGTAGAATCTGCGTTTTGTTGACTAATTAAAATAAATACACGACGGTACTTCAACAGCTAAGTAATGAAAAATTTCATCACGTCACTCGTTCCATTTAAGCCCAGCCCACATAATATTGTATCATATTAGAGCCATTTCTATACAGGGTAAGCGTTCCAGTTGTCGCCGCTCGACTTGACCTAATAGAGGCACCATGCACGTTGCGACTGTCGCATTAAGACTATCGACCGATAATAACTCTTGTTGTGATCAAATAATATGCATGACTATAGTACGCCTTAGTGCTATCATCGGAAGGAGCGTTCGCACCATAGCAAACAGGTGTTCTGCTGTTACTTGATTTTACTTCCCGCACAATCGATGGATTATTAGCATTCCAACATTTGAGGATAATATCATAGGTAAGGCTGGCAGAAAGAGCGGGGGCATCGCCTGCGGTATAAAGGTTGGCCATAAGGGTGTTAACTATGCTGCCTCCAGTATTGTAGCCGGTATAGAGGAAAGCATCCTCTGTTGGGATAAGGGTGGGGACAGCGGCGAGCGAAATTGTGGATTTTGTATGTTTGGGATTTTTTTTTCCAATTTCACGTTCGCCCATTATATGACATGTTCTATTATTTCGTCGTCAAACAGAAGATTCCGAACCTTGTCCATTTGATTGTGATCTGCTATTGTAGCTGGGCTCCCAATCCTATCAGATGCTGATGTGAAGTGGGGTTCGTAAATTTCTGACTGGCTCTATGTTTGACCATTTTAATTTTTCTGTTTTGCCGTAATAGTTGCCGACGCTATATCACATACAGAGGTAAAGTAATAGTCTACTTGAATAAAATATCATTTGATTTTGAGTTTGAGTTTTGAAAAAATTAAAAAACAAAAAAAATATAAAATAATCTGATTAGCGATAATTATTTTTGGCGGTAGGGTCAAAGCGAGTAGTTTTGCGTAATCGATCTGGTCAGCGTGACTGATTCCACATGCCTTGTGGCATCGTCTCTGTCACTCCATGTATTCCAACCTACATCGTTAGCTCAAGACGATACAGCTCGATCTCTGTAACTGGAGCACGTTAATTGATTCAGGCCTCAATGTTACAGGATAAGTGTTCTTCATTCCAGTGGCTGTGCTGTTATACAACCCCGACAGCCTGGCTTGCCATATTAAAGTAGATGTTGACCAACAATTTTTACGGAAATGTAACATGTAGATAGGAATGTAATGTGAGAGGATATGTATTTTACATCATTAATTAAACAAGAAACGTTCCATCTACTAAGAAGAAGAATTAATAATAATAAAAAAAATATTGAAGCAGAAATACATAAAGAAGAGAAAACAATAATAGGTAGACAATTAAATTTCTTGTTGATGGTGCCTCAGCTTCTTTTCAAAAAATTATACGAAAGTATATTTTTAAAAAGAAGTTATATAAAGTGCTATAAAATACTGTGTTAAGATTTATTTCCCAGAGCATTTTCAATGTGGATAAACACTAAGGCTTTTCTCTTAAGAATATGCAGCGAATAAAAAGCAATGCACCTGGACAGCTGTGACAGATTACGCGTACAGTCTCCGAGTAACAACTGCATTATAAATATATATTTCCCCGAGGTATCACAGGCAGGAAAACTAAAGAGGGAACCCAACACGCCTGCTTTAGCAAAGGTGAAGAATATTGAGAATAGTGAGCCTAAAATGAGCAGGAACACATACATGATATTACTGGTATATATGATGTAGACTCAACAATCGTTATACAAATCGTTGTTTCGGTCAATGGCTCTATAGCGAAGAGCTTTGATCTGTCTTAAGAAGCTTTCGCTAAACAGGGACCAGATACAAAAGGAAAATTGCTCGAGACAGTCCACATTTTCCTTTCCCCAGATTATTATTACTGATGATTGACTTATTTATTACTATTTATATGCATATATGCTGATTTGATAGAAACAATTATTTCTTGTTTAGTTCGTTCATATATGTACATACACGTAGGTTGGCGGGTGGTAGGGTAAGCTTAAATTATCTAGATTTGGGAGGGATTAAGTTCAGAGGACGCGTGTCATAACGAACTCTCACGTATCCAATTTGCTACAATATTTAAAATTGAGTTTCTCGTTAACGTTTTATAATTGGTGCTCTTCGTTTGCGTAAGTACAATTAAAAAGAATCTCGGCATCTATAGCATCTTAGCAATTATAGAAAAAAGAGGAAAAGACCACACTCATGTGTCATTTTAGTTTACGGTTGATTTGACCGAAAC
>JANCMC010033613.1:50907926-51004274 GCA_024363005.1 Charaxes varanes | reverse complement strand
ATAAAAAAAGGAACTTACGTAAGGTTCAACAATAAAGTATTCTTCAAAACAGGCATTGTTATGAGAAGTGCTTAATGAGCTCTTTCCCTTTAGCTTGCAAAAACATTCTCAATAAATTTTTCACGTCTCTCTTGATTCACATTGTATAAAAATAGAAGTTCAAGACCCTCTTTAATAAGCAACGTATGAAGCTATCCTTGTATTTGAAACATTAGCGACTAGGCTTTGCATGCGGCCACTCTCTCATTAATGAAGAATTCGTGTAACTGAGCCCAATTAATACAACACAACGTAAATAATCGCCTTATCGAACGTTTGGTTAACCAATAGATTGTAACATATTATTAATTATAAATACGACTTGAGTTTCTTATTCAGAACGTAGTAAAGTCGTGTAAGGTCACACTGGAGGATAAAAATAAGCATATCTCTTCAAGTACATTATATTTATGCTGATGTCAACAAAAGATCCACTCTTCCGTACAGTGGCTGGGGTAACAATTCCCCTAGCCTTGTTTATTATTTTATGAGTAATATAAAAATGCTGTATTAATATTCGAGTGAAGTGACTGTCTATATTTCTGCAACTTGTCAAACTTGGTGTGTTTTATTCTAAAATTAAATTACAGATTTACTGTCCGGTATAAAATATGTCTGTCTATCTGTTTATTTTATTTAGAATGTTCAACGGAGGCTGAGTGATAAGTAACTTTTACCGGACTGAGTAAACTGTCTGAAAGAAAGCAATATAATAATAAACTGATTGATTATCCTTTACAATCTAGTAGATTTTATTATATTGATTCTTCACCTAGCCACAGATTTAAACCTTCAAAAAAAACAAGATGAAAATAGTAGAAACTTATTCATATACCTATATATGTGACAGTTTTGGAACACCGCGGCTTTCGTTTTAAGTTGCAGAATGTTTCTATTGAAGATGAGTTACTAATAATTAATGCAGTACTGTGCTTTGATGATGGTGTATCTTTGAGGTTACAGCGTTGAAGTTTTTAGACTGCCTTCTTCAATTGCGATTTTTATGAAACAAGGGGCAAAAGTGCAAGTGGTTCGTCTGCTGTTCAACTACACTACCAGAAGGCGTATTGCGTTGTTGGCCTTTGAGAATAGTAATAGTGTATAATTTTTTCTTGATGTTTTCCAACTCATTTCAGAAACACCGGAGCTCTCTAATAGTTTCATAGATGCTAGTAATATAAAAAAAAAATATGTTGAGTGAAGTAGGTTTGCAGTGAGTTAATTAAGTCGCTTGTCGCCAACAACGCGGCTACCGTGGCTTTATATTTTAAGCTTTAAACACAAACTACCAACTTCACTTTATTTTATCCTCCGCGAGCTCTTTTCAGCTCACCTCAGATTTAATTAATAACTAGATATTATGAGCGTCGGCCGAGCTAATATACTTCACCGTTAACATAATAGATAATGCTTTGCGGGATCGAAGGTCAAAGTGGCGTGATAGCCCCATAGCATACCTACTCCTAACGCCAGTGCACTACATGAACATAATTGCAGGCCACCCATTAATTCATGACAACAGTATTTCCAACAGAAATGCACCATGTCATTAGGGTTGAATCGTCATGGAATGGTTCATTAATGTCTTGGCCTTCAAATTTACCTGACATCCACTAGAACATTTATGGTCCCATCTGGAAGACCGATTGGTAGCAAATACCTTGGACTACCTATTAACACAATAACAATGCGATTTTTCATATTGGACACTTAATCTTGTGGCTTTCGAAACTTATTATGGATTATGGTACACATAGCAGGTCAAAACCGTTTCAGATACTCATTGAAGAATCCGTATTAATGTATATTATAACTCTGCCTATACATCCGCGTATGTTCATGCTTTTGTGAAATCTTGATAAAAGTTAGATTTCAAAAACTCGTATATTATTGTTATATAGAAATTTGCGTTTAATGCCGAACGCCAGTACCCTAGCCCCGCCCTAGAATTCACCGACCAAGGCGCTCGGCGCCGACCAGCTGCGCTCCGCGGAGGCGCTCGACCTCGACGGCGTCCGCGCCGCCAGCTACACCGGCGACACCCCGAAGGCCGAGCGGGACTGGGTGCGCGCGCACGCCCGCTGGATCTTCAGCAACCCGGACATGCTGCACCACGGCGTGCTGTCCCGGCACGACCGCTGGTCCCGCTTCTTCCGGCAGCTCACCCACGTCGTCGTCGACGAGTGCCACACCTACCGCGGGGTGTTCGGCTCGCACGTGGCGAGCTCGCGTCTGACCCGTTCGCTGGTGCGGTCGGCAGTCTGGGCGTACTCGGCGTGAGCGCTGCCTCTCAGGCAGCGCCCGGAACAGGCAGCTGAAGTCTGCTCGAGGCGGCCCACCTCGGCCGGATCAGCGTGGGGTAGCACCTTCTACGACGCTGCGCGCAAAGCCGATTCTCCCCAGATGGCGCGTTGTTCGCCATCGGGGTCCGAGACCACCTGAGACTGTTCGTCGAAGACGAGAGTCGGTCGGGTCGCGAGGTTGTACTCAGGCGAAATAATAAATGCACACATACATATATATTAATGTTGTGTACAGGCCATTATAGGATGGTTGTTAAGCCGATAGGGTGGAACTACTAAGGTAAACCTGTCCGACCTCCCAGAACGGTGCTCACCGACTGCTACCTGTATTCCTTTATACCTTTCTCAGGAATCCCTTCTTCCCACCTCAGGTCGTACGTCTTCTGGGTGATCAACAAAGAGGTTTCAGCTTTGGTCACGCGGGCATCGCCTGTCAGTTCTTTTCAGTACAAATATAAATATCGTCAAACCCTTTTGGTCTATCGCACGATGTGCTGCAAAAGGTTGCGACAAAATAGCAAAAACAATGGTCCCAATGGCGAGACTTACAACCAACACAACTGCAATAATGATTGCAAGAACGGTTTTTTCAGTGTATGCAGCATATAAGGCATTATCAGCAAAAAGCCAGAGAGGGTAAAAAAGGATAGTTGCCCAAATACCATGCCCAGGACCCCAAATCGGAGGAACGAACAATGCTCCGATATTGAGTCGAGGTATACCTTCCATAAAAGGAAACGGGGCTCCATGGTTTTCTCAGGAAGGAAAAAGCCGGCTGAATAAATTCTCTCCCAGTCACTCTGCGGAAGGAAAGACACAAAGACGAGAAATGTCAGGGAACCTTGAACCAGAACAACCCCCAGAGTTCAGCTGCGGCAGCAAACAGGAAGCCCTCCCACCGTCCCAGGCCCAAAACAACCCGTCTCAAAAGGAGCTCAACCCTGGAAATGGCATTTGTCCATAAGGAGAATTTAAGTTAGTGAAATCATGTGGGAAAAAGACCATAAGTAAGACCTATAAAATAAAACAGAAATTAATCTTTATGGTAGTTTATTGACTCCGCTATATCTATGTCAGCTTATACTCACAAAAGGTCGGCATCAAGTAGCCAATGTACCTACGTTTTGAAATGAGGCAATAGCAAATCCAACTCACATTCCAACTTTTATCCTTACGCCCCACCCATTTTTCCGACTTAGTTTAGGTTTAGTTTAGGTTTAGTTTTAGGTTTCCGGCGTCGGTATGTGTGTGACTACTGTGCTGCTACAAATGACTGTTTCTTATACCTAGTTTTTTTTCATACCCCCCAGATATTAGAATGTCAAGATCTACAATAAATCGTACCAAGCACAGCCTTAGTTCCTTTTCATCTTTCTGGACGGAGTTAGTGCGGAACGGAATGCTTATCTTCCGACAAGCGAAGAAGTATCAAACAACGGACTCAGAAATGCTTCCCTTAACCAAATCGTTCACTAGAGTAACCATACTTCATCACCCTTCAGGCCTGGGAACCTGGTTGATGTCCGGAAATAAAGGCTTGAGAAATAAAAGGTATAGGAACAGCTGTACATCTGTCAAAACATACCCGGGGGCAGACATAAATTCTGATCATGTACCAGTTGTAGGAAATTTCAAAGTCAGAATGAAGAGGGTTACAAGTAAGTCGATGAAGAAGTATGATGTTAGAAATCTGAAAGATCCCAATGTTCGACTGAAGGTGAGTGAAAATCTCAATACAAAAGTGCTAAAATGCAGAAATGCGGGAACTGTAGAGGAAAGTCTTACCATCATACAAGAAACAGTGAGGGAAATAAAAATTATTGTTCCGATAGTTGTTTCCGTTAATGGTCTCATAGCAAAGAGCCTCGACCGTCATCTTAAGAGGCTCTCGCTGGATGGTTGGATCAAAAGTCGGATACAGAAGGCGATATTGCTTGAGACGGCACGTATAGTGAGGAGGTTCCTCTGTCTGGACCCCTGACCACCGGTGACTTGAGATCTTGCCCCACTGCCGGCGGACATCTATTTTTTATATATTTTTATTTTTATACTGATATTTAAAAATGTATTTAGACTAAGTGTATTAAATAAATGATAGGAAAAAAGTCTCTTATTTCTCAAAATTAAATTTTACAATAAAATATAATTTAGAAATGGTCGTGAAATTTAAAATAATAATAATAAAATAGTTCATTGTTCCTTTGAAATGGATTCAGGTGGGCCAGGAAAGGAACGTGTGTTTAGAAAAGGGGCAGGTCTTTGCCCAGCAGTGGGACAGTATAGGCTAACTAAGAAAAAAAAAGTTCGTAGTTTATCAATGTGTCAATCGCTTATTTTCCTAATAATATGGACGTGTTTATTTGATCTGTTATATTTCTTCTCATTCAGTACAAGCAAACTTAGCAAGTCTATCAACCTCTCTAGTTTCCCATCGCGGATTAATAGATATCTTTGCCTGCTAAATAAATATATTGTTTACAGGTTCCTTCAGCGCAATCTATTCGAAATGGCCGTCGGGAGCACTTGAAAAATGCAATAACGCTTTTAAGACCAATAGACACATCATAAAACACAATAACATCGCCTGCATTGCATATAGCACTATAAAATCGTATTATGCTCGTAAAATCTGTTTTAAATTAAAACTTTCTATAAGTGTTTTACTATTATTATAACATTTCTCTTTTATTTTGTATCACTGCGCTGAAATTGTATTAATAACCTATTCTTTACCTATCATAATAGTTCAGGAGGTAAAAGTTTGGGATGTGCCATAAACAGATATCGGTCACAAATAAAATTAAGTCAATTCAAAGAACTACATGTATACTAGCTGACTCGGCAGACATTGTATGTACCTAACCTATTTATTTAGTCCTGAGACAAAAGGTAAACGAACATACCAGTGTTCCTCAACGCCTAATTCAGATTTGTCACTCATTTTGATTATTTGGTAACAGTAAAATAAAACAAATGCACAAAAAAACTTAACACAACATCTAACAACAAATTTAACCATGAAATAACAAGATATAACACAATGACTAAATTACTTGCACACTCGTATTGATAAATTGACAGGGAAATAAAAGTTTACGAACTTTTAAGTTCTTTTTAAGGCACTATTTTTATCAGGTTATTTAAAATATTCGTAAAAATTAATACAAGGATTTTAAAAAATTAAAATTCCAATTAATATATTAAATAACTACATTTTTATTTATTGAAATCATTAGAATATTTATAACTTCTATAATTTTACCGGCACATTAATTTTTTTGCCTAACTTTACGATGATGACACATAGAATAAACTTTTTATTGTTTGTTTAGCTTTTGTCTCAAGTGGAAATGAAAAAAACATAAGTTCATCAATTGTACCTAAGTTTTATTGAATAATTATTAAGATGTTATATTTTTTTTTTATTCTTACTTCGTCTTTGTGTTATTTCGAATTATTTTAAGTGCAAACTTCACTGATTTATGTTTTTGTTGAGTGTCCTAATTGTAGAAGTGTATACAAAAGTGTATGATTCCCAAAAATGTAAAAATAAAGGAAATAAAAACATCTTATTGATCCATTGTAGCGAAGTTCCGCATTTTCATGCAAAATAAGTTGCATTCAGTTCGGTGTATATACGTGAAAGTTTCGAGAATTCAGTAAAAAATAACGATAGTATGAACTCAAACTTGTGCAATACAGTTTTATTATTGAAATCGGTCACTATAACTTGAATGAAAATGCAAAGGAGTTTTAAAACTACTATGCGGTACCAATTTACCTTGCAATTGTACAAGCGTGCGATTTTCTAGTACTGCTCTGTTTACTTTACTGTAAAAACAACTGTGGTATTATCAATACGACAAAACTTAAAGTAAGGCGCATAAAGCTTGGCAAAAACGTACGTTGACCTCTCGCGAATATCCGGTAAGGTATCGTTTCCCAAACTTCTTTCCAAGGAGCGGTTATTTGTATAAATTATTTACGTGACATCAATGTCAGATAGGTAATAGATCTTTATTACTGATCAAATTATGTGGATCAGTAAAAAATATAATTTGTCTTAGAAATTGAAGAATATCGTTATTACTTATTATAAAACGGCTTTTAAACTCACGCCTATGTTATATCTGGATTACCCGATTATTTTCGAACCCGGCCGGGGTCCTTCTCCATGAGCTCAAGTCGGGACATCCCGATATAACATACGAGTGAGTTTAAAAGCCGTTTTATAATAAGTATGAATTCCGCTCACGAAAGTCTTTAAGTTCTAAAATATCGTTATTGCTAAAGAATAACATCGGGAAATTGTATTAACGTAGCCCATGTATAACCGATTTTTATTACAATTGTAATTGTTCTACTCGAAATAAAACAAAAATAAGCATTCAACAGCTTTTGTAACACAAAATTACTTCGAGAAAATAATAAAAACCTAGGTTAGGTAAAACTTTGGATGCCGTTGCCATTGTCTGATGTCACAAAATGTTCAACGGATGACTTGACGTCACGCAGATAAGGTCTAAAAATAACCACGCCTTGGAAAAAGGTTTGTGACACGATGTCTTAGTGGCTCTTCTTGCGGGGTCAACGTACGATTCTGCCAAACGATATGGGCCCTGCTATAAGAGCTCTTTTGAATTCCTGCTTGCCTGATACCCAGCATTTGTTTGAGGCTAACCCTAAAATTAGAATACTTCTAAGGAGTCATCCGTAAATTACGTTACACGTTAAGGAGGACTAAAATTGTTCACCTAATTTTACCTTCGACTGTATTATACGCCTTACGAATAAGCTCGTTTTAAATGAAAATTAAAGCATATACAAATCAGGAAATGGTTAGTCAAAAGTTAATTTGACTAGATTATCGAGCGGAATAATTACCTTTAACTACTAAGTGACTTTGAAAGAGGATCAATTTTCCGTACGTGGAAGGCTAACTTTTGAACCAGACAAATTTACAAATGTGCAGACCGCAGTGTGCCATATTGTTGGTTCGGGTAGTCAATGTAAGAATTCCATAACCGGTTTGGTCGAATTGGGCGACTACAAGTAACTAAAGATCTGAATTTGTTAACTTTTGCTACAGTAAGTTTGCGTGCTGTGCGTGCTGTGCGTCAGGGAGATGGAGAAGGTCCATACATCCCTTTATCGCCATTAACCTCCGTTATCTGATGCTTTTCCCCACAGTGGCCGTCACGGCGTTTGTCAGCATCATGAGTGAGCTCAAGGACTGCCCGCCGCTCAAGTATTATGACTTCAAGCCGGTGGAGCACGGGAAGGTGTGCCCGCGGTACACGGCGGTGCTCGGCCGCTCGGAGGACGATGGCATCGGGATCGAGGAGCTGGACACTCTGCAAATACATTTCTAAATATTTTTGTAGGATTTTCAGATGAGGTATTACTTCAGATACTGTTGAGCAACTTGAACTTATTATCTTGGTAATCTCGTTAAACGGCTTTAGCAATTCAGTGCTTTTTCCTAATATTTGCCACTCTTCATTAGACAATTTTTCAAAATTTACTGATATTTCAGCAAGGTTTTTGTTCAAAGAGGCGAGATATCATATAGTGTGTAGAATTCCACCTGGTACATACATCTTGAACAAGCTGGTGATATGATAAATTTAAAAGCGTCCGTCGCTAGTTGATCGAACCCACCGCTGACGACCGTGGGGTTCCGCATTCGGTACGTGCGATCGCCATCCGTACAAATGATCGGAATAAATACGACTTTCGCCAGTGGTCAGCCAACCGCCGACCAGCTTGACGGTTAGATAGGCTGTTTGTGACGGATTGATAGATCAACAGTTGTTAGTCGGACAGACCGACGAACTAGAAGAAGAAATATCCTGCCATCGATATCGTAATTATTGACATCGCAGAGACGCGAGGACATGGGCCAGTATCTACTCCTCGCGCCGGCAATACATCAACCTGGTTCTCAACCTGCGGCACGGGGACACTCCAGTCTCCAACTGTGGGACCTGGCTCCAGATCCAGACCACAAGCATGTTTAATCCCTCAAGATACAGAATGTTTAAGGTGAAAAAAACACAATATTTACTGAAATAAGCTACAAAATGTATTGTTTTATTGATTAACTCTGTCTTTTAAAAAAATCACACGGCTAAGTTCAATTATATGCAAGGAAAGCAAGACTAAAACAGGACGATACCTGCGCCAATCACACCACCAACGATAAACGCACCGATTCCTTTACCCATAAATGCCTCCTTTGGACATAAAGTTTCTATTTGCATTTCCACATTATATGGTAAAGGCTCGAATATCCTGTTTCATCCCAGGAAAAAACCGAGGTATCCATGAAGTAGTTGACGAGCCGTCAAAAAATCGTTCCACCCAGAGAGCGGGTTTAAGGGATCATGCGTATTGAGAAACAAGCTCGTTAAATACTGCCGAAAGTGTCAACCCCGATGCTCCCTGAGCCAACGCTTTCCTGGGAACCAGTTTTTACGTATCTTCTCTCCCCATACTGGAGATGTTGTCAGTCCGTTGAATTTTGGATCTCCTTCAAGGACGATTTCCTGTTGGTTTGGACTCAAAGCATTTTCTTCGATCACGGGTTTCATTCATTCAGCAGAGATGCCCAAACCATCTATTTGGTTCTTTTTCGGGTTATCCTATAGAGAGGCAACCTTGCCCTCTCATTCTTGATAAGATCTGCTAGATTCCGGAGGTACCTCATTTCAGGTTACGGTATATTTATTTATTTATATTATTTTAACCGCAGTCTCCTCATCCTCATTTACTTCTTCATCATAATTAGGCTTTGGTTCACACTATAAATATATGAAACATCAATAATGCCGTTTAACATCACCAACGGTACGAGTAAGTCATACAGATGGCCCATCCAAGGCATTTAGATATGGAAGGCTGCCTGCATTACAGCTCCTTCTTCTCTTCCAGCACATAACACAGGAATCATTCGAGGCCCATTAGCGTTGTCTATTCTCTCATAACAACAAACCAATAGTAACACCACTCTGAAACATCAAAAATAGTGATAAATAAATGGAACTTTGCAAAACAATACGTCACCTATAGTCTAATACTTACAAGTACTATTACTACTAACGAACACTTAACCTATAAGTTTTCTATCAGCACTGTAAACAAATAACAATACATGTTTGCAGTCAAATAACAAAACTTATTAATATTATAAATCCTACAAAATAATTGTTCTTCGATACTGTGAACAAGTGCAATACATGTAAACAGTTCAAAAGAGAGTAACACTGCCTCTCACTAATTGACATCGTGCTCGAAGGTTAGAATGGAGTAATGTTCGGACAGGTGGAACAATATCGTATTTTCCTTAGAACGTGAGACTGGACTTACTAGAAGATTGATAGCTTAGGGTGGAATTTCCATAGGGTGTAGGACGTCCTTAGTATCCTCTCAAGACCAATTAAATGCTCAAATGCATATTCACGAAGTTTTGGAATCGTAGACATTACCACATATCTAAGCGTTAAATAGTGCCACATTCCAGTGAGAATACTAGGTCTTCTTTATATATTTATTCAGCTGACATAACGCTAGATTAAATATTACCATAGAGAACATGTAAATATGGTGTGAATAATCTTTAATTCCAGAGTTTTTCACGCCCTCTATGCACGAGCCCTAATGTAACAATTTTTTGTTGTAAACTAGACGCAATATATTTTACGTTATAGAATGGTGTTCTTTAATATACTTATATTCTAATCTATACAATAAATATATCGATATAAATAAAATACTACAACAGTCATTTAAAATCTGCGCTCTACGCAAAAATTTAACTGAAACATTATGTTCAACGCTAAAAAATCACACAAATCTGTACCTTGATGCACTAACTTTCAACTTTTGATAAAGTTTCACGAAGCCATTTAAATAGATATCATGTATAGCACTTAAACAAAATAATCGGGTGCTCAGAAGTGTAACTAGTGCTATGAGATTTATTATAAAAAACGGAAATACCCTCATTTTTAAATTTGTTAAAATTAAAAAAAAGAAACCTGTATTTTTATACAATATAGCACCAACATTTGACGATAAAACGCGTCTAATGCCAGAGCCAGACAGCTCAATTTGTTTGTACATGTTTGTCCTTGAAATCCACAAAATACTACAAAACTTTGCTCAGTTACACAAAGTCCCCAGCCATTACATGTTTATTGAAATGAATATTCAAATGAAGCTATGTCTGGCTCCGGCATAATAGTAGATTTATTAAGTAGATACAGCCAAGGATACCTTCTCGCTCTTATCTTATAAACCGTGAATCCACACCGAAACTTTTGGGGCTCCTTGTTAGTATTTATTGATTATCACTCATCGCTCTTTGTTAATTTACGTCACCGCCAATAGCATACAGTAACAAAGACTAACATTTTTGGTCGTATCATCCCACGTTATTGATTCTATTTTACGTTACTTAACAAAATATTTTAAACATCGTAAAATAATTATACCCACAACACATCATGTACGGCTGGACCGATTTCGCTGATTTTTTTTTCGTTTTGTTTGATATTGTCAGGAGAAGGTTCTTATGAACGAAAAAAATAAAAAAATTGCACGGATAATTAGAAATTCAAGTATTACTTAACCACCATATTAAATGATTTCTAATGTAACGTGAACGGGGCGGGGACTGGAATGGGAATATAATATGATACTAGAATGTAGTAAATAGTAAGTAATTCAATGTTCCGAGAAAAGAACGTCTGCCGGATCCGCTAGTATTAAATAAATATACAGATTTATGTACAGCAATTGCTGTACATAAATCTAATGCGAAAATTTACTTAGAAGAGAAAATGGAGATCAATCACATCTTTCCACAGGAGGAAGAGGCAAAGCACCTTACAACACTAATGGACGTCATCATTGAAAATTTTAATTGTTATGTGGAAAGGCACACCAAGATGGAAGGGTATTCGGCAAGGGTACTCAACCACGGAGAGGAAAACCTTCAGTCCAGGCTAGATGGAGTTTTATTTATTATTCGTCGGGAGGTGTATATATAGTGATCGTACTTAGAAACTTCGCTAGCGTAAGTTGGATTCTTTATGGTACGTGACAGTGTTTGTACCGCGTCCGTCGACCTGTCCATACAGCGCCATCTAGTTTGCTTTGATGTATCTTTCCACTCGACATCATCGCCATCTCCTTATGAAGCCAGCAGCTACAGTTATTTATTGTACGTCTATCAAAAGTCAAAGTTAGTGTCCAAGTAGATTGCTCATTGTACTTCATCTAAATCTAAACAACAATATACGATTTACTTTACATTTCTTTCCTACTATCTATACACGTTTCTACCCACTACGTTTTGTTTGATACTTCTGAATACTTCAACTAAATAATGCTCGTTCGTAGATCTTGTGGCGTGCAATCTAAAATAAAGGACATTGGTTAGTTGGCTAATAAAAGACGAGCTTAAGAGGGGCAAGACAACGTATGTCGGGTCCGCTAGTATCATATAAAAGGTCACTCTCATAAATAAATAAAAAATTTAAATCCCGACTGTAACCAATTTTCATTCGAAAATATTCGTTTGGAATTTAAAGTGAAAACAGAAGGATTAATCGTTGTTCGAATAAATTGAACAATAATCCTTCGTCGGAACGTAACGAAATAAATTCGTTGCTATTTCCGTATATCGTTAGTCTATATTTTGTACGTAATAATATCAACAGAAGATCGCCTCCTGGTCGAAATACGGTCATTACTTGATATTATTTACATTTGCGTACCATATTTTAGCTTATATAAAACTATATACGAAATTTTAATTATTTGTATATGCAACGACATTTTCATGTTTGACAATTAATATACATACGGTCGTCATAAATTTGCTTTGACACCATTTTATAGTCAAACGTATACATGTGTGTATAAATCGTTTGGCACTAGTGTGCTCGTAGTTTAATTTTAATGCATATTTTATAAAAATATGCATTCGAACACCCTCCTCTATATAAAAAATAATTGCGCCAGATTTTATATTCCTCATTTCGTGCAATTTTCATAAAATGGTACCGAAAGTTTTTGCTTCACGTATTAATATATATTTTATAGATTTGAAACACAAATTGAGTTCCTCAATAGCTCAGCGGTGGCAAAAAGTGGACTGAAATCCCTAAGAATCCGGTTCCAACTTAAAATCTTGTTAGTAAAGTTTATTGAGTTTTAAATTTAATATTGAATTTCCTATGAGGCATCTTAGACTGAAGTAAACAAACTAAAAGTAAAAGCAACTGAAACTCTGTTCAGTAATAAGCAAAAAATCTAAAAGAGAAGTCATCTCATTAGTGAGTTCAAGAATAATATACAGAGACAGGTAACGTCATTTATAAGGGTTCATATTATTTCAACGTCTACCGTCCGTTTTATAGATATTTTATATTTTAATCTTCACCTTAATGCCGGAGCCAGACATAGCTTCATTTGAATGATCATTTCAATGATCATGTAGTGTGGCCGGGGACTTTGTGTACAAATATTCAAACATCTTAATATCCAAACTTACAAACTATCGACTTTACGACATTAAGAACACCTTTTGTGCGGTATATTTAAATTTTACTTTCCTAAGTGTCCTTTTAAAAATCTCCGGGTCCTTTTCTTCACATTAAAAGCCAAATTAAACAGCTCACTACGAGAAGAGCTCCATTTTATTATAATAGAATAGCTTGATGAGAGCTTAAGTGGGATAATTGAGGCGGCCACTCTGTTTATCTGTCACATTAAATATTCTCGGGACATTGAGAAGGACAGAAGGCAGGACTACTTGGAGCCATAGAAGTAGTAGTCGTCGTAGTAGTAGTAGTGGTTGCATAGGAAAATGAGTGAAAGCATTGGCAGAATGTAAAAGAACTTGAGGAAGATGTAAAAGTGAGCCTAAGAACACTTATGTATCTGCTAAAATAGTAGTAATAGAAGTAGTATTAGTAAAGGAGTTTCATTAGTAGTAGTGGCATTTATACAAAAGCACAAAGAAGACTAAAAGAGGAACAACTAAGTCTACAGATTTCATCTCTCATTTAAATCAATGACATAATCCCTCGTCCCGTCATGTTATCGTCTTTCAGATTACTCTTTGGTTTTCCCTCATGTACTTGGTCAATTACTATAGCAACGTCTTGAACTATGACTATCGGAGAGTTTTGTTAGCGAAGCCGTCGTTTCTGTTTCGTGACGAGGAATATGAAATCCTCTCATTGATTGATCGTGCGCTCCAGCTCGATCCCAACGATGAGATGAACATTTTCATACACATGCTGAATCATATCTAATCCCTTGATGTTGAATAAAATATTTACTCCGTCGACGTAAAGCTATTAAACTTCCTGTAAGTCCGTATTTTTCGACTATATTATATTTTCGGTAAGATAATTTTGCTTTTTATTAGTTATTCAAGGACTCAAAAAGTGAACGGTCATTATGAATTTGTCCACCAATCTTTATCGCATGGAAAACGCTCTTTAATAGTTATTTTTAGTTGAATTTGATTATATTGTAGTTACATTTGAATTAAAATACGATGTAAGTATGTTAATTAGCTGAAGTTTTTACTGGGATACAAAGGTTTTCACAGTATAGTCCTATTAGCTCTTGTAGACGCAAATTGTAAGTTCATCTATATCGATTGTGGCTGTAACGGGAGAGTGTCTGATGGCGGAGTATTTAAAAATAGTTCGCTTTACAAGGCTATTAATGTTGGTAATTCGTTGAACATTCGTAATCCTACACATTTGCCCGGAAGAAACAAGAATATTCATTACTGCATTATTGGTGATGATGCCTTTGCACTCAGTCACAATTTAATGAAGCCCTATCCCAGATCAACTAAAATACATCCATAATTCAGCATTTCAAAGTAGCAGGTGAAAGAGTCACTTTTTTCTCCGGGAGTGTACCTATGTTCCTCTGTCCCACTGTTTCTCTGGTTTCTAAGAACTGACACAGACAAATGTCGCTGTTCTCTGCACACTCACCAACGCCTCTGACCTGGATATATCGAATGTATTGTTATTTTGAGATTTTTGCACGGCACGATACCGGATCAGACAATATCATTAATAACAATATACGTGTGTCACTTTTCCGCCTGCTGGAAATTAAAGAAGTACCTTGATAGCAACGGTAAAAGCCAACTGAGAGCGCCAGAGATCGCGAAAGGAGCCAAAAAGCTAAGAGCAGCAAGAGGAAGCCTCAAAGGTTATATCGAAAGCAAAAAGACAGCACTTCGTGGAGAGTATGAGCGTCATCAGGTAAGTCTTCACTGGGGGGTTTTATGTAGCATGCGTTGAGGTCGTAGCTTAGCAAAGGTGCCCATTCATAGTGGGTACCTGCTACGACCTCATCATCACCTACATGTGGCTTGTAACGGCGTATTTATTATTTTTTATCCACGGAAAAAGAGGATTTATTTTGGCCGCGGTTAAAAATCTGCAGCTGGAAATACAAAGACGAGGTTCATAATTAGACGGTTGCAAATAAAGTTGGCTCTCATTTCAAAAGCTCCTTTCCCTTTAACAAAATAAACCGATTAAATGTTGCCAGTGCCAGATGTCCACACCAGCTACAGGAACATTATAGTTACATTAAGTAAAATAAAAAAGGTATTTGTGCAGGGGGATTAGAAAAAGGACTGGAAAATCAATATTTAGTAAAAGTTCGTATGAAAAATTATTGGTAATAAAAAAATCACAAGCAGTAATCAACTCTGGAATCTTGATACGCTCTGGGTGAACACACTAAGCCTCCATAATAGACGTAACTGATCACTTAACAGATGCTTTGAATGCAGTCCACTTCTTTTCACAACCGTTAGCCAAATTAATAATTGGTTATATCGGAACCATTGGAAGGCATTTTCCTGGAAGTGTTTATTTTTTTCCAATGGCATCCAAGAAAGAAACATTGTTGCCTCTACAATATGTTTCACGAGGTCGTGGACGCCGGTGAACTCCCGCCCGACGAACTGCGCGCGAGCTACGACGAGCAGCTACGAGCGGTGATTGGCGAACAGGGAATCGACAGCATCGTCGATCAGTCTGACGTGGATCGCACGCGGATCGAAGCGCTCGCAGCGAGCGATTCACCGACGTTGACGCTCGAAGAAGGGGCTCGAATCCTTGCGCTCGACGACGACGAACCCGACGCTGATGACATCGTCGCCGAGACCCGCGAGCACCTACTCACACGATAGGTACGCCCTGAACTTCTATCTACCATATGAATTAGGTTATTGTAATTACTCTATTGTCGGCATAAATCTTAAGGACACAGGTACAAGTTCACACAGTGCAAGCGCGAGCAATGGAAAATTACATGAAGAGATGAAAGGAAACATCTCACATTTCCTCTGAACAAAGGTCATGGTACTACTGCGCTGGAAAATTATTATATTTCTGGGATTCTATTTAATACATTTTACTGGAAACTCTTTATTTGATAGGCCCAAATTAAATAGACTACAGACTTCCTGAAGAACGTGACCAAAAGTGACCAGTACGTTACGTTATTAAATTTTTTGATATTAACGTAAGAACTGACATACTAATCTCTAACTATAAATATATTTTAAGCGAATTACATTATTTCTCATGAATATTGTTTATAATACTGGGTTTTTATTATTTTTATGAGGGAATTTGAAGAGAATTACTTAATTTACTGAACCATTTTTGTTAAATATTCCAATCTTTTCCTTATTTTTCTTTTTCGTTTTTTTTCCACTAATAACTTATTTAGTGAGGTGGTTTTGGCGACAAGGTTCGTTTACAACAGAATAATGTGCAGCTTAGGAAGAGCGAGAGGGAAGATATTTAAGAAAACGTGAGTGAAAAGAATGGCTATACTCATTGAAATCGTTGCAGTGACATTCTAAATTCTCTTTAAGACTTGATACAGATCCTTCAGGTTGGACACAACCTTTAAAATAAATATGAGCACTGTTTTGCCACCGAAAACTAAAATCAACTTAATAAATTCGAGATAACGTGCTATTGTTAAATAATTTTAAAATGTCTTAAAATTTAAAATTGAATTGAGAAGAGGAAATCTTATAACATCGATTATTTCTGTATACAAATTCCATTTCCACTCTTTTCTATTTATTGAATACGCTTAAAATCGGTTATCACTTTTTCTAATTTAATTATCGTTGGTTATCACCGGGAAATTGAAAATTTTCAACATTTCCTGACCCACTTTTTATTTCAAGCCAAATTCAAAGTAATTTTATAAAATCAATAAATGTCATTGTAATGCAGCTTTTCTTGAGTATAGAACCTACTCTGGCTGGTGATATGCTGCTATATGATTTATTATATACTTCATAGATTGGCATAAAGATAGATAAATAATGATAACAAATACTCCCTAGATTTACAACATACTTTGTATTAATTTTACATTTGCTTTAAGATGTAAATTTCATACATTTTTTATTTCGTTCATATGTTCACTACGGTCACTCGTGTGCAAGATGAGATGAGAAGTGTTACAGTCATCTGTGAGCCAAGCAGTCACTTTAAAGGAAACGTTGTGTAGCACACATTGCTATTTGTCCCTAAAAAGTGACCACAAATTAATGTTTGTGTTCAACACAATAGGATGACCATCAATATACATATATAACAACATTATTGAGACACTTGCGATGTTATTGGAAAATCATTTTTATTTATTAAATAATCCACATAAAAATATGTTAATGCTAATGCAAATATCAACGTTTTCGAATTAATTACCAATTCAATAAATAGATTTCATTGGTTTATAAAATTATTTCCGCAATCTATGGTGTATATATAGAATCTAAGGCTATTAATCAGATAGCTTAATATCTCATGGCACGCTCTTCACTATTCATCCCATTATCTATTAATTGAAATAAAATAAAGCTTAAGTTACCATAGATGTAGAAATACGTGCCATCAGTGTGGCACGTCAAATAATATAAGAATGTGTTATATTGCGTGAGTGTAAATATGTTTAGGTGTGTTAATGTATTTTAATATTTTTGGATACTTTTATTTTGAATTTACTTAAGATATTTATGATACGCCTAGGGAAATCATTCAGGGAGAAAATTATCTGCATATGTATAAGATTCCTAATTGCTATCGTTAACCAGGCTTGGTAGTAATCAAGTAAAGGACATTTGATTTTGGTAATATACACAAGGAAATTGATATTGCAAAATTAAAAAACTTACAGCAGGAGCTGTATTCAGACTGAAAAGATAATATCTTTCTATAAATTTAATGCATCACAATAATTAGAATTAGCAATCTTTCCGATTTAGATGGCTAAATTGGAAAAAAATTTGATGTTTTTCTTTGGTTCACACCATACGTTCAATAATAATTATTCGCTTATAATGCAAACTGCTCTAACCAAAGGTAGTTAGTGTATCTACTAACAATGTTATCGCTAGAAAAAGATCATCAAACACTAAATTACTAATAAATAAAACATTTACCCAACACTACTAGGCTTTTATAAAAATATGTATTTCCATACTTGATAATTTGTAACTTTATCAATAAGTATAATGTATAATAGGAGTTAAGGAGGAAAGTAAGTAGAAAGTAAAGATGTGGTTATATAATTATATTATGGTAATCTCAAAAGCTCAACCATAAAAGGGCGAATTCGATCGTAGACGACCATAGATATGCTTGCTTCTAAAGCAAGCGTCACGCTTAGTACATAAGTATGAAACTTTATTAAAATTAGTATCGATTTTTTATCTCTTTCTGGCCTGTTGTTGGACACATAACGCAACGCACGCACAAGATATCATGATGGTTTTGGCCATATTAACAAGTGTTTGGGCATTTTGGTTTATTTTACTATAAAAAGTATACTTTCGTAACACTTTGGATTATTATACTCTTTTTTTGTCAACAGTAAAAACAAACGTAACGGTATCGTCACAAATCCAGCGATGCGGCTTGTAGCTAATGTGAGAAATGGTTTAGGTAAGTTGTTTCTTCTTCCTACCGTTATCCCAACCAAGTACCAGGGTCGACTTGGGTTGCAGAGGATGTGGCTGTGAGGCGAGTTAAGATGACCAATTGCCGTCTGAAGTCATTCCCGGAATCCCCACAATCTCATATTAGTTTGCAAAAAAAGAAGATTATATAAAAACCATTTATTTATATTAAATAGCTTGACAGTATTTTCTTATACCAGCCGTAACATCTTGTCATGTGAGTATCTCTCTGTGAAACTCTGCCTGTTAATTGGACCTGAATGAAATAAATGAATACTCTGAACAATACTCTCTGTTTGCCCTCCTTGCTATGTCTGCAGCAGAAGACAAGGTGGAGAACAACATCCCGCCGGTCCAGTCTTCGAGGCCAGCTAAACGGCAACAGGCCCAGCTGAAAGCCTGGAGAAGGGATGGGCCAGAGCAAACAGAGGAGCAAATTGAAAGCCACACGCAGCAGAGAGAGAGACGAATTTAACAAATGTCTTGGTTAATATCAACAATGAACTCTATTATGTTTCTTCCTCCGATATATATATAGATTGTTTAACGACTGCGTTTGTTTTGTGTCATCGAACATTGACGTTAACTCTCACCGCCACGCTGTCGGGTGGGTCTTTATATTTGACTCATTCGGGTCTCAGCAGATCAGAAGTAGTCTAGCTGTACTAGACACTGCACTTACCCAAGTGCTCTGAACTGTTATAGTTTTAAGCCAGGTGAGAGTATTTATTTTATTGTCCGTTGTCTTTGAAACAGTACAGCACAACCATGTTGTGTATAACTATTTTTTTTTTAGGATTTTAGAAATTACATGATTTGATTAAGTTTTGCTTATTGGTGTTTAATTCTATCAACCCCACCTCTAACTAATTTCTTTTATCTGCATCAAACCATTATCCTTGTTCGTCCAAAACCATTGACCATATTCGTGCCACACTAATGGAATGTCTTCTATTGTACAAGCATGAAAGATACTGTCATACAGTACACTATTGTTGAGACCACAGTAAACCAAATCAAGTCAAAGGTTTTGATTAATATTTTTTATATATGCCATTAGGCGGTTACCATTCACGTTAAAGCTGAAGAATACCCAGTTACACAGTTACATTGCCATCGCCACTTGTAGATATGTAGTGTCCGCCACAATCCAACCAACTTTTCTGTGTAGACATAAAAACGAAACACCCATAATATGAAATATTGATGCAAATTGTATTCTAAAATGGTGAATAGATTTACATAACATAATTGACAAATGTACAATAATTACCTAAAAAAAACAAATATAAACACAAACCGAAGAGCGAAATTATCGCAGATTACAGTGCGTTTGTGGGCCCAACGTTTTAAACCTAAAAGAAGTCAGCGTTTGATGCAAAACATTTAAAGATGGACGAAAGAAGCTGAATGATGATCCAGAGAAGGAAAGAAGCAGACAAGAGCTTCACACATTGATGACAACCGCATAGTTGTCACAACTACTTCAGCTTGCAAGAGTCCGATAACTCCAGGCACCTCAGATGTCAACGTACTACAGACGCCTTTCAGATTAACTTCGATAATTTTTTCGTGCTATGAATCGCCACAGTGTGTGTGGAGGGTAGGGGGAGAGGGCATTTTGTAAAACTGATGGAATAAGGACATTTGAGGTTAGGGATTTAAAGAGATGGAAGACAAATATATATTGTTAAATACGAATACAAACACACATACCTGTTTCGGACTTATTAGTCATCGTCAGTGTGTAATACGGGAGTTTGAACTGAAAAATGTTCTTTGGAAAACGCGTAAAGGTTGCACAACACATATCAGAAGATAAAGGGAGTTCAATACAATAACCGTAAGATTAATAAAGATTAAATATCCAACTTAGTTCTTTCTTTTTGACGAATAAGAATTTTTTCTTCAACATTAAAGAATCGGATGAAAAATTATTTCGCAGTACTTCCGGCTTTCACGAAAGTATTTTCATTGAAATGCACTTTGTTTCAGCATAAGCTTGGATCTCATTATCTACTTCCTTAAACAATTTTAGTAGTAAAATGTTCCATCAACCTGCCATGTCGCTAACACTCAATAATCACATTCCACACTTTATCGCCCCCTCTCCAACATTCGGAGCCGCTTCTATTCCCGCCGGGGATGGCGCACGCGCGCATCCCCGCAGCACTTTCCCCGTGGCAATCCCGCGGGCGGCGACGCCGACGTTTTCTGTCGCGTTCAGAGGTTCGACATTTGGCACCAAATCCGCGCTGGCATCCAGGCAGTGCTCCGAGAGCAGAGGGGCTGGGGGCTGCTCGGCTGCATCTGCGATTCTCGCCGGTCGCGATCCTTAAGAACTGTCACGATTCCGGATCCACGAACAATGGCAGACGCTTTGTTGAGAACGGTACGACTTTAGCTAAAGACGAAGAATGGAAGAAGCAATTTTTGTAGAAATCATACAAATAAAACGATCTGTCGACAGTTAAATTCGCAACATCGTTTAGAAAGTCACGATCGAAGTGTAAATTCGTTGAATATTCATAGAGTAATTACTGTAATTTCATTTCTGACAAGCGGACGTCCTCGCTCGGCGAGGGTACAAAATCTTTTTCGGTAAAGTTGTACAGGACGGCATTGGCTTACCGGGTAATCAAAGTGAATAAAAAAGCAGGAAGACCATGAGGATTTCATTGATTACCCTTTTCTTTTATTGCCATATCACCCTGTTTTAATTTGAAAAAGACTAAATCGCATGTTATGGAAACCTTTTTTTCTCCAAACAGAGCCTGAACCACCAAAAGCCTTGTGTTCATTGTTGATGGCCCTGGTTACTGCCTCTCTTCTTTCATCATGTGTTCATCCCTCTGTGCACACATCCACAGGAGACACAGTCCACAGAGAGTTTAACATTAGCACCATGTGGGATGCATCAAATCTTTCCTTGGTACAGGTGTTGTTGTAAGAATGATACAAAGTAAGGTGTTCTAACTTTTGGGGAACGGTACCCTAAAAACGATATTATGATAATGTGAAAACGTCATGCGGGGATTATGGGAATACCGCCATAATATGGAATTTTTCGCGCCGCACCAAGCATTTGAAAGCCTATCAATCACCAGGATTACGGGGACCTTTATTACCTTTTGTAACATCCGAACCATTCCGAAATTAATATTGCAGCCTCGATTTTGAAGCCTTAATAGCTTAGCGGTAGAAGCGAATTGTAACTGTTAAGTTTGATTCTCGATCAGAGCTATTAAGGCGCTCCCTTCTAGTAAAAGTTTATAAAAATAACTAATTGACTAGTGTTGGTTATTAACAATACAAAGACGTGGTTGAACTGTCTTTATTGGTTTTAAGGACCTCACTGAATAATCACAGATACAATTAACGTATTGCTTTCATAGGCATCCACAACTTCCATCTCTTTGCAGTCACGACAAGCACCAATAGCACTTGTTAATAATTCTCAGTTATGGTAGCACTGTTCTAAAGATCATTTCATTGGTGCCGCCATTACCGACAGTAACATTCGCCTTATGCCGGCGCCAGACATAGCTTCATTTGAAAGTAACTGCGCAAAGTTTTGTAGAACTTTATAGTCTTCAAGGACAAAAATGTACAAACACTTTGAGCTATGTCTGGCTCTGGAATTAAGTCATGTTTATCATGGTGGTAATAGACATTGTACACAGATTACATACTGAGGATAAGTCAAAACAACTTTTATAATTTTAATTTTAATTATAACTAACACTAGATAGTCCTTGTTGTTTTAAAATGGCCATAGCGACACGTATAGATGCTTCATGTTAAAATTTCATAAACTACATTACCATTTAACATCGTATATTGGAACTACTGGTAGAATAGATAGCTAAGCTATTTGTACTATGCGACCGAGATAAGGACATGTTAAATTTAGCGTCCTAAGTCAACAGGGCCAGCACGTGACGTTCCGAGTACATCTGTAAACAACACTTAAGCTACATTCGTACCCTTTATAGGAGCCATCTTGACGCTGAACAATCTGGAAGGTTTTATTGCCTCCTTGCTTCGATTTTCACCGACAGCCATGAACTATTTAAAGATTTATTGCTTTGTATGCAAATAAATTGCCTCTTATTCTATATACTATTTCCTAATTCTTATATAACCGATTAGAAAATTATTATGGTTTGCAAATATTATTTTAACGACAAGTTAAGAATGCTGATATTGTTTAACAAGGAAGTTTAAAGTTTAAACTAGAAATGGATGCTACGATACTTAATAAGTGTGGGGCATTGAACAAAGTAAATTTTTTTTTAATGTTAGTAACATTATTTTAAATTTTTAATGCAAAAACGTTCATGTTGTGGTTCAAATGATTACATTGAAAATAATGCATACTACCTTGATAGATAATTAAAAGGGGGAACTAAAATGTGCGAGGTGTTGCTTTAACGCTTGATCCCACTGGACTCTCGTTGCACACAATTTTATGAATACAAGCTTTACGCTTAGTTGGGAAGTGACAATATTAGGTATTTCTATAAGTATTCCTACGTATTCTTTTACAAACGCAGGACATCGTAACAAAATTTTCAAAAAATTTATAGATTGAAAAATTTGATAGGTTATTTTTGGATATGTACTTGTCTAACACTCATAAACTTTAGTTTTCAGTTAAACGCGAAATTCGAACAATCCCATATCAAATATATGAACTGTTATTAAAATAACTTAGACTGGAAGCTAATGATACTCCCATGGCGACTAGAGTCGTAAATTCAAACTTCAACTGTCTCCCAAATCAGCTAGGTTTCAAGCGAACAAAAACATGACCTTTATAATAACTAATCAAAGATCTAATTTTAAATGAAATTGGAAAAGATATCCATATATTGGAAAATTTACAGAGTAGTGTCACAAAAATATATTGTATTTTCAAAAACATGACTAGCAAAGGCTAAGAAAACTAGCGGTCAGCATTCTTAAAACGCGATCAAAAGAACGATCTTGTAGAACCTTTATATTATCATAGGATATTGATCTAATTATTGTCTAGATTTATGTTCTTATAGTGAAGAGCCTTAATAAGGTCTCGCTTGGCAGTTAGATCAAGATGCGTTATTGATAGAGATAGCACGTATAGTGAGATTAAATATAGTCCTCGCCTGCTACGGCGTAATAATATATTATTATTTATTTTTAAATGTTTATGATTTATTATTATTTATCAATAAAATAAATAATAATAATGTTTTCTGATATGTGCATCTTTCAAACTTTACTATCTCACAAAAGTTTAACGCCGATGCCGACAGAATCCCCACACATTTTGCGAAATGTTCCTAACCGATAAAAAAGTCGTAAACCTGACGGACGATTCTGTAAGAGTTTCTTACGAATAAAAACCGAATGAGTACTTGTGATGATGAGATTTGGTAATAGAGATCGGCTCAAACGTTTTGTAGATACCCGAATTTATTTAGATAAACAATTTGGATTTCTAGTAAACAAAACGACGTCTCGCCTCCGAAACTTTTCGGATTTAAGATAAAATGGATTGTTTAGACTTTTGTTGCATTTGTTTTGTTGTAAGACTTTCAGGTTTTTATGACATCTGAAATAGGTGATAATAAAAAGTATAGCAAGTAATTTACCAATCAGATGTTAACATACCAGACATCCATGGCTACTAGATAAAAAAATTTGAAAAACCATTTGCTACGACTGGTATATCGAATAGTCTATGTGAAAGCTCTATGTGAAAGCCTATACTTGCGTATCTGTGATTGTACTAATGAGATCTGTTTAAACATTGTTTTTCTTTAAAAAAATTATAATTTCCCTCCTAATACTGTTTTAAAAAAATATCACATTTGAGGGAGATATAACAAGAACACAGAATATAATTAGCCTCGATGAGCGCAATAATCACTGGTTTACGTATTGCAGCGTAGGAATGTCTTTTTCCCCGTTAACTTCGAATGAAAAGAGTGTCGTTGCTTTAAACCGGCGCTTTCCAAACATTTTCTTGTTATTCTGTCAACGCGTAAAAAAAACATTTCCCTAATTTAAACCAGCGGTTCTAAAAGCTAAAGAGGTCAAAACCACAAATGCACTCAGGGATTATAAGTGTTTTAGCTGCGATTATGGGGAGTTCTCCGCTTAGATAATAACGATAACCTCGACGAAATTGAGGTAAGCAATTGTCAAAGAAAGAGCCACTTTTTTCAGTCTCATGTTTGCTGTTATCGGAGGAGTGTCTTTTGTCACTATGTTTTTACAAGTAAGCCTTAAAACAAGAGTCAAATATCCGTCCTACAATTTGATTTTTTAGAAACGTTGTTGTAAAAGCTCCATTCTTTCTGAACCAGGGATTCTGCTTTGGGAAATCAGGGGAACTTTTGACGCTGAAACTTCGACTTAAGGCATTTACTGCAATCATGAGACAGGTAAATATAAAGTTAGGCAAATAGGCATTGCTAAATACAGTGAAACGTACGGCAATAATGAGAGGACACATGTTTGTTTGCACAGCTTGAGACACACATGGACTTTGTTTACATGTTTATCACTCAAAAGGCTGGAAAAAAATAACATAAAACCTTATGCTTTTGCAGTCAGATTACCTTAGTAGTTAAAACCTCAATTACGATTCGATAAAGGTTAATCATGCAGGCCTAATTTCTACTCTCAAACCTACATAATGACATGCAATGACAAACACGGGCCTTTTTTATGAAACTTTCAATGTCAAAGCTAGCGCATTGTCCTGGAAATAAAATATTGTAGTAGATATACCTACATATGCTACTATTATATAAGTGGGAGTACATTTTGGTTTAACACATTCAACGATATTACCGAGTTCTTTAATAATTCTTTTGCATATTCAAAACTATATTCAGACTTGTTCAGATTACCTAACTTTTTTATGTAGGTATGTTCTGGAAATATAGCCTATGTTTGTTCCAAGTAATCTCCGAAACGGCTTTAACTATTTTCGCGGGACTAAAAATGTGTAATTATATCGCCCATCCCTAAAACACAAGTGTCTGAGAAGAATTGTCTTTTACTTATCTTTAAACAATTGCCTTTAAAATCCTACCCCACAAGCAGAATGGAAAATATGTACTTTTGAAAAATGATTTTCTTGGTTTAGATAAATGTCACATGTTTTTAAGCTATCTGATATAGAGTAATTGCAGCTATAACAATAATGGATCACTGTGATCCACCTGTAGTAATGGACAAATATTTTTACACACCACTCTTAACAGAGTAGAGAGGAACTCAGTGGGAGGATGACTGCTTTATTCTAATCAAATTTGAGCTTTGACTGAAGCATTTACAGTTCAGCAGCTGTAGGGCAGTTTTAAAGCAGATTTTAACCACAGACAAAAAGGATAGGATCACAGAGTTTGTGGAGGAAGGACCAGTGTCTCCCTGTGTGTCCTGAGCTCAGGCCTCATTAAAAAGGAAGATAGAAGCAGAATACAGGTACAGTATGTTCAGTATGGCATGAAGGATTGTGGAACTAAATATTTTGAGCCCCGAAAATGTATCGGCTATATCTAATTATAGAGTCCATTTATCCTTAACCAATCTTAAACATATGGAAACATTGAGGTTTGTTAAGCCAACCGCACTTTCTACTTCATTTTTCAATACCTGCACGCTTAAATACAACACAAACATGTGTACACCGGCTTGTTACATTTACGTTGCCATCTGTTGCATTATCTGTACACACTCGTGCTTATTTAACAACTGCTGTTGAGTCGACCACGTTATTACGGATCTGTTCATCTTTCGAACGCGAGCTACAAAAATATTTATAAAATCAATATACAAATGACTTGTGTACTTCTGTCTAGTGTTTATTACTTGGTAGTGACCGCATTGTAGCCAATGATTAAACAGAACCATAACTATGTAGAGTTGACATTCAACCGCAAAATTTTAGCCATCAATAAAGGCTATAAACTTAACAAAAAATGGATGAGAACTTACATAATTAGCTACATTAAGTCCTTACTAACTGAGCTAACTCACACCGTGTTGACACAAGAACTGGACCAGAGTTGATAAAAACAAAATTTTGCTGCTAATGACGGTGGTGGAATCTATACTTCATCAAGCAATGCCTTAGCAGTGTCTGATACTGTGATTTCAAACAATGTGTCATTAAGCGATGGTGGTGGAATTTATACAACTGTTACCGCAACTTATAATAATCTGAAGATTGCTACTTCTGTTAGTTTCGCTGACAACAGGGCTTCTTTCTCGACGGATGGGGTTAATGCCTCTACATCTGGTAAGTCTGATTCTTATGTACCTGATGCTGGCACAGTACCAACATCCATCTACTGCATTAACTTCTGAAATGTGACAGGTGCATTTTTCAGCCCAGACAACATCCTCATGAAGTTATAGCGTTGACGTTCAAATGTGAATGCCGTTTTCACCTCGTCCCTAGGGTGCATTCTTATTTGGTTGTATTCCTAAATTCCCTTGGTGGTAAACCTTCAAGTTTAGAGTGCTAAATATTATTCAATCTATCCTGAATATCTTCAAATCCCAGGATACCTCTCATCTATTCTATTATCGTTCAACATCCGGTAGCTGATCACTAGCATCCCTGCCAATCGCTCGGTGCCACCATTTATCAACGGCCATAATCTGCAACAGTTATTCATAACCGAGGATTTTTTGGCACACAGCTACCGTGGAGTCGTGTTTAATTATGTTGCGATATTTTTTTTTTTCATAAAAAATACTAAACATTTGGGTTTTTCTATGTTATTAAGGGCGATTGAGTCCTTAATTTACATTTTAATTATACTAAAAAAATGTTACTAATGAATTAACAACAATCTGTTGTATCGTGCAATCCTAGAACATTTTAAGGAAACTAACTGGATCGAACTGGAAAGACTGTTTTGGAAACTGTTGCATATTAGATTATAGACGAAATGATTTGCAAATAACATATGTTAAATCAATGTTGCTCTATGATACGACTGTTTATTTTTTCATATTTATGGCTAAAATATAAATTACGAAATGATAAGAAAATATGGCGACATTTGTTCGTTTACAAAATTTTATAATGACGCAATATGGCAGTGTTTGCAATCATCTTGATAAATGAATAAATATGGGATCACTATTTGTTCTGCACTTAAACTACTTCATTTAAACTACTGTCACACCACGCAGCTAAAACATCGCGACAATATGTTCATATTCAATTACGAGTACATCGAAAAAATTATATCCATTCACTAATTTATCATTTCACTATCAGGAACTTTTATTATATTTCTATATATAAAATTAAACTATCCAAGCTTTTTTTACCTTACTTTTCTTACACCACTGGATCAATTTGAACGAAATTTTGGGTGTATATTCCAAGAGGTTTCAAGATGGCTTGGAAGTTAACTGGATCGCTATAATTCGAAAACAGCTTTGTATATCTGACTTTTGTCTCTTTTATATTATTCCTATTACTTATGGGAAGTTTAGAGAAAAGCAAAAAGAAAGAAAAACTCAAAATAATATTTAAAAAATACTAAAAAATGCAGACTTGGTCTCAACTTCCAAATATTTCCAACAGATGGCGTTCATACTGTGTGTGTGTGTTGTGTGTGTACACCTTTCGTCTGACCGTAAATCGGGCAAGACGTCTGCCGTGTCTTTTAGTATAAGTAGGTATATTAATAGTGATAAACCCAAAACAAGTGTTTATTAATCTGTAAAGTTGGTTACCATGTAACTCCGTCATATTAGTTGAAATCAAATGAAATAGATGCCAAAAAAAGCGTCTGAACACATGACACCATGTTCAGTTTCCTCCAGGGTCGCCAGTTTTCTTCTATTGTGCTGAAGTTGAGTGAATAGTGGATAGAATACTTTATTTTTTAATCAATTGTTTATCTATAGGTAATCTTATAGCTTTAGTAATTATATGGCAAGTCATCTTTATATCAATTACTATCATTATAACAATAAATGTATTTTATTGGAATAAATATAAGAAAAAAAATCATAAACACTAATTAATTTCGTTGTTAGAATTCAGATCTGATTCTGATCTTAGTTATATTTTAAATTTTTATAAACTTTAAAAGCGAATAACCTAAATGAAAAACAATCGTATGAAAATTCTTCACAGCGTTAAAAAAGAGACATCAAGAACAATCAAAGTTTAGTGAAGGAACTCTATTTTTAAAATGTAGATGACCATTTTCAATAATCAATAATCTCACGTAACGTGTTTAATATTATAAATAATTCTTTTTTTTTTTCTATTTTTTTTAAATTTAATACAGTAACTATTCTACGGTTTTCGTTGTCCTGTCCCCTAAGGTGAAAGGTCGGATAGGGCACATGACGGTCAGCCGTGAATGGTACCAATTGGAACGCATCATTCAATAGACAAACCACGTATTTTTCAACTTATAACTATCCATTGCTGTTTTACAAACGCTCTACATTTATTAATCCCCACTGGAGGAGTAATGGTCGCGTAACATTTCAAATGCAACTTTGCAGGGACGTCTAGGCTTAGTAGTCGAAATATAATTGTTTCTAGTGCCTTCATTTTTAAGCTATTTATATCTTTATAGCTGAAGTAAAAAGGTTTATTTTCCATTGATATTCAATACAACATTTAATGTTATTAGATATTTTTCATTGTTTGTATCGAAAGGATCTGTTTTCGTGTGGGAACCGTGAATGTGGCCAATTTATTGAATTAGGAATTACCTTTTATGATGTAACATTTATGTATATAGAAAACTAGCTTATTCCTGCGACTTCGACCGCGTAATTCAAAACTCGCTCGTAGTAGTTCCTGTTAGATAACCTTTCACTTCTATATAATATAGTGAAATTTCGTTAAGTGTGACCCGGATAAGTGAGAAACCTTCATAACTGGAACTCATGAGGTCCCAATACTTCAGCGCTGAATTTCCTTTGCTAGAACCATACCTCTATATCTGGCATTCGTTCTTTTGGATTTATCGTCTTAGTTACCTCTTTAACTAAGACTGCAAGTGAATTTTATATTCATTGTTCTCGGTAACTGACATAACATCGTTATTCTTATTCTCACTTCAAATTCCGCACTTAACGAAAATTGGAACCACTTGCAATGACAATAATCAGGAGCCAACATTCAGAAGATTTATTAAATGGTCGTTTTAGGAAAACTTATTGATAGAGACATTTTTCATGCTTTCTCGCCGTCAACTTCTTTATTTTCCAAGGAAGAAGATGACGAGAAAATGGACTCGATACTATCGGGCATGACACAGATATTTATTTACTAGTTGTACCCGCAACTTCTTTTGAGTAAAATTAGGTAAAAATATGGATTCAATTTTAACGTGATAATATTAGGCCTATATTAGAAGATTATATGAGGCCTATAGCCTTCCTCGATAAATGGGCTATCTAACACTGAAAGAACTCTTCAAATCGGACAAGTAGTTTCTGAGATTAGCGAGTTCAAGCAAACAAAGAAACAAGCTCTTTTTCTTCTTCCTAGCATTAGCTCGGTTAAATACCAGGGTCCGCTTAGATTGTAGAGGATGTGGCTGTGGGGCGAGTTAAGATAACCGATTGCCATCTCTAAAATATCTAGACATAATGCTCTTATTCTAGCTCTAGCTCTATGTTCATATCGTCTAATCCCACCTTTAGATCACTTCAAAAACACATAGTATAGTTATTTAAAAATAATAGACAGGAACTTTCATTATGTTTATATGCAATGTATGTAACAGACTGTGAGGTAGAATAAACTATTAAAATATGCCCATAGGTGCAATCATGTCAGACTAGAGAGTGTTGGCTTTATCATACTTACTTATGCCAAAACAAATACCTACATAGCATGTCCGTCGACAAACAATACTTTCTAAGGGGCAATATCAACAGAAAGTAACGGAATTCTCGCCACATTTACTATCAAAGGGAAGGCCCGTGTTTACGCACGTAAAATAGTAGGTACCGAATAATGTCACCGAGTTATAAAAGTCTTGAGATTGTAGAGATTGCGAGGGTTCCGGGAATAACAGCAGTCGTTCATATCAACTCGCCCCACAACCACATCCTCTACAATTTAACCGTACTCTGGTACCAGACTGGAATAACGCTAGACACAAGAATGACTATCAAAGTAAAGAAAAAACATTATTTGGATTAATGAATTACAAGCAGGCTCAATAGCTTAACGATAGAACGACGGACTGTAATACGTAAATTGTTCGGTTCAAACCGAACCCCGCTGGGCTATCGTCTATAGTCTATAATCTATATTATAATAACTACAAGTGGGCGTTAATTACTGCGACGCAGTTTTTCTTGTTATTGTTATCGATGTGTTTTTGTGTCAACGCTAATGTACGATTTTTTTTTAATTTGTTATATCATTTCGTTGGTCAGGTTTTTTTAACTAGTGTGACAGAGCCATACGCATTAAAATGTTTTGGCTTAATTGGTAATGCGTCTGGGAGCTTAATTTATTGTTGCAGTTACAGGGTTTAAGTACTTGTATCCAATGTCATGAAAGAAAGAAAAAACAATCCCATCAGCAGACTTAAGTCGCAGACAATGATGTCAGCCCCCGTTGAGACTAAGCTAACTAAGAAAATATCATCAATAGATAGACACTTCTATGACGCCATTTCTAATCTTGTTAAAACATACAGAAACGACGTCGTATAAGACTTGTGCATAAATATAGATCTGACAAGAGTTGTTTTTATTTCTTAACGAAACACAATGTTGTCTTTTTGCGACTTTTTAGTCGCTGCTGCGATGTACCTGAGGGCCTAGTACGAACATTCTCGACAGTTTTACTTACTTTTACGTTCAAAACGAAACGTGAAATGAAGGTTCGTGTCTCAATTTTACGCGACTTACATGGCTGTAACGTCGAGGATTCGATCGACGTGTGAGTTGTGATTTCATTCGTGCTAGCAATATTTAGCAAATATGTTTTGTAAAACAGTTGAATTAATGTTTTTATTTGACGTTCAATTTCTATTGAACTATCAAGACAGATGATATTGTAATACCTTTAGACATCGTAGTACCTTTTTGACATTGTAATATTCTTTGACAATACAGCACAATTGTATAAACTTGACGTTGGTAAAATCTCATGAGGAACTTTAATTGAAATTTTTATTTTATAATTTTGCACGCCTTCTTATGGCAGATTGTACATCTTATAATAAGAACATTGTAACGGTCTGGCAAATAAAGTATTTGAATTTTAATTGAAAAATGTTCGTGTTAGGCCCTCTGCATTAAAGTAATTCTAATATTATTAAAAATACTAATCGTTAAAGGCTGTGCATACCCTTTCCCATCCGTTGCTTAGATTGCTGAGTTCTATTACCAAGGAATAAATTTCCGAATGATTTCAAAATTATGCTGACAAAGTTGCGAGTAAAACGTATTGTCTCATGGATAAACGTTAATTAGCAATGTAATGAAACGTTTTACTTAAGTTTAAAATGCTTCTGGGAAAGGATTTGTTAGGCCGCTATCAGAACAGCTTTATACCATCAGTTCATCGACCCATCGCCATTTATTTCTAGCTCGTCCTTGTCAGGTCATGGGGGTCAGATAACAATAGCGAGTTAATGAGTTTTTTTTGTACGTTATAAAATCGATTTACCTATGTTTGTTCGTTGCATGGACTAATGTACGATATAGGGAGGAGTTCGTAGCTTTATCGGTGGCCGGTATTTGGGAGATCGCTAGGTTAGGCAATTCTGGTCGGGTGATAGATAGGTGACCCTTTGTAACACTGGTTTTTTTTTTAATATCCGACCTTCTCTGTGTTTCGGAAAATACGTAAAACAGTGGCTCCCGATTAGTGTTACTGAGTAATATTAGTCATGAGATTGTGGGTATTCCGGAGATGACATCAGTCGGTAGGGAGTCATATTGGCTTGTTCCACCGCCACATCATCTGCAGTTTAAGCGGATCCTAGTATTAGACCGGGATAACGCTAGGTAGAAGAAAATTTTTAACCGTGCAGTGCGTTTTAGTATTTTATTGGTCGTAAGAGAAAAGAGAGAGCCATAGTGAGACAAGATTCCGAAATAGGAAAACGGATACTAATAAAATAGAACGTTTATTTGTCAAAAAATTGAGATACAAAAATCTGTTTTACAATAGTCCTGAAACTAGAAAACCCTTTATTTTAAAAATTGCCTTCCATAGAGAATGAACAGTTTTAACCTTATTATTTTATAATTAGCCTGTGGTGGCACACTGCGGCAAAGTCCTTCTCGGTCCACTTTCCCCTTTCTTGGGCCAATCTCATTCAGAACTTCCCCGCAAAGGCATCCAAATCATCCGCGCCACATCTTCATCGGCCTATCGGGAAAAAATGCCTTGTACTAAAGTTAAAATAATAAATTTGTGTGTGTGCCTGTTTGTGTGTGCGTGTATGTATGTATGGAGTCTAGGTGGACTTCGGAGGTTAACGATTCAATATGTGGACGCCATTATAGGTGGAAGTCTAGAATGGCGCCTAAATATCTTGGGTATTACTGGTTTTTTCAAGGTCGTCACGTCATGTGCATGAATGATATTTACGTAGTATTTAGCACTTCACGTTAACAATCCACTCTTTCCGTTCTTTCATATTTGCGGTTGTAAAAAAACGACGGTAAGTTTTGATTACGAAGCTTATAGAAGTTTAAATAAAGATCATTTTCCATTTAACGCGTTAAACATCTGTTACCATGTCAACGTAATTCTACGTTCTCTCATAGTTAGATATACTAGGTTTCGATTGTAAAGTTTTTAGTATCTATAAATACAAAAATCAATCGTTGTTTGTTAATCCTGCTAAAACTCAGGAACGCCTGAACCAATTTGAATTTTGTTTCTTTTGTTATATTCCCCTTATTTCCGAGTATGTTTCAAAGATAAGAAGGAAAGAAAAAGTCAAGAGATTATTTTAAAAATTCAAAAGTTCACATTTTCGCTGCGCTGCGGCAATGCTTTCTTTGCGCGACTGCGCTTTTATAACGACTCTTTTTTTTTGGAGCAATGTTCTGTTTTCAGCCCTATATATATACGTATACGGTATGCTTTCGCATAGACAGCGCTGAAAAAGCGCCAATGCCGAGATTTAACGCAACGTTTTCTTTTAACTCTCCTGCGAATGGGGGCTTACAGAGAGTGCAAACAACAACTACGAGAAGAAAAAAAATATACGTGCATTTTTGGGAAAATCGACCAAATTGAATAATTAACTTATTTTGCACTTAAGTACACTTTTTATCCAAAAATGCACTGCACAAGACATTCAGTTGAAGGACCAATCCAGCCAGCTGTAGTTTCCGAAGGGACAGTAAAAGTTCATACCTTTCAAAGGACGGAAATACATCTATAAGCCGGACGGTAGTGCAGTCGACCATAGATGTCGGTATTCCTTATAAGGTGAATCGAATCGAAAATGTATGTATTTCTAATACAGGCTAGGCTTTAACTGCGACTAGATATTGCCATATCAAAGTTACGATTCTGAATCAGCATTTTAATAGGTATTTCGTTCAACAGGCAATTCGGCGAATGTTTATAAAAGTCTATACATACCTAATTTTTCAAGAATAGTGTCGTTTCACAAGGCAAAATTTGTTTACGTCATTTCGTAGTCGTCAATCGTTATCAAAAAAAGGAAATAATTTAGATTATCTACATTGCATTATTACCGCTTTCACTAATCGTAATATTTCTAAAAGATAAATAAAGTTATGAGCAATAATTCACATATAAAAGTATTGGCACTAAAATTAAAGTCAAATCAAAAGAAACAAAGCATTTATTTGGACAAACAGAACCTGTCTAAAAAGAATGAAACATAAACGAGTTGAAAATTAAATAATGAATGGAATGCATATTTACATCTAAGAATAAAATTTGAGCTATCGTTCCTTTGATATTATACAAATGATATTGCCATCATCATTACAATATTTTAAATATCATCAAAAAAATATATATGGTTATTTCATTTGATATTTTTATATGATTGTTATCAATGATTGTATAAGTTGACTTAATTTTGGTTCCCATTATTTATTTACCCAACTTAAATCTATCTTAACAGGTTTAACCTAATTCGGTAATTAAGTAAACTAAGACAAATAATAATGAACATAAACAAAGAAAAAGAACTTAAATAAACAGACTTACTTAAAATATACAACTTGACTTTAATTAACTCAGTCTAGTTAGAATAAAGTTAGAATAAATCCAGCGGCTCAGCAACCGCGCTGAGGCTACCGAGGGACGAACGCACGAACTTTTCGAATCGAAGTAAGTGGACTCGTCGAGTTACTTGTTTACGAAAAGTTTATGCCAAGCCTTCGGATGGCTCTTCCATACTCCTTTACAGTTTGGACGAATAAGGATAAAGAATATAACTACTAATAATTGATAGAATCAGGCGTTACTTTGCGGAAATCCATGACACGCATGAGAAGCTAAACTACTTTGCTTTAATCCGCGAATGACGACGACGACGATGAATGACGACGTCATTCGCGGATTAAAGCAAAGTAGTTTAGCTTCTCATGCAAGTCGACTAAAGCTAACCTTAAAAGTATGCTGACGTTACTCATTTTACTCACGAGGCTATTTAAATTGAAGCTATTCTCAATTCTCGTCCTCTTACCACTGCTTCCTGTTTAAGAAAGAAAGAAAGATTATTTTTTATTAAATTGTTTATTTCTACTACATATTATTTTATTATTTATTTTTCTTTAGTATCTGCAATGCTTTTTATATTTAGTTCTATTTCTCCTTCACTCCGGGATAGCTAGACGAGATCTCCTTTAGAGATTAGGTCATCCATCGTCTACTTCTCCATGGAATAACGTATTTTTATACATAACTTTTGGAACATAAAGTAATCAAAATAAATAAATATTTGTATTGTTAAATAATGATAAATAATAAATATTAGTCCCTTGGCGTAGTGGCTTTGTTTTCTGCTCCGCGGGTTGTGGGTTCTATTCTCACCTTGAGTCTGGGTGTGTTATCTATATGTCTTTATATTATTTATTTATTTAAAGCCTATTTTATCCCACTGCAGGGCAAAGGCCACCCTACCCTCTTTCCATAAGGTTCTGTCTAAGGTTATGCGTTGCCAATCTCCATTACAACGATCCAAGTCTTACCTTCATCTCATTCTTGGTCTGCTGCGATGTCGTTTCCAATCTGGGGTCTATAAAGTGGAGAATTTGGCCCAAAGATCACGCGAAATACGCCAGACATGTCCAGCCCAATCGTAATTTAACTTGGTCGCTGTTTGTTTATAACAGGCGCGACTAAAAAAAAAATTGTTTATAACAAGCGTTTCTTACCTTTAATACAGGCAGTAAGTTGTCGTCTACCTTACGAACAGACGTCCGTGTGTCATATAGTCCTTATATATTTACATTATTATATTGTATAAAGATAAATTGCGCAGGTGCCAATAGTTCAAATTTATGCATATTTTTTGACCGTGCCGTGTGGAAATTCTGATACACATACAAACTATGACGATACCACATTATAAAGTACGACGTTAATTGCTGTCTTGGAATGCAGCGCGCAAACACTTTTATCAGCTCCAAATTGCATAATAACGAGCGAAATATTCGCAAATATAAACACACCATATATTATCTCATTTTAGAGTAAACTTTGCGAAAATTTCTGTTATTTATTGTTAGTACATGATTTATAGCACTGTCAAATAGAAATTTTGCACAATCATTTTGAATCGGTTATATTTTTATTCGGTAAATAAAATTTACAAATCCATGACAAATGATTATTATTAAATTAATTACTATGTGTTGGGTTTCAAATTATGTTTTTTAATCTATACGCACGCACGCCTTTGTCGATGGTCTCCTTCCCGTAATACATCCCTGCTGCTACGCACTGCCGATATGGCTGTCTTTGACAGTCGGTTGTAAAAGAGTGTACCGCCGCATTCGGAGGCCATCGCTTCCATTTCGACTGAGACTATTATTACTATTTAGTTAAAATAAACATAAGATTATATTTATTAAAGCCATGAAAATGGCAAATAATATACGAATTCTACTAAATTAATGGATGGCAGCCAAATGCATATTAGTAATTCGGTCTAGGCTCTCCGTTTCTTTACACTTCGCTTAACACATATTTTTATAAACACACATTAAAACTCGATTACACAGACATCAATGGTCAAAGGAAATTCCTTTCAATGGCGCACTAAGTGTTCCGCTCACACCCACTGGCCGTTGGGTGGACTTTTGATAACAGAAAACACTTTTTTTCTAGATTGTTTTATGGAATATGATTCAGGACAATATTAATTTAAAATAGTTTTGTCCCATAGCTGGGCTCCACTTCTTCTATCTTTTTTATTTTAAAACATATTTTTCCTATACAGTAGTTATAGGGCATGACGAAATTTCTAGTTCGTAATTTCTTCGTCCGCGGATCCAGCCTCCAAAAAAGGTGGCGGGCATAGACACTCAATTTTTGCCAGTCGGGTTTGCCACTTTTAGTGCATAAAAAACTATGATTTATTTATTGAAAAATACATCCATCTTTCAAACTCCGCTTGCTCTCTACATGTCAGTGGGCAAGCAATTTTAAGATGCCAAATATAATACCATGGCATTGCATTCAAAACGATGAGGATACTTTTAACGTTAAGGTACCACTCTACCTCGCAAGCAAGTGATATCACCAAATTAGTGGTGGGAAGATTTTATTACTCGGCATCATTCGAACGAGTTTCGAGTAATCGATTTTATTGGCGACGATCGGAATCGGACCTTAAGTGAGCGATAAACTCGTCGATTATCGCCGATACTAATGCACAGCTGGACAGTGTACCGTTCCGCAACCGCTCCTGCATTAACATATCGGTGGTAATCTCGAAGGACAACGTTGTTTACTTTCGAGTTCGAGTTGGACTTTTTCTTTTCTGACGTTGAGAAAATGGGCTAGTGGTTCATCTGATGTCAGCTTCTAATTTTTAGACATTGTTCACACGATTAGCAACTAATTTCTTGCTTAGCACAGATATAGAATGTTGGACCTTCAAGAAAACATATACACCCGGGTGTCTGTGGTCATTGATAGTTCACATATTTGTCTTCATACAGTGGCTTACTCTGTCGTTATATATGCCACACTATAAACAATGGAGCCTCAATAGCGCAACTGGAGAAGGACTGAGCTAAAATCCTGGTAAATGGTAATGCGGCCTCCTGGAGCTAAGCTAACGGCCGCGGCGCTAAGCTAAGCCTGCAGCTGATCAGGGCCTTGTCAATATTGGCCTCCAAATCTGTCCTCGACACGAGCCGCAGCGCGAGTAATGGCTCGGATTAAGATAGGAGGTGCACCATGAATATACAAGAGGAGGCGGCTGGGGAGAGGGAGAGCAGGAGAAAGTGCAGGCTCGGACGGGAAATCAATGAGTGTGTTTGCATGTGTTTAAGTCTCACGGTTATTAGACATATCCTGGTTCTGAACTTGGAGCTTCAAACAAATGTTAGTAACAAAACAGATTTAAATTTAATGGAATTCTATTCAGATTTGCCAATTATTACTTCTAAGTTTATGGAAGTAAAATAAAGAGAATTCTGATTACAAACAATAAAACTGAAATGGTACTAGGCTTTTAGTTTAAAAGAAATGTTGGTAACAAAACAGATCTAAATTTAATGGAATTCTATTCAGATTTGCCAATTAATACTTCTAAGTTTATGGAAGTAAAATAAAGAGAATTCTGATTACAAACAAGTCCTGATGGGTTGGACTGAAAAATCCTTTCTGGCATCATGAGATCTTTCTCAGGTTATGCATTCCTCATATATTAGTGTTTTGGCTAAGCTATATCCTTGTTATATTTTTATTTGCACTCACATTACGCTGATATTTTAATTTGGAAAACCAATACCTTTATGCATTATTTTATATTCTATATGATGCTAATTATTAATACCTTAGATTATTTTCGAAAGGTCCTGATGTCAATCCTCGTCAATCGATAAGCATCCTAAAAAAAAAAATGTATTCTTCGCAATATTAGTTAGTTTACTTCACCTACTTGACTGGCAGAAACGCATTTCCGCACCGCTGATTTGTCAATCATGAGATTCGACTAAATCACAAACAGCTAGTATTTTCTCCCTACTTAAAGAGGAAGTGAAATTTTCAGAAATCGCTTAACGTTTGCAACATGTACTTGAAGAGTCTGCAGAATCTAAAGGTAAAGTCTATCGATTGATCAAAAATTTCAAAGCCAGCAGGCCAATAGTGGACGGGCGGAACATCCGTAAACAGTGATTTCAGAGGTGTCCAAAAGCAGTGTCATTTTTTCAAAGTAAACTCAATTCATGCAGTGCACCCTTGTTTGAGTGCATAGTGTATATAAATCAGCATTACAATGTTTCTTTCCATTTAAAACATTAAGTACTTTTAGCTCCTTCACTGTAGATATAAAAAATCTCCTTTTGACTCCACAAGTAGGACTTCTTTTCTTTTTTCAAAGTTGGCACCGCCATGTTTGTTTACAATTGTCAACGCATGTGTATAAAATGGGAAACGCCGTAAACAATGGCGTCCCACCCGGACCTACTTGATACCAACACCGAACCCGGGGACTTGGAACTTCGCCGAGTGTAATAGATGCTTCGCGTCGGAACAAGACGGGCTAATTTCCCCTCGTGAGTGGGAGGTAATTAAAAGTTGTAAGGGCGGACCCCCTCTTCAATGATTCAACCGAAGCCATTAGGAAGTTGCTCCTTCAAGACTCTACGCGCTCAAATATTCAGGAGGCACTACCGGCCACTGCCTCATCAATAATAGGCTCTCTCTCTCTCCCTCCGCATACAGCAAAGAAGTAGCATCCTTATAGCTGAGTCGTCTGTCTGCAGGCAACCACAGGGCTCCACTCTGAGGGGATAATAGCTCCGCCACCCAAACAGTACACTTTATACAGCACATCACAGACAAAGGCCCTTAACAATACGCACCCTGGGGTCATCTCCCCTAGGTAGCCACCCCTGAGGGGGAGCCAGTCAGATGGTGCTGAGGAGACACCCCTCCACCTGAATTGGGAAGCGAGGGCTGACTGCCCTTCTCTCGTCAAACCAGCCCCCGGGCCACACCTTTGGGCCCCTGCTTGAACCACAAGGTCCCTCAGATTCTCCAGTCTCTCTCTTTGAGGTGAATCCCTGCTTCTGCCTCACACACGACCGTCTCCAGACCACAGAGCCCTGTTACCACAGTCTTGTACATGGATGTTTACCAGTCACATAAAACATGTGAAACCTGGGGGCTAATCTTCCCTAACTCTGCCCCCCGTTCCTCTCATTCAGCTTATCTGCCTTTTGTTATCAGCGCTGGGACCGCAGAATAGCAGCCTCACCTAAAACATTGACTTCTGAATCCGAGATACAACTTTCCTGCCTTAATAAAATAACTATCTCCATTACTTGGACAGAAACTGAGAAAATAGGAATTAATTAGATTATTCATTACTGTCAAATCTAAAGGAATTACAAACTCTGTTATTTGTAAACGCGGTTCTTCCCGACACTGTTTGTGACTGAAGAATAATGGGCCTAATTTCCATTAATTAAAACCATATAATGAGAAGAGACCCCAACAATGTGCACAATGCGCCTGCACCCATCAAGATTTATCACCCTAGGCAGGTATTTTTTACTTCACAGAATACTGCAATCAATATTGGTTCTAGCTGAGGTAAAATGTTCATTATCAGGAAGTAAACTAGCCCCTTGGTAGGTTGAGGAAAAATAAAAGAAAGTGGGAGAAGCTATTTCAGGGGATTCATGATGCAAGTTGAACATTAATGCCAATTGGTGGTAGCAGTAACTCTTTGGATTCTCTATTCTTGGTGAAGTATAAGAAAAGTAATTAATATTAATATCACTTGTGATAAGGTACCGACTTCAGCACATCAGTAAGTGTCTACTAAATCGTATGAAAGTACTCTTTATTTTATGCTTTTTAGTTCCTTGCTTTTTATTTTTAAAGTCGGTTTTCTTTTTATTTAAAAATAATTTATTATAACGCCTAATACGCTTTGATCATGCATATATTATTATTATTATTACTATTATAGCTTGCGACGATTGTCCGTTACTTACAGAAACACGGATCAAAATTAATAAAATTATCGGTCCATAAAAATATTGTTCATCTTTTTTAATTTTTTTTTCTGGCAATAGCGATCAAAACAGCACCACCAACAGAAAGTTGATGTCTAATTATTGTCTACGAACTCGTATTATTCGTATATTGCCGACGCCAGACATTTGAATGCTCATTTGAACGATCTTGTAGTGTGACCGGGGACTTTGCGTAACTGCACAAGATTTTGCAGAACTTTGTAGACTTCAAGGAAAAAATGTACAAACACTTTGAGTTATTTCTACTACCGTCATTATAATTAACAACTATTTTTTTCTATAAACTTTCCTGTTTTTATTTTAAAATAATTTATCTGTACGATAGTGCCGAATGGGGATTCCCTTATCATCCATATCAAACTCAATTGTTTATCGATAAGATCCTAAGAACTCCATAGAATTATAAATAACTTCAAGTAGTAAGTACTACAGCTAATGAGAATTGAAACTGAGAATTTTAAACTGCAGTATGTCCTAAATTCCTTTGGTGACGGGTTAAGGTTTTGATCATTACAAAAAATTGTAAAGTTAAGTCCAAACTAATTTAACATCATAAAACCTATAACATATTTGCTGTATATTAACAAATAATTATATCAATTATAATTTCACGAAAAAATACAGGACAGAGAAATAGTCTTTCAGAAATATTTTAAAGTTTTGAACTTCATTAACAACAAAACTATTATGTCTAAATGTGAATATAGTGTTATTACACATGGCGTAATAAAGAGAAGTATAATAACATGGCCTCTGCCATGGTCAATGTTACAACAGGCAGCGAAAAACGGATTTACGACAATGCCAAGAGATCCATACGCAGAGTGTAATTATTCAAATTTTCAATTAAAAATGAAATTTGTCGGTGAAAATAACGATCGTATAGAGTTCTATTACGTATCGAACACTACTAAAATTGGGCGGATAACATTCAGCATAGATGACCATATTGTATGTGATATGGCAAATGATATTGTTTTAATAAATACCTGGCATCCCTTAATAAAGGTTATGTACAGAGACAGACAAAGTAGAGACTTAAATGTAAAGTTTGAGTTCTGTGAAAATATAACACATGAAATTGCCACTATTGATTCTATACCCCAAGTATGTAAAGATTTTGAAAAAATGTTCAAGGAATGTTTGTTTACTGATGCCATCATTAAATCTACTGAAGGTACTGAATATAAAGTTCATAAAAATATTTTAAGTAGCCGAAGTGATGTTTTGAAAGCCCATTTTGAGCATGAAACTTTGGAATGCCAAACAAATGTAATTAATTCTCATTTTGAAGCAGATGTACTTTTGGAGCTGTTGACATTTATTTATAGTAATAAAGCACCAAGAGTGAGTGAAATGCCTGAGAAATTATTAGATGCTGCAAATTTTTACCAAATCGGCACACTAAAATTGTTATGTGAGCAACATTTTTATAAAAAACTGACAGTAGAAAATGCTATTCAAACTCTACAATTGGCAGATACATATGAATGTAATAAACTTAAGCAATTGACATTAAAATTCATAGCAGATGGACAAACTAGTCTTGTTTTAGAAACAGAGGGTTGGGCTAATTTGAAATCTAATAATCTCTTGAAAGACATATGTAAAACTATAGTGAATGGGATTGATTTATAGATTACAATTATATTATTTTTATAAAAAAAAATTAAGCTAAAAGATACATTTCAAGTTACCAATTTTATGTTACATGTTGTTGTAGTAGTAATTAGCGTTTATGTCTCTATTGAAAGAAACCATAATATTAGGCCTTTGTATACCATAATTGAATGTAAAAGTTGCTAAGAAATGATGATAAAATGAACTATTATATTTAACATTATTTTAAGACTCTTTTAATTTAAACTAGAATATTATTAAGTTACATTTCATTGTTTGAATTACATTTTTTTACTATTAAAAAAGTCTATACATTGTAATAATAAGTGTTTTTCTGCAATTTGCCAAATTCAAATGATATTTTGGTATTGGATGGATATTTTATTTCGATTAATTATGATATATGTGTCAGTTTATAAGCATATTGATAGATGTAATACCTGTTTACCAAAATTTTAATAAATATTTCAACAGATATGAATGATACCCAAAGAAAATTTATTTATGTTTTTATGTTGGTATATAAAAACATTGTGGTCAAAAATTAACAATTAAAAAATTATTATGTACTCAGTAGTTAAAATGACCATTATTGCGTAATCCTATTCAATATACAAACGAAAAATAAAAGCTAAACTCATATTTTGTTTAATGATAAATAGGTACTAACAGTTAACGTGTGTTTTTTTAATATAACAAGGGGCAAGCAAATAGACGGCATTAACATAAATGACTTGCCGTACCTACACAAAGTCCCCGGCTACACTCAATGATCAAACAAGTGTTCATTTAAATGTAGTGCCAGCTTCAACACATCAGTGATCAGACGGTAGATGTCAACGACGTAGTGTATAATGCCGGTGGCAGACCTAGCTAAAAGCGTTTCTACGGTTTTGGTCTCGAGCACTACACAGTTGTACGACACTTCGAGCAGCTGTACAAAATTCCCGGCTACACTACATGATCATTCAAATGAAGCTTTGTCTGGCATCGGCATAAAAACGATTATAATGTTTTGCTTATGTTCCTAGTTTTTACTTAAAAATAAATTATGATCGCTTGTCTATTTCTAAATATGTTTAAGATTTCTTTTCGATACAATTTAGAATGTTGTACATTTGGATCTATTATCCAACAGTTAGACGCTCGCCACGTCGGCGCCGCTAAGTACAGACTGTTTTATCCCACATTGTCCTACATTCTCTTGCCAAAAGGATCCTAATTAACTACGAAAAGCGTATTTTGAGAAAGGAGAAATTGTTTTAAATAAACATGCTAGACTTTTGTTATATAAAACTTGCTGCTATCTGCATTTGCCTGTGCATAAATTGGAATTTTGTCGTCTTATGTACTTATCGTTACATTTTGGCCAAATTATGCAATTTCTTTTAAAACTGTAGTCGGATTTGTTAAGATTGGGAAGACTGGCTCCGTTGCATTGATGTCCCTCTACGTTAAATGGAACAGAGAGGATATGAAAGAAAAAAATTATTCTATATCATTGTAACGAAGCAACCAGAAGCTGTTTCCATTTTATTTTTAATGTGAACCAATTACATTATGTGACATTCGGCGGGGCCAAATTCATGACCATTTTAATATTGCTATGTATCATCACACTAGCCTTTGACCTTTGTTCACACTCGATAATTCATAATTCTCCAATAGAATTATAGAAGTACAAGGAAATCCAACTTTAGTGCTGTACAGTGCAGGAAAAAGTTGAGTTTGTGTTGGGTGGAGGCCCTAGTCTTGTTTGCCCTGGAAAAAGCCAGAATAATGTGGAGAAAGACCACGCAAGTGAGTTCATTCTGCTGCTGCCCAGCGCAGCCTGGCGCTGAACTTTCGATCTGACATGCGACTCTTTAATCAGAGCCACTCATTGAGGACACATTGTCAGACAGCTTAAAGACTGCACTAGTCTTGAACATGGAGCTGCTGACAAAATGCGTAAAATGGGAGTTTTGTATGTTCGCACACTTATGAATAAGTGAATGGAAATATTGCTTATAAAAGTGGATGGAGAAGCAAATTGCCCTGCCTGGCGATTTTAATTCCTTTTGTATTCATCTGATTTATTGTAGTTTTATCTAGGAACTGCATGTACATTTTCAAATAGCGGAAACTACTCTAGGCAGTATATTATATTGACATTGTGTGAAAACATTCATTTCAAATGTCCACCCCGTCGAAGTGCTATTGTTGGCATGCAGTTCAGTGATTTCCTGAGCCATAAATTCAAAGTCAGATCTCGGTTGGAATAAATAAATCAGCGCAGGACGAGGTGACATCTGCATCCGTCACTTCTTCAGCTGCTCAGGGCAAAGGTATCCAAGCTGGAGCGTGTTTAAAAACCCTCCAAACGCAGCCAAAGTCCGGCCCAGGGGAGCATTCAGGCAAATTCTGACCACACATTTTTCTTCTTAAAACATTGTGAAATCGAAAACCTCTGCAAGCTGCGATTTCCAAACACCGGCACTCGGGTAGGGACACCCTGTATATTTACTATTAAGTTTGATTTTTATATAAACTTTCAGTAGGTATAGCATTATTCCTATCACATAATTGTATCAAAAAAGATATTAAGTATACTAAGTACCTACATAGTTTTATTGACTTTAGACGCCGTACTTAATTGCATTAAAATAACTTTCTCCGATTATTATTCGCAAGTTAAGTAGAAAAGCGATAAATAAAGCTTTAACAATTATAACATCCTGTAGAATTTCCCTGATATTACAAATCTTTCACTTGTAACATCTTGTACCTGCTCTCTGAGGTCAGTCAGATGAGATGGGTTTTCAAGGTCACTACCTTGCTTTTTAAAGCCATTATTAGGCCCGAGCGCCATACATTGGCGTAAGGGCCTATTGGTACTGCAATGCAGTGTGCCAGAGGTGCGTGCAACCGCACATACCTCTGGTATGAAGGCCATATGCTTGTTATTGCATAGAAATGAAAGGCAGTGCGCGAAGCGCACTCCATAAAAGTGAGAAAAAAGGCACAAAAAGCGCACGAGGACAGCGCGACTGACTCCAGTTGTTTATAATATTAATGATAGCATTTATCTTGTCTACAGCCTCTGTAATATCTTAAATGGGGGTTGCCACGTTGATTTAGAAAGTAAAGATAGGAGGGTAAAGAGAGGGTAAAATATTCAGTGAGTGTATTGATAAAAATAGAAAAAAGTGAAGAGAAAACACTTTCTTGGGGCACCCCAGCACTGAGAGAGCAATACGAGGAATAACGAACTCCAATTCGAATGTATTGTTGACTCCCGAACAAATAAGAGCGAAGCCACACATTACTTCGTGCATGCACTACAGTAATACGGAAAAAAAGACAAAAAATGTCAATAAACCAGACAGAGTGTAGTTTCGTGTTAAAGAAGAGTTACAAACAAACTGCACAAACCTACAGCGATCTATGGAATGTCGAGTAATTTAGATCAGGTTGAGCACGTGTCTTGTGAACATCATAGCTAAATGGGAAATCGAGATTTGTACAAGGATGTGTCTACATCCCCAACTTCACCAATCTTCGATCACATGTGTACAGAACGTTGGGAATGGAATAATTGGTTCATTATAAAAGCCTTCTAGTTACTGGACAAGCAGAACTATTAAAGCATCCATTATTTTGCAAGTAAACAAGCCTTGTTTCAAACTGTATTTATGTAGTAATTTTGCCAAAATCCAAGTGATATACTTTGTCTTCTTTTGCAATCTAAGTCACCAGAGAACCTAGATCAAACTATCCACACAGATTCTTCTCTTCCCCTGCCTCACAACCTAAAGATTCACCCTGAGGTAGAACATGAAAGAGCTCAAAGTTAACATTAGGTTGTATAGGGATTTTGCTGGTATACCCCTTGCTCCTACCTCTACCGCGTATAAGCTGGTTTTATAACCGTTTTTTAATGAGCTCATTGGTTAGTAGTACCTCGATAGAATAGTGGTAAGATGACAGACATCGTTAAAGTAAGTATTTAGTTTAAATTCCTCAGTGCTACATTTTGCAAACTACTAGCACATATTTATGAGTTCTTTTGATTGTTCCCGATTACATAAATACTAGCGATCCGCCCTGGCTTCGGACCGGTAATATGCATGTATTATGGATTCAAAGCTTTGTCTTGAATCACTCTATTCGTTGACGGAAACTGCATTAAAATCCGTTGCGTGGTTTAAAAGATTTAAGCCTACAAAAACGGGTAGTGACTTTTTATAAGCGTTTTTGGCATGTTTATTATTATATATTTGGTATGTTTAAGGTATTTGATTAAAACCTCAAGCTCTCTGGACCCTAATATAATTAAGTTTATACAATTAGTTCTACTAATATTATAAATGCGAAAGTTTGTACACATGGATATATGGATGCATGTTTGCCACTCTTTCATGGAAAAACTGTTCAATGGATTTTAATGAAACTTTACAATAATATAGTTTATGCATGAGAAATATACATAGGCTATAAATGATAAAGGTATTGTATGAATTGTTCAAAATAGAACGATAAGTGTCAAGTAATTGGAAGAAAATCCTGTCATCTGCGAGCTATCTTGACGTGCGTTGCAAAAACCTTTAGAGTCACACATATAAAATGTAATATAAGTTCTATAAAAAAGCCCGCGACAGCATATATCTATTTCTCATGTTTTAGCCATTAACGCCAAAATAGTGAGCTATTTTTTTGAGAAACTGACGGCTTCCTTTGACAGTGTGACTACGTGATGACCACGACCGCTCCACCAAGAGTGTATCGAAGGAGAAGAAGAAGTGAGCTATTAAGGAACGGGAAAGGGAAAGGATACTGGAACGGGGGGAACGGGAAAGGGAAAGGATACTGGAACGGGGACAATATTATAATAATAAAAGGCCTTTTATTTCCCAAATTTTACGAAAAAATAAATTTTACATAAAATGATAGTTTTTGTACAGTTTACAATTACAATATTTAATTAAATTTTACAATAAATTATAATTTAAAAATGGTCGTGAAATATAAAATAATAATAATAAAATAATTAATGGATGTAGGGAAGAAGTCAGCAAAGCTAAAGTGGGAATGGGCTGGGCATGTGGCTCGAATGAACCCGCAAAAGTGGGCCAATATGACGACTTCCTGGATGCCCTTCACTGGTCGCCGAGGACCCGGCAGGCCGAGGAAGAGGATACCTTTGAGGTGAGGTTGGCCCAGGCAAGAGGAAGGTGCATCAAGAAGGGAGAGCAGAGCTTTGCCCAGCAGTGGGACACAATAGGCTAATATAAAAATAAAATAAAAAAATAGTTCATTGTTTGTCTCTGTGGCAATCGTTCATATTAACTTATTATATTTCAGGTATATTCTATCTACTGCTTTGAGAATCCTCTACAAGGGTAAAAGCCTATAAGGACAATATTATAAGATAGTAGAATGTAGTAAATAACCTAACGTTCGGGCAGGACAACGTCTGCCCGGTCCGCTAGTATTACACATAACATAAAAAGAACCGTCTGTCATTTTTAACTCAATCAATACATTATAATTGATCAATTTATAAGCATTTGAAAATAGAAAATACCTATTAGATTTTTCCGTTGAATAATATTATTCCGTTGAAGAGAATACATGATTTTTAAATTATGTTCTCTGTTTTTAAACCTCGTTTTCGATTCTTTATCGGAACTTGATTTATGTGCGGTATAAGGCATGAAGGCAAACGTATAAAAATAGATAAAAATAACATTTAATATTATTCTCTATTGAATACCATGTTGGAAATGGCTTGGAATATCATTATATGTATAATATTGATATAAATTTCTGCCCAATAGCCATTCTTTGTCCACATCTATTATGGAATTTAATTTATTAGACGATGAATTTACTTGTGTACACTAGTCGTTGCTGGGGACTTCTATCGGGTTGGATTTATAACTATTTTTTGGTGCAAAATTCTGTATTTTTTTTGCGGTATCTTATAATTCCTTATTGGGCTTTAAATGGCCGTGTTATTTCTTATAAACTCACCTATGTGCCGGAGATAGACCCGCCAATACAGGCCCAGCCGTGCCATAACAAACAAACAGATAAATGGACAGAAAGACAGTTACACAAAAAGACGGCCGGTTGGACAGACAGACAGCAAGACACACTCACATATACAGAGACAAAATGTATATAAAAATAAAAATATACAGGTGTCCAAGAAGCAGTGCATAATCTAAAAAGTGACTAAACGCCATTATATAAACCCTAAAAACTTTATTAAAACCTCAATGCAATAAATATTAAAGAAATCCGACTCAAGTAGCATGTATAATTGTAAAAATTAAAATTTTTGGTTATGCATTTACTGATTAGAAGGCCATTATTTCGACCGTTACATACAGACAGACATTGCTTGAGATATATATATATATATATGTGTCTGTGTACAGATTTGTAATATTGAGATAAGACGGCGAGTAATATATGGCACAAGAACGCCATAACACATGTTAATGTTTACGTAGTAACATCGCTCATTATAATTAAGGGGAATAAAAAACTAGCGATGATGTAATTATGAACGAAATTGTGTTGTCTTTTGGGAACACATGTTACATTTTGTTGTTACACAAAACACGTATTAGTGTTCTGTTGAAGTATTACCATTTTTGAAAATCCACCGCTTATTTTTTTTTTAAATTCGTGGTAATCAATCATCGCCTGATTAAGTAAAGGCTGGCGCGTGTAAGACGTTTTTTTGATAAAATCTATACTAATATACAAAGCTGAAGAGTCTGTCTGTTTGTTTGTTTGAATGCGCTAATCTAAGAAAATACTGAGCCGATTCGAAAAATTCTTTCAGTGTTCAGACAATTGCAAAACTTCTTATTACAGAAAGATGGTAATTGCGAAATCACCTGCAAACGTTTCTTTAGTTCGCATGAAATTGATGGCCGTTCCTTTGCCTCGATTTGTAATTAGTCTGATATTGTTTAGAGTATATCTCATTAGGCGCAGCAATATTATATACGTATGTTGCATCCATAGTACCAGTGAAGCTAGTCTTTAATGGATAGAAATTGTGTTTAGGGATAATGAAATAACGGAAAGTTATTGCATTGTATTTATAATACGCAACAGGACCCAAAAATGAGGAAATGCCCATAGTCCTGTGTACCTCCTTGCCACTGGGAGAGGCTGTGCAGTTCTGTAATCACCTGCTGGTTGCTGCAGGGCTCACCTCATTCTGCAGCACAGATGATGCCCTGTGGTGAGCAAGCCACACAGCAGTGCTCTTCTTTGTATCTGCCCCGGTCTATAAGGTGCCAGAAGCTGATAGTCATGATGCAGCAGCCAGGTGGCAGGAGGCCCAAGCCTTACCAAACCTGCTCCTGGTGACACAGGAGTCATGCCCATAATCGCACCTAATCACTGTCATCTCGTCAATTCGATGTCATTAAGTGGCCCCCGCTGCTCTTTCTCCAGCCCTTTCACCATCGCCATGTTCTTTTCCTTCTGCTAACAAAGCATTAGCCGGGCCACTTGAGCCTTGGAGTGCTTTTCCTTCCCTGACATTTGCAAGTCCTCAGACGGTATTCCAGTTTGCGTTCAAAAGGCTGAAAGAAGGGTATCTATGGCCAGGTATTTTCAAACTTGTGGTGGCTGTGTTGCAGAGAACAATGTCTATGGGTGACCCGATCTACCTGACCGATTCCAACGGCACCGTCTACGAGTACAGGGTGAATGAGATTCTGAACGTTGCTCCCACGGACGTGTGGGTTGCTCAGTCAACCGGGCAGAGCATGGTCTCGCTACAGACCTGCGTCGGACCAAACTGGAGCGAGCGCCTCATAGTGCGAGGCACGCTGGTCGGGACCAGCCAGGCCTAGAACTCTATATCCCCATATCCTACCCCGGTGAGCGTAAGGCCGTGAGCCGGAGCGGACGGTCAGTATTGGTTAAAGTATCATCGCATTGTTCATGGAATATCGTGTTGTGTTTTCAAACTTGAGCAAGATCAAACAGGCATTGTGTTTTAGACAATGGTCTTCCACAACGCACTTGCCACTTCACATTCTGGCTACGCTTAAAATCTAATTCATCACATTCTAATTCTTATTTATTAAGGAACATCTTAAAACTTTTAATACTAAACATTAATGCTCTGTAATAAATGTAATTAAAAATATATATGTTTTCATTTAGCATACAACTAAAAGTACAACTTTTATTGAAATCATAAAAAGTTCTGAGGGAGAAAGGGGGGGTTGGGTCAGAGTCCTTGGAAGAGGGGGAAATGAGGGGCTTTCACTCAAACTGGAGCTCTTTGTGGGCCAATCCAACACCACTCTTGATTCCACTGGATTCACTTCAGTTTTTTCAGTCCACATTCACAACGATCAGCTCTTTGCCAAACGTATTCCCACGACAATGGACAATAAGCGGTCCATGCAGAGACACTGATGTTACGCCGTGTCCATGTCTCTCTCGTCCGTATTTTCCAATTATTAGAGCCTGCTGGCTTTGACGGATTTACGGTAACTACACCATCAAGAATCTGATACATCATTCACTCAGATTATACAATCAAATGATAAACCATTTAATAATTTTGGCTGTATTCATATACAAATTGCTTCCATATTCTATCTCCATCTTTGCTCAAGGTAGTTAAAATAAACGAATGCTAGATAGATAGAATGGTAGATAAATAAATATATTTAGTGGGACAATAACTTCAATTTTTTTTTTTAAATGTAAAACCAACCACCCTACGGCGACCATCAGGGATGGCCTTGATCATGTCAGACTTTGGGATTATTTTACTTGTAAAGTGAAGAATACCCAGACCTGCAGCAATAGGCATTGTATCCAGCTTTGGTTTTGTCTCTCATGCACACACATGTTGTGTGAACAGGTTGAATGTCCAAAAAAGACCCTGCAGCTTGGACCCCAGCAGACCCTCTCTTTTTCCTGTAATGACAACACAATCAGTTGAAGTACTTCTGCCCAAACCACAAAAGCCCCAAAGCTCGCTGCCCCCTGGCCAGCACCCCTCCGTGCTATAGAGACTCGACCCCGCCCGAAAACCCTATTTATGACCGCGGACACTGCAAGTTACGCCCGGGCGCACAGGGAGGCTGCCGGGGCCACGGAGATGAGCAGGGTTCGCAGAGGGCTGAGAGCTCCCGGTCCCCCTCCCTCCCTCCTGGGGATCTGGACCGGCCTTTTCCGCTCTCCTTCCCACCCTCGGGTGCGGTGCCTGTACCAGCGATGCCTTGGAATAAATGCTTATACCCACAGCCCGAATAAAATGTAAAACAACACCTCCTTTTCATAGACTAAAAACAGGCATATGACAGTATAGAAAGAAATGAGCTATGTGAAAACCTGAGGTTTTTTGGTTACCCTAAAAATCATATGTAAGGATGACGTTAGAAAATAGTAGTGGTTTGATAAAGGTCCAAGGAAAACTTTCCAGCAATTCTAAAAGGAATTATGCTAGGAGACCCTGTATCCCCAGTGTTATTTAATTTGGTACTGCAGAAGATTATGATGACAACTAAAGCCAAGCCGTAGTAGGATCATACCGGATTTGACTAGGCAGGGGAGGGAACACTGGCAGTGAAGGCGAGTGTTAGTGATCACTATAAAGAGCGCGCTCCTAAACCTATACTTGGGTCACAAGTCCCGGGCACTGCTATGGTTCCTTCCTCTGCAACGCGATGGATCCGGCACCCGCACGGTGAATCCATGGAATGCTAAGATTTCGTCTTTCAGGAAATATTTTTTTCCAGATTCGACGGAGTTTCTACAATAGAAGCGAAACCAATGTTCCCAGTGCCGAAGTACACTCCGCCAGCACCCGCGCGACCACCACAAGATGCCGCGCGTCCCACCAGCTAGTCTCTCGGATTGTGCAAGTGCTAGTGTTAATGCCCATGTGCCGGCATTCACTTTCTAGTGTCTGCGTCCACACACGACGACATGCGTTAGTAACCGCACACAACATGTATCTCGGATGTTCCATCACGTCCACATCGTTTATCTGCTCTGGCACCATAACAAATTGATCAAACGAAACACCACTCGACACACTAGAAATGTTGTTAACTAAATTTAAATCAATCTAATATATTAAACTGAAAGAAAAAAAATTACTGTGTAACCCACACTGCACATTAAATAAAAGATATATGATGATAGTGGAATCAACTTAAAAATAAATCAATCTTACTAAAAAAGTTTGTGTAGGCCAAACTCATACGCGGGTGTCGTTAAATGGAATATAGAGATACAATAAACACTTAACTCACATCGTAATGATGTATTGAACATCTGCTTTTATTTATTTATATGCATTAACGAGCTGTTCACGCTGTGATCCACTTTCGCATTATAATATATTGCAAATTCTAAAACCACTGTCCTCGCTTTGAGAAGGACTTGATCTAAATTGACTTAATTTAGTAGCTATATTTATATATTAACGTGTAATATTTAAAAAAAAAACATTCAGCGTAGGCTTTTATGTAGTTTATAAACAAATTAATTTGAACTATGAGTAAGTAATTTTTCACAATTTAATATTCTAATATTGAAGAAGTAACTTGGAATTAGTTTGCAGTAAAAAATATTTAAGCATTCGTAAGTATTGGAGGTATTTTATCTTAAAATTGAGTTTAATAATGTTCAATATTTGCATTTAATAATATAAGGTTAATTTTAAGATCATTTTCTTTTAGGGTCCCGATTTTTCATACGTATATTAATAGATATTTGTTGCTAGAAAGGAAACAAATGCTTTGCTGATTTGTTCTAGCATAATGACTTTTTTATACATTAGTCAATATAAACTTAATTTTAGTTAAAAATAAACAGAATTGACTCTTCAACTAAAAACTTGAATAAAATGTTATTATTAGAAATTAAAAAAAAAAACTTACAAAATAACGTGAAAAAAAAATAACAAATTAGTAAAATTCTATCTCACCAATGCTGTGTTCATTTTTCTAAACATATTTTAGTCTTCCTTTGTGACATTAAATTTTCTCAAAAACTTAAAAAAGACCTACAATTTTATACTACATATTCTATAATAATATTAATAAAGAACTTGGTGAGTTGTGTCGATATACTTTGATTCTCACATGGGAGTTGTGACAATATTCAAATTATGGGAGACATATTTATAAAAATATGTTGAAAGTGCTATAAGTTAGGGATGTAACGGAGGTTCGATTCAGATTCCGAAAGTTCCGAACTTTCGATTGATTTTACACGTTCGGTTCTGATAATTTTTAATGGGAGGTTTTATCACAGGTAGACCATTTGGATGCTTCGTCAATCCGTTTGATTTAATTTACTAGACTAGATTTTAAATTTGGCTATCTTTAATATTCAGGTAAACACCCTTTTTTTTACTGTTAATAAGATTATGCTAATGATTAATGTGCATGATGTTATTTTTCGGTCCCGATAAACCAAATAAAACGGTACCGATATATCTCCTGCGTAACATCCCTACTGGAAATAAATTAGAACATAATAAATTGTCTGAAAATTGGTTTCCAATATACATCAATATAAACTTATTAAAGTTGAGGAATCAAAATAAGCTTTTTTAGTATTAGTATAATTAGGATTTCCTTTTTATCCTCGTCAATATTAATTAATCACAATATGCTCGCCAAGATTTGTCACAACAAACCATAATATGTATACAAGTTCAAAGAAATATTATTTAAAGTTGAAAAATTCCACTGACCAAGATGAATGCATTAAAGTAAAAATAGTTTAACATATAAATTAAAGTTAAGCACAATCATAAACCAACCACTAAAAAAGTAAAAAAAAAAATTATATTCGTTTATAAAGTTTAACAAAAATTGGCCTAGAAAAATAGTTAATCGGCGAAACAACAACACCTTTTAAAATATTATTATGTGCCTTTTAGGTAAGACTTAATGTGATTTCGAGGACCAATATAATTCGTGTTTTTAGCAATTAATATAAATAAGTGTTGAAAGGGAAGAACAATGTCTAAATTGTACAAGGAGCGTAGACTCGGCGATTATTACAAAATACCAATTCTTAGCAAGTATTTTTCATGTTTGTTAGTAAATTATTATTTTTGAGATATTAGGTATGTTTTTAATATTGATAAGTAGTTTATAATGTAATTTAATATAAAGTACATATTTTGGAGGTAAGTACCTACACTGGTAATAAAAAGTTTTGAAATATGTCTGCGTTTTCTTTGTACCCATTTTCCTTCGTATCGGGTCGATATATACGAATCGAATGTTGTATCTTAACATAATTTAACTTAACAACTAAACTTAAATTGTTAGAAAATTAGCTTTTATACTATCACTATAATTTTTTTTACCTTATTATTTTGAATGTGGTGTTTACCTTAATATAGTTGATCAGTTAATGTCGTTATGATATATGTTCTTTTTATGTACGTGTTTTTGTACCAACTCGGAGGGACGAACTCAAGTCCCGACTACCTGCTGCCATCCCATATAATTACGTGGACGGTGTGCTTACGTGCGTTCTATGCGAACGCACGGGATGATGTAGATGGTCGGGGTGCAGTCATAGAACGAAAAACGTAATTTACACAAATTTATACTTTGCCGACGTTTCGGCCTACATTGTAGGCCATCATCAGGGCCTATGAACAAAATGAAAATAATGACAAAGATAACACAGAATAAAATTTTTTTATAAATAAACAAAAATTAAAAAAATTGAAAATACAGTACCAAACGGGGGGAAAAAAATTAAGTGATAGTGCATAAAGAATGATATTAGTCGGTGTATAAACAAAAATTGATAAGCACACGTTTTTCTTTTTTACAAAGCAAAATATGATCGCTAATTTCAAATGTAGAGTTACAACCAATTTGGAACATTTATTTTATGCGCGGTTGCGGTAGTCATAAGTTGAAGGTTCGAATCCCGATAAAATTGATTTGTTGTTTTTTTTCTTCATTTGTTTTTTTTTTAGTTTTTATTTGTTTTAAAAAATATACTGGTAAACATTTACGAAAAAAATACTCAAAACAATAATAAAAAAAAAAAATTGCATCTTTAGCAGACTTAAAAATAGGCAGCGACCGGCCGCGACGGGGACCTACTCCCTCTCCCCACGCGACGCCGGTCCGACCGGGCGAAGGGAGGGCCGGGGGGGGGTCGCAGGCACCGACGAAATTAGTCGGGCACCTGGTGCATCATCTCTCAACAAACTGGGCGTCCCCGGCGAAGGGTAGGTCGGTGGGGGGTCGCAAGCACCGACGAAATCAGTCGGGCACCTTGTGAACCCTCTCTCGACAAACCGGGCGTCCCTGGCGAAGAGTAGGTTGGGGGGGGGGGGGCGCAGTATTCTCGCTAAAAATAAATTGTTGGCACAACCGCACTTAACTGTATTGGCTGTGGATTTTGCGCCGGAGGGCTTGTACAGCAGTGGTGAGCAGTTATAATGCCCACGTGTAACATCCCAGATTGTAGTCTGCTATGTAATTAAATAAAATTTCTTTACTTACATTGTCACCTCTCACAAGCTGTAGTGACAATTGAGTTCCGTTCACTTCTCACACCAGGGCTTGTACAGCACTGTTGAGGAATTGTAATGCCCACGTGTAATATCCCAGAAGGTCACAGTCATAGAAACGCTGAAAAAAATAGCTTGCCTTTTCTAATTAGATGCACAGATGTCTGAATTTAAAGTATAGAGAGAAGAAACCAGGAAATGACGAAGTCTGGGATAGAACTTTCCACATTATTTCTCCGCGGTGCTGCAGTCACGGCGGCCTCTCAAGGTGTTATCTCCCAGGATGCAGTGCGGTGGCGGTCGGGGAGTAGGTGAGAGAGGAGAGAGGGGCAGGAGAGCAGAGTGGGGCGTGTAACCCGACCCTGTGGCATACATGGTCTTTGGTGGGTCGATGTCAATCTTGAACCGGATGATAGAGTGGCATATGATGAACAAAATAAACGCAACTTGCCTTATACAAAAGTTACACCGTTTTTGAGTTATTTAGGTTTTTGTAAAAATTTCAAAATTTTTTTCATGAGAAAAATTAAATAAAAAAATGTTGAACATTCCTGGGTTATAACATTATTTTTATTTTGTTCTTGGATGACTACCTTAATTTTTTATTTTTAAAGATTTCGTTTGGTGGTTTTCGTTGGTTTTGTTGAAGGCCTAGACGGCGGTGGTGGAGCCAGGGTGGCGAGGAGACGCAAAGGCTTGGAGCTGTGGAGGGAGATGCAAAAGATAGAGGTACCTGGGGAAGGTTTATTGGTGCGGCTAAATACCAACTAACTGTAACTGTAAGTCATGTAAGCTTCGGTATAGATGGCCCTGGGAGTAGAGTAGAGTAGTCGAGTAGTTTATTTGTATTATAATATTATATTATATTTTCTTTACTTATTATTATATTTAAAATAGTTTATTTTATTATTTTTAAATAAAATGCCTCAGCTGTCTGTAAAACACTGTATATTTGTCACAACTATGAAATATTAGGCTTCTGTAAGACATTAGTGCAACAGGCTTAAGGGGGGATACAGGCTAAATTGAGACCATCTGATCTGATGCAAAAAGTGCTGCATTTAGTCGACTGATGAAAATTGTCTGCGTCGATTAATACATACATTAAACATAAATAATTATCAGAAAAATAAAAGTATATATATAAAAGAACATATATTCAAAAATAGGGCTCCTTTTTGTCTATAATTGTCGGCGTTAGTTTCGGGGGAGTGCTGGTGTTGACAGTTCTAACTATGGCGGAGTATACGAACCCAAATAAAAGAGCGTTATGTGTTAATTACATATCATCTATAGGACCATCCTTGGGTACAATGTTAGGTCACGTTTTAAGTATTTTGTTACATTATAGGCATAAAAATATGCACAATATATGTAAATAGTAACGGGAGGTAGTGATGTGACGCGAGTAGGATTTGATTTAATCGAGCACTCAAGTCCACCCGCTTACTCCAGTCCTCCTTCACTATCATCCATCACTCAACCATCCAACAGCCGCTCTGCAGATTCATTCCAATCTGTCACTCCTTCACTTTCACCAATCACATCCATAACCCGCTGAGGTCTAACTTTTCCGGATGCCATCTTATATACCAGGTTCCAGGGGCCCTTCTCTTCCTCTTCTGCCAAGAACCTCTCCCAACTCTCTTTCTTCAGCTCCCGAATCCGTGCTTTGTACGTCCTTCTTAGGCATCTGTACTGGCACATCCTTCTAAGTCTTTCCTCATTGATATGATCAACCGCCACAAACGAAGATTTTTAGTCTGGACTAGATGGAGTTTCTCTGGGTAAACCGATGTTCTTAGGGAGGTCCATATATAGTGATCATATGTAGAAACTTTGTTAGTGTGAGTTAATTTGTATGATTTAAGTGTTTGTGCAGCGTTCGTTCGCCGTTCGTACAACGCCATCTTGTTTGCTTTGCTGTAACCTTTCCATCGACATCATCTTGTGAATGATGTTACATTTACAGTATAGCAAATTGTTGGATGTTTTGAAGATTGTTTTCGAAACTTTTTACACGTAATCTGACTAAAGCCCTTAGACGTCCTTACGGCCGGTCCAGACGACCTTTTCGAAATTTTTGTTCTTGACGGATGTTTAGCAACTATAAACCACTTCTTTGCCAAATTTCACCTTTTGTATATCCTTTGTACAAACTATCGCTTTCGATGGCGAGAATTCAGAAGTTTTCATTTAAATAACCTCTTTACAGTGCAAGATATGGATGAATCTATTTTAGAACCGCAGGAGGTGGAAGAAATTGAAGAGCCTATAATGGAGACTCCGCACGCGGCGGCCGTTAAGTGGGTCGTCGATGCCAACTTCCGCTCCGATCACAGCCGAGCGAGGATACCTGATGATCCACAGCAGTGGTCAGTTGATATTTGTTTGACATGATAACGTCTTATTAATCGATAAACGACGGATGCACGCACGAAAAATCATGACTCATTGTCACGTTCCGCCTGAGCCCAGCGTGCAAGCGATAGAGAGGCACGATCGGCCTAAGCATTCGTTGTTATCGCGTAAAAATATCGTAAACCGTCTTTACAGACATTTTTTTTACGTATGGTCTGCGATCCCTCCTAGGACTGTAAGCAAATTAGATGAGGGTCACTGTCTTGTATCCTATCCTGTCCTCAGTAAGATTCTACCTCAAGAGTCGTCAATTAATTGAGCGATTGCTTTTAGTTATGTTGAGATGGCTCAAATACTGAGGTTTCTATGTAAACATGCCTAGTGGCTGTTTGGGCCCTTGACTCACTACCAGTGACATTCTGTTTTTATATAGGTATTTTTTTAAATATATTATATATATATATATTTAAATTGTTTATATAGCAGTAATTTTTATATAGTAAAAACTACTACTATATACTACTTCTTTAAATAGAAAAATCGACTGAACGAGCCTTGTCATCCTACTCCTCCTACATGGCGGAACGGATTTGGATAAAATTTTGTGACTATTTCAAGGGGTTAGTATCTTACTAACGAAAATAACAAATAGCCAAAATGTTTTCAAACCATCTGCCTTCAAGAGATTTTGGGCGGTAGGTGGCGGTACAATTTCAGGTCTCTACATTTAGTATTTTCGAAATCTTAAGGAAGGGGCCAAGTTGCCGACACACAGATGTACGGACGGAGAGAGCAAAACTATAAGGGTTCCTTGTAGGACTACGGAACCCTAAAAAAGTTACTTATGATCGTAAATGCGGTTGCTCCGTAGGTCTGTTCAACACGTCAAGCTGTGGATCCAGTGGGCGGTACGCCAGTTTAACCTGACGGGCGTGAAGCTGTGCGATTGGAACATCAGCGGGGCGGACCTCTGCAACATCACCAATGTTGACTTCAAGTGGGTTTGCAAACTGCTTAACTTCCCAAATAGGTTCAGAAGTAAAAAAAAAATACTGTTCATACACGTAATAGGGTGTCATTCATAAATTAAATGACATTTTAAGAGGGGGGGGGAGGCACTGAAATGTGACGACGGGTAGGGGGCTCAAAGTCGTAGCGACGTCACATGTCAAAATTAAAAAAATCAAAACAAAATTGGAAAAAGAATTGAAACTGCTGTTTTCTTTTTTTTTAAATTCATGCATAGAATTGAACAATTTGTGACGTCTCACCAAGGGTTATAGAAAATGTGACAATCTGTGACAAGTAAGGGTAGAAAGTCGTGTGACGTAATTTGTGAATGACCCCTAAGTTGAACCAAGACCCTTTGGTTCCATTAGAAATAAACATATCTATCACTTGAAATGTAGGGTATAAAAGCGAAAGGTCGCCTAACACGTAATCTCGAAAATCGCGTGACGTACAAATATGAAATTCGACAGGGAGGTAGTTAGTAGTCCGCTAAGAACAGATTTTGCGACAGCACCTGATTAACGGTGCTTACATAAAGAAACACGTTTTCGGTACTGACAACTGTGCGCGTTGGTACCTATCAGGACAGGTATAGTATTTATATGTTGTCACAGATAAAGAAACAGCTTTAAATAACTACCTGGACCAAGTCAAGTGTGTGCAAATTAACACTGGACTGATAGGTACCAACTTGTCAGTAACACAGAATAATTTACTTTCCGTAATATTATAAGTATTCCGAACAAAAAATTGAATCCCTCATAATTTAACGAATCGCTAAATTTACGCGAACGATGCCGCGGGCTTGTATTTGTCGTTCAAGAAAATAATGCGACACTAAGGTGGAATGTCGTTTTTCGCGTCAATTAGTTGCGCGACTTATTTTTGCTTGTTATGCGTTATGTTAATTTCTAACAATAACCCTTAACTAATTTTTCTTTAACTAGGAGCTGCTATCTAAAATGCCTTACTTGGTCGATTATACCAGTCGACCAAGAAAGTCGCGTTCATCAATCAATCATATGTACGTGTACATATGATTGATGAACGCAAAACGTGAAAGCGCTGGGGCAGTAATATTAAAATTTTTGCACTTACGTTGTTTTCAAAGTTCGCTGAATTTCTTAAAAAAAAACCAATTATGTTTTACAGAGAAAAAGTGCCATCGGATCCGGGTGACTTATTTTGGACTCATTTCGAGCTGTTGCGGAAGTGTAAATTTATAGGTTAGTTGTTATCTTATTATCTCGTTGTCACAGAAAACTTCGATCTCTAAAAGTCTGCAACCGTGCGGTTTGCTAGGAATTTCCTGCCTCGCACGCCGTCTCTGAGAAACTAATTGCCAGCTTGGGTATTCATTCCAGGCACGTAGCCAGGGGGACTGAGGGGCTTCAGCCCCCTCCCCCCCGAAATTTTCAGAGAAACGATAAAAATTGTCAGATTTACAAAACATATTGCCAATTATTGACTATATGCAATAGAATCATCGTTATTATTTCTACTATCAAGTATACACTATTTATTCTTGAAATAGGCTACATTTAAGATTATTTATGGGGCAGCCTCAACCTCCCCTATCAACTTAGTCTCCCCCCCCCGCTACCCACCCATGCGCACTTGTCTTTTCCGCAATACCATACGTATGCAACATAGAAAAGACATAAAACCAAAACAATTGGCAACCATGGCGTGGATCTAGAGCACGCCATAGAAGACATCGGAGCCAGCCGAAATGAGCGCCTCCGGGGAATCCTCGACGTTCGCCGGATGCAGAAGAGCGACAGGGATGGACGGAAAACGGACTTGCCCCTCATTCTTCTCACCACGTCAATGGACATTAAATTAGAAGATGTAGTGAAGTTAGCACACATAAATAGAGTGCGCTTCTCTGCCAAACCTAACAATAGGATCCGTTCCTTTCCATTTTTGGTTCCCTAATATTGTTGAAGGATTATCTTGACCTTTAAATGTTCGATAGCTGGTTAGATCTAATACGGGTACGCAACCCCAAGCTACTTTAGCTGCTATTGTCACTCCCCCTATACTATGCGTGACAGTAGTATACGATTCCTTTTTCCTCTCCATCTATTGGTATATCCTTGTCCTTCATCCCTTTTTTCTTAAGTCCTATCTATTTATCTAATAAGAGGACGTACCACGCTTGCAATTGTTGCCGGCCTTTGAGAAATGAGTATGCTCTTATATTGAAGGACCCTAAGTCGTATCCGTTCGGAAATACAGACGCTGGTAATTGATTCCACAGAGGAATTTATAGTGCGTAATACTATATCTTCATAATTTATAGCTTATGTGTGATTCTGATGCATAAACTTTTTATTAGGAATACTTTTTAGGTATGTTTAATATTCCCTTTTCCCCCACCTACTAAGCTTAAATTAAGAGCTTGTATTAGGAGTGGGTGTGACAATACCCCAACGTCAGGCCCTCGGCGAGCAGGCCACGGTGTCGCGCTCGACGGTGTCGCGGATCTGCGAGCAGATCTCCGGGGAGATGACCGCCTGGCAGCAGCGCCGCCTCGACGACCTCGAGCTGGACTACCTGTTCCTGGACGCCAGCTTCTTCCGCTACCACGTCGGGGCGGCGGCCGAGCCGGTGCTCGCGGCGTGGGGCATCACCACCGCGGGCAAGCCGGTGTTCGTCGGACTCGACACCTCGACCGCGGAGTCCACCGACGCCTGGTCGGGGTTCCTCGTGTTGCAACAAGCTCTAACTAGTTTCAAGTTGTTGCAGCAACGGTCGCAGCTTGTCGGTAATTACTATTTGTTCTTTAACCCTAGCCTTCGGCATACAACGTGGGGTATTTTTAACCCCAGCTCGAGAAAAATACGCCAATTTAGAAGTAATAATCGAGCACTACCATTAACATTTCTAATCGCTGGGCGTTAAGTATTGCCGCTTCGACAGGTGACGTTAGATTAGTGCTGCGTGGACCGCACTCGTGTTTGCAAGTGCTTAAAACGGGGAGTGTCAGATTTGATGTTTAACTGTCAATTATGATGTTTAAATGTCAAATTTGTCTAATTTTCTCGTATTCACGAAAAAATTTAAAATTTTTTAACGAAATTGGCGATCTGACTAGAAGATTCGAACGATTCTATTTATATTTAAGAAATTGGTAGCCAAATGCACGTGAATGATGAATTCTATTGCGTGTTCGCTAATATCTAACTTCCTCTGCTAGTCATCGCGGAATTATTCGCCATTTTTTGCTGTCAACACTAGGACAGACGTTGTTTCAGTCGACATTTGAGAGTATTTAAAAAGAAAAAGTTTTTTAGCGAATGAATACGAGGGAAAATCGGTGTATTCGTAAAGTACAGTAAACCTTTGTAGAGTCTATCTCCTGATGATGCTTCGGTGTCGACTTGCTTTGAGGCACAACGGAAAGTCAGTGTAGTGCTGTGCTTTGGTGGTCGCTTCGGTGGTGTAGCTTTCGCGTTGCAGCATTACACACTCTTTATTTTAAGCTATTTAAATAAATTAATATAATTAAAAAAATATAAATCCTCGGGACACCGAGGTCCCTGCAAGAAGTGTTGAAGAAGCCCCAGCGGATTCTCAACTTCTGGCAGAAGCTGGGCTGGATCGAGTAAACACCCACCAGCCCCCCTTCACGCATAATGGTCACCATACAGTGACTAAGGGCGGAAAACGCAGCCCGCGAAGAAGAAGAATATAACAGGGGCCAAATGGACAGTCGGTTCACCTAAGTGATTACGCCCGTGGACAACTGCAACACTAGAGGGCTCGCAGACGCGCTGCCGGCCTTTGAGGAGATTAATTTGTTGGTAATGAGTGAAAGCACAAAGGTGTAGGTAAAAATCATCTTATTATTTACAGAATTTTTTCTGCTGTTTCTTTTTATTTTATTTCTAGGTTTCTTAACTCCATTAATAATACCTACTACTCCATAAGCAAAAAATGAAATGTTTTTATGGTTAAGTAAAATAGAAATTTCTCATGAGGTAAGAAGGTACAGTTCCTGAGATTTGATGAATATTATCCTGGCTGAATTGCATCCATCAAGCACATACTAAACTCCAAGTAATCAAATCTGTGTAATGACCTCCTGCTGGTTAATGTCCTGATTATTATCTTATTCTAACTAATAAGATAATAATCAGTAAACTGAGTATTTAACCAGACATTTCATCAAAATCAGTGATATCTTTATATTAAAATCGTAGATATAAATTTATAACCATTTTTAATTGGTCTGCTTGACTTTAATCGCATAAGTCAATAAGCTGAAAGTGAATTAATAAAATATGAACACTATTACAATAACATGTGATTTTTTAATAAGCCTTTGGATACAGAAATACAGTATAAAGCATAAATAGAAACAAATATTTAGCCACAGTTACTAATTAAGTATATACAGATGAGGCAAAATGGATCAGTATGTCGTAACTAGTTTGAAAGATCAGTTGTTACTACCTTCAGTACAACAAAGCACAATTGAACTATCTAATTTATTGATTATATGTAAGACTTAAAAAATTCAAAAAGTACATATACATTAAGTTTACCTTGATCTTGAGTATAGTATAAAAATGAACTATCAACAATCTACACACATGACCCTGCTTACATAAAATATTCAGGTATGTGGCGTCTGTACAATATGAAATTGTCAGATAGTCGGCTCACCATCGCGTGCGTGTAGGCAAAGCTAGTTGCTTCACAGGTGGCGTGACGCCGGTTACTACATGCGGTTATATTTAACGATCATTTCACAATAACCACAGTTTGCGTACTCGCACTTTTAACTGTGGTTCAGCAATTATTAACCGTAATCGTGTCCAATCCAGTACGGTAAGTACTGGATTGGACAATAATACTCCTATAATTCTCTTTTGATCATAGTTTATCATATAACGTTTTTTTTTCAGCGGATTTCATCCATCCATGTAACAACACAGAGTCGTCGTGCCTCATCCAGGCCACCAAAGACGCCATCCCGGATTTCGCTAAGGGAATGCCTCAACTTGGAGTTCCATCCCTGGATCCCTTCATCATTGAAGAGCTGCCTATCCAGCTGCCCGGAGTAAAGGTCACGTTTTTGGATGGAAAGGTCACAGGATTGAGAAAGTGCCAGGTGCTAAACGTTGAGTAAGTTAACATTATAATTATTTTATTATTTTTTATCTCTGACGGGGCCCGCACAGTATATCCGACACTTCGAATCATTAGGTGGATCTTTTATGCTTGACTTTCCCTTGTTCCCGCAGTTACAAGGCTTCAAACATCCAGACGAGCTGTTCTATTATTAGAGGACTGTAGTCTTCCGACCTTGGATAGGCCACACCGAAGAGATTCATTCTCACTCTGGCCAGCCCATCGCACTCGCACAGTAAGTGCCCCGTCATTTCTGCCTCCTCATAGCAGGCCCTGCAAATTGCAATGTCGTTTAATTTCATTCTTAACAGCGCTGCCCTCGTTCCGGTGTGGCCTTTAAAAACTACCACCAAGTATATTAACAGTTTCCTACTTAAGCTTAAAATGCTCTTAAAGAAACCAGTCTCTATATTGCCCATAAACAACTTTGAATATCTATGCCCCCTTATAGCCCTCCACTTGGATAGAGCCAGCTTGTTAGCTCGATCCTGCAGCACCGCCGCTATAACACATGTGTCTAGAGGCACCCCCGGGTCCAGACCCAGGCGTGCCTGGCACGATAAACTTGGAGTGATAAAAACGGCACCTGTCAGATAGATTTAAATTACATTCTAGCCAATATTAAAGTTTATTAATAGATTTAAAGGATATTTTAAAAACACGTATATTAAAGCGTATTATACATTCGAAGACTATATTATTAAAGTTAAAAGTGCTTCGAGTTAAGTGCTCCAGCTTAATAGTTTGCTTGTAAATTCTATCTGAATTTGAGATGCTTTACATGCTTGGATGTTTTAACCCAATAGGCAGCGATAAGCCGAGAGCAGTATGCGATCGTTTCTGTAGCAACAATTCTCCTGTTCCTGTCGTTCTACGTACTGTTCGGAGCTCTGGTGCTGGCGCAGCGTTGGCCGCCATTTGCCAAATACGTGCTGCCCAAAGCTGTTCTCGCTCCGATAGCGACCGACGGCGCTGGTAACCTGACTAATATATCTTTTATTATTCTTCTTCCTAGCGTTATCCCAGTCTAATACCAGCATACCTTTAAAAAGCACAGACATCCTTTGCTATTTAAACGGATGCCGGTACTAGACCACAGACACATGTCTGTGAGGCGAGTTAAGAACACCGATTGCCATCTGATGTTATCCCCGAAACAGTCAAAATCTCTACAATCTAACGACTAATGCCACTCAATGACATTAACCAGAACCCACTGTTTTACGTGCCTTTCGAAAATCAGTGTTGGAATTGGTCCCCCATATATCACCCAGTCGCGGTAAAAGCTACTCGACCTAGCTATCGACACAACTTCCGGCCACTGATTAAGCTATGACCTTCTCGTATCTCTTACTTGTATATGACTATGCTGAAATAGTAATGGATTAAACTAAAATGTTTTATTGCAGAAGCCGCTCCCACTGCACGGCGTCATCGACGTGGCTCTAGTAAGACACTCCTTCCTTATCCTTCCATATATCAGCATTCAATGTAGAACGGCCCGAATCATCGACAACCCAGTTCTTTTACAGTCTTTCATTTCATCTTTTACTGCGAGGCGTCTTTTGAGAAATTTTACACAAGACATCCCATTAAAAAATTCGAAAATTAACTCTTAACACATCTTTGTCCGTGAGTCCACAACCTAGGAATTACCCAACATCTCTACGGAATTAATTAGTTACTCTTGCCCAATCCGGCATTTTCGTAGCGATAGCATAGTTAGATATAAATAGTTGTTGCAATATTTTTGATTGGTCCGAAAGCATAATTGGCAGCGACCCTACCTTCTGTTTTGTGCTAGATTCTATTCCTGTCTCGAATTTTATTGTATTGACTTTGGTTTCAATCCATATTCTTGCGGTGCGGTGTGGATATGAGTCCACAATCTGCACCAGAGTACGCAACCTTGCGTTAAACGAGCGTAGAATAGAATTGTCTTGGTCCAGATATGACCAGTAGCTCAGTTGGTAGAGGGCTGCGCGCGAGATGCAGACGACCCGGGTTCAAATCCCGGCCAGGACAAATTTTTTCTCTTCTAAATAAAATTTTTAGTTATAATATATCGTTTGTTTCTCAAATATCGCTTATATATCTATATAGTTCAAGTATATTTGGGAGAAAGATAGATCTGAGGCGAGAGTTATCGCAATAGCATAATATACAGTGTAAAGCAAAAATAACAGCTACAAATACAAAATATCTTATACTAAACAAATATTAAACTAAATTATGACACACGGACGTTCGTTCCTAAGATAGGCAACTTAATGCCTGTGTTATGGGTAACAGTCATGTGATACACCCATTTTTTACATATAAATAGATACAGATAATTAGCTGTGCCCGCGTCTTCGCGTAAAATTAGGTAAAAAAAATAGATTCAATTTTAGCATGATGATATATTTTTTTTTCATGTTACAAGGGGACAGACGAGCAGGCAGTAGGCTTATTAAACTTGACTTTACATTTCTAAGTCTCAGTTCGACCAACACTTACACCCACTAAGAATAATTTTACACCTAATAACATATTAAAAATGTATCAAGTCCTATTAGTGAAAATTTTATATGACTTTAGAAATTTCTGTCTCAGGGGGTGGATCTTCCTTTACCTGAACGATAACTGGTCAGATCCACTACGGGTACGCGACCCCGGAGCACCCAAGCTGCCATTGTCACTCCCCCTATACTGTCCGTGACAGTAGTATCGGCATCGTTTCTCTCCTCCCCAACTAGCCGCGTTGACCAAAATTTTTTATATTTTTTATTCTTATAAAGTTAATTGATGTAATATTATTACTCTATCGGTGTCAATGGACCGTTACTGTGTGACGTCACAAGTCTGTTAGTGTTCTGGGCTTACCCATTGCACCTCCAACAGTAGATACGCGCCTGGCACTCCATAGACATACAAATACTATATTTTATTAATATTATATGGGTATTGAAATAGTTTTATAGCGATGCTTTTTAAAAAATCATCCTATCTATCAACCTTTAAATCCAAAAGTAATTGTCAGTAAGTATAGGCGGCTCAGAGGTCTATCCTTGAGTCTTACCATGAGAGCCTGGACAGTCCCGATGAGGAGCTGCAGTCCCATGTAGACTGAGGGGTAGATGAGCAGGTGGAAGAGCCCAGGCCAGCCTGAGAAGCTCTTCCTCTGCGCATAGAGCTTCTCCAGGACCAGGTGGCTCAGTGTGTGCGCCATGCCCAGATATAGCGAGGAGAAGCCCAGGAGCTTCGGGTCACTGGCCCTGAAGAGTCCCTGGAACGCGGACGCGTGCCTCCCAAAATACGGAGAAGATAATGGGCATCCAGCGTCTTCAACGTGAGTTGAAACTTATTGAAGTGATAACTTCTTATACCGGAGCCAGACATAGCTCTAAGTGTTTTTGCATATTTTTCACCTTGAAAACTACAAATTACCTATTACAAAACTTTGCGCAGCTACAAAAAGTCCCCGCCCACACTGCATGATCATAAAAATGAAGCTACATATGTCTGGCTCCGGCATTATGGGAGGGTAAACCGTTGCGTTACGTAACGCGTGAAAGAGTGTACGTGCTTTGTAGAGGTTAACTTAATCTTCCGGATGAATTTTAATGAACCGCAGTATAAAAAGCGTATAGCGTGGATTAACCTTTTATTCTGTTAATAATTGCGCAGGTGAATACTCTTCTTCACTTATAGGCGTATTTCTAAAATTTAATAAAGCCAATAACCAATCCTCGCCATCTTCCTTTGCTTTAATTATTAATTTCTTGGCAGTTTGAACATTCCTTTCTGCTAGTCCATTTGACCTTGGATATAAAGGCGAACTTCCAACTAAATTTTACAGCAAAACTTATGAAATACTAGATACAGGAGGTCGCAGCATAATCAGTGTCCGGCATTTGAGTCGATCGTTATGTTAAGCAGTTCTTATCGCGACCGGGTAATGGATGAGGGACCCATTTTAGCATTGGTTTTCTAATACCCGACCTCATCCGTGTTTGTAAAGGCACTTAAATCAGAGGATTTTTTTTCCTACAAGGGGCAAAGGAGCAGGTGGTTCACATAAGTGACTACCGACGCCCATGGACATCTTCAACTTATGTAAATATTTACCTTTATTATTATATTTTATAGAATTAAACTATGGTGCGACCTCAGCTGGCCGCGGTGATGAGCGCCGTTATAGACAACTACCCCCCGCCATTCGATGCAGCCTCCGACGTCCCCATCGATCAGCAGAAGTAAGTATATAAGGCGGAGTGTACACTATTCTAGGCGGTCCGATAGTCAAATGACCATTGGCGGCGACGGGGTTCATGGTGTACGAGGACTATGTACTGCCGAGGACTGGAGTTCGTTATAATTCCCGAGAGAGGGAAAGAGGGAGGGCTCCTGATTTGGCCCTTACAGGAAGGAGCAAAACAGTATACAACCATACTAGCTATTTCCCGCGACATCCTCCACGTAAAACATACGATAAACGTTAGAGGTCCTTATTCTGGCCCCATAGAAAAATCCGTTCTTAGCGAATGTTTACTAGGCATAAACCCTACCGCATCTTTATACGTCCCGCTGTTTTCGAGATTAAACGATACTTGACTTTCGCTTTTATATGTATAGATTACTGGTTGTTACCCCTTTTGAATTTGAAGAAGTTCTTACCAAGATTAGACAAAGTCCGATGATGATCAGTCCCGAACAGGCAGCAAGCCAGCGACCCATTTTGTGTCCAAGAGGTCCGAATAGATTTGTGCCTATGACAAATAAAAACAAAGTCAAATTGTCATTATCCATATATTTGGGCTTGAATGCGATGAGCTGGTTACAAATGAGAGTGATATCTTCGGCGTGGCCTATCCAAGTTCGGAAGACTAAAGTTCCTTCAGGTTGCAAGCGATCCCAGAACTATTCGTCTAGATATTTGTGGCCCTGTAGCTGCGAAAAGGCGACGGGGCGAGTACAAAAGATCCAAGTGGGTCGAAGTGAATCTGCAGTGCGGGCTCCATCAGAGATGAATAATAATAAAAACCAATCGTTTGTTTTTAGATAAATCTTTATGAAAGTTATTTTTTTTAATATAATATAATATTCTGATTTCAAAGTAAACGTCTGAACTTGGCTAGCTTTCATATATGAGTTATATTACCATCTTTGCAAGTTCTAGAACTGTAAGTTTTATTTTAAAATTCCGAAAATTTGGCTTGCTGATAGAAACTAGCCATGATACATATGAATGTTTAGTCAAAAAGTAAATCATATTGAACTTGGCTCTCATTTCACATTAATGTTTTTCACGTGATTTATCTTCAACTGAGACGGTAGAATTAAGGTGACGTAATCCAAAATTTTGAAAGTTTTTTAGTCTTTCTATTAATAAACCACCATATAATTTCACCAATAAACAGAGCGATTCAAGGAGAAGGTTTATATCTATAATTCATTTAAGTTGTAAAAGATAAAAATCGAGAATTTCAATGATTTGCAGCAAGATGGCGTAGAAAACGTATTTTTGTGAGCTTACGTCGCGTACGCTGGCTAAACCTTGCGAGATAGAACAAAACAATTTACTACGGAATTGTACATCTTAAAAAGTTCTATAATAAAGACCGCGATGGCATATGTCTCTATCCTAAGTATAGCCCATAAGAACCATTTTTATCTTTTTTCATATTACAAAAAAGTATTCACACTTTACGTAGCCATTTTAAAGAACACTGTATAAATCTTTTTCCATTTAAAGACGCTAGATACGATGTACATTTTATGCAGATAAAAATTGCCCTTTACAGCATTAAAATTAGTATCTTAGAAGTTATGAGAGATATAAAATCCGGTGGCAGAGCGGCCGGCGGCGGGCGCTTGGTGGCGTGAGCAACCAATAGATGGCGCTATATAAAAATTAGTCAACATTCGGGCAAAACAACGTCTGATGGGTCCGCTAATAAAGAATAAGTGTTTACTATTGTTCTTTTGTTAATCATTAAAATAACTACCCTAATGTATTAATAGTCTTCGGATCCTTCTTTATCCTTTTCTTTCTTTTATAATGCAACATTTAGCTTACCAATCAGGTAGCAGATGCTGGCGGGGAGGAAAGCCACGCCCTGCTGCCAGCGATGGGCCGACATGGTGTCTGCCATCCATATGGGCAGACTCGGCTCTAACATGGCAATGCCCACGTTTGCGAAGGTTATGGCACCTGGAAATTAAGACTTGTGTTATGCCGGAAGTAGACTTAGCTTCAATTGAATGATCGTGTAGTGTGGCAGGGGACTTTGTGTAGCTGCGTAAAGTTCTGTAGAACTTTGTAGTCTTCAGGGTCAAAAATGTACAAACACTTTGAACTATGTCTGGCTCCGGCATTACCATCTTATTTTCAATCGATTTCAAAAAGGGATATTTCAATTCACGCGTTGCTGACCCCTGCTCTATACTAATATATAAAGCTGAAGAGTTTGTCTGTTTATTGGTTTTTCACTTAAACGCCCTAATCTCAGAAAATACTGGTCCTATTTAAAAAATAATTTTAAGTCGCGGGTAACATTTAGTCCAAAGTATTTTTTTTTGGACTTAGTCGTGCAAATCGATGAATGCCGGCAGTAGGCAAGAAAAAGCACGACTCACTGTCACGTTCCGCCTGAGCTGAGCGTGCGAGCGAGAGCGCGGAAAAAGCGATAGAGAGGCATGATCGTTATCATGTAAAATTATCGTCCGTAAACCGACTTTACAGACAAACAATTTTTATGTTCCTCGGGCTTCCTTTCTGCTGGGCGGTTTTGATGATTCTTTTTTTGATTTGAAAGCTGGTGCTTCCAGTGTGGTCCCATTTATATTTGGTTTAGATCCGACAATGTGAAGTGGCATTTTTTTTTAAATTTATTATGATATATTATCGTTTTGGATGTATTAAAGTAATGAGCAAATCGTTTTAGGTGATGTTTCGCTTATATATGTATATATGTGTGTGTGTGTGTGAGAGAGAGAGAATGCGCGTGCTTGTGTATAAGCTAGTAAAACCAGTGGTTTATTATAACCTGGCCTAATTAACACATTCTTATGATGAAATGAACTTTCGGGACTTACCAGCCGCGACGATGATGTAAGGATCGGTGATGAGTGCTTTGAGAGACGGTGGATCGGACTCCTGGCGCACCACTCCCGGCTGGAGTATCATCAGCTGAAGCACTATGAACAGACGCGTATATTAAAATGTGATTAAAATTTGGCAATGTTAATCAAAAAGCTGAATGCTGCTCCGTAAAAGTTAATGAGCACAGGTTCTGAAATGGCGTCCTCGTACTGGTGGATCATTATTTGGAAGGCCTCTTACACTGTGGACGAGCGACATAGGTAGGGTCGCGAGAAGCAGTTTGATATCATGAACACAAAATTCCACCCACACCCAGATCGGCCGAAGTAAGAAGAATGTGTCCAGTTGGAGATTCGCAAATAACATTAACTGGGACTGTCTCTGCGGTGTGACTCATTCTATGTCACACCTCACATCATGCCCTGCGTGTCCCCACCTGCACGCAGGGGAAGTTAACGACTGCCTCTGATGAAGCGGTCAATGTGCCTGCGGTCTGGACCGCAACAGAGACGAGACGAATTTCTTAGCATTCCATGGATTCACCATGCGGGTCACAAACCGAACAGAATGTGACAACATTACTATCATTTGATGTACCAGCATTGCCTACACTTCATGCCCATCTTATGTGGGATAAAACTTGGTGAACATTTGTAATTGACTGCCCACAAGCTCAGCTTGACACTAATAAAGTATATAATCCTGGTAAAGATTACTTACCCTGTGCTATATGCAGAAAGCAGCCAATTCAACAGCAATGCTGAACACGCCTCAACTGACACCTGGTTGGCGGGCGGTAACCTCTTGTTTAAATTGTGGTATAGACCATATACCTCTTACAAAAGGGTTCTATTTTATTCTGTATTATTTCATTGTTTTCATTATTTATTATTTTATAATTTTTATTTTGTGTTTTAAACTTGCTATTTCGTTGTTTAAATTTTTTATCTCTACTTACTTTTTAATTTGAAGCTTAGATTGGTTTAGACTTTATTAGATAAACATACTGTTGTATTAACCGAGATGGCCTAGTGGTGCGAACACGTGGATCTTAACCAAAGGTCGCGGGTTCAAACCCTGGCTAGCACCGCTGAAAAAAATATCGGCGTAGTCTTCTTTCAAAACTTCCCTCCAATCACAATTACGATTAATGACGCCCACCGTCCTGCTCTCTGCCCCTTCTGCCCCCTTAACGGCATACCTCCGTCTACCTATCCGAATCCGCCATTTTCCCCCAACGTTTCGTATTCTGGCCCCCAATTTCTCTAACACATCGCATCCGAGAAGTCCTTCGTATCCCCGAGGCATGCTCTTGACTACATGTACGCTAATTTGCTCCCCCTTACCGCCCCATTTCCCCAATTCACACTATGCATATTTAATAGGAATAATGACTTTTTAAACATGGAATTCGGATTAATAATCTATAAAACTTTAATGCAACCGTATATAGAATTTTCAGTAACTATATTCTATAAGCTCCAGATACAAAAATTTCAAATTATACAAAAGAAATATACCATCAGACTAATACTCAATTGTACCAAATACACACCTGTACGAACTATGTGTTTGTATTTTTCTAATGTTAAACAAAAGTATTTAGAACTATCAACTTCATTGTAAAAATTAAACTATTATTTAGAATTTATTTTTCCCACGGCAGGGAAAATGTCTCCCTGCCCTCTTTCCATGAGGTTTTTTCTAATGCCGGAGCCAAACATAGCTTCATTTGAATGATCATGTCTGTGGCAGGGGACTTCGTGTAGCTGCGCAGTTTCGTAGTATTTTGTAATCTTCAAGGACAAAAATGTACAAACACTTTGAGCTGTTTGGCGCCGAGTAAGGCTATGCGTTGCCAATCTCTATTAACGATCCAAGTCATTCCTCCATCTCATTCTTGGCCAATCCCCCGGTCGTCTCCATTACCTGGCGACCTCCTGCCTGACAAGCTCCTGCGGTTCGACCCCGAGCGCAGTGGCCAGGGCGCGCACAGTCTTGCCATGTGGCTTCTTCTTACCGGCTTCCAGACGGGCTATCGTCGCCCGCCCGATTCCGGTGTTCTCGGCAAGCTCTTCTTGGGACAGAAAGAGCTTCTGTCTGAACTCCCGAATTCTCACGCCGTCTACCTCCATACCGGTCACTTTATCCTTTTTGGGATTCTAACACAACTATGAGGTCACCCATCGTCAACCGGTTGCGTAAAAAATGGTTAGGTTAGCGATCGACTCAAATGCCGGCTATTAAGCTACATCCTTCTGTGATACCACTACAGAACGAAATGGCAATGATGTCGAGTGGAAAGATACACAAAAGCAAACTAGATGGCGCTGTACGGACAGGTCGATGGACGCGGTACAAGCGTTGTCGCGTACCAGCCAGAATCCAACTTAGGCCATCTATGGGACTACGTACGATTATACAACGAAGGAGCCTAGGCGGGATGCGTTACCCCCTGCTGAACATTCTTATAATGAACTTCCTATCTTAAGTATTTTCTAATATGGCAGATTATATGTAATGGTAATAAGAACTTGAAAAAGTTAGTATTTTGTATGATTATATAATATACCTTGTAGTATATGTCTTCATTTGCCAAGGTGTAGTTGGTCAAGGCTTGGTCATGTTCCGGATATTCGTTGTAGGTATAATTGCTGGTGGAGAAGTCAGACGAACCCACGGGCACGCGTAGCATGTTGTATTCCAACCCATTCGCACTGCATTTATTAATAGAGTCTGGTTCAACCGAGTAAAGTACATCTGTTGATACAAGATGAGACGTGTGTAACAATTCATTCTTTAACGATCTGACACTGTACGATAATTTGATATGTGTTTTTAATCAATTTCGTTCATATTTTTATAGAGGGTATAAAAAACATCGTGCCGGATACGCATCTCATGGGTTCAGCACATGATTCTAGACTCCCCCATGGTGAAATACTTTGTAGGCTTTTTCTTGAAATGTACATTTTTTTAACTGAATATTGAGACTGCAATATATGTACCACCTCTTCGAAAGATGCTGTTTGCAGAAGATTTCCAATAGCTACTTTCAGACATGGATCATCATCAGAGGGATCAAACTAACTTTCTCCTCTCACTCTGCAGCAGCATGTCTGAGATTGGGTGCCGGAGACGTTGGTTCAAATGCACTTTCAGATAAGTAAGCAAGGAGTGACAGTAAAAGAGGTTCCCGCTTGCAAAGCTTGCTGAGTGCTGAAGAGATCCAGCAGCCTCTTTCAGTCCTGCCTCTTCGTCGAAAAAGATTATAGGCTAAGTTAAATAATAAATTAAATATTATATCATCACGCTAAAATTGTTCACCTAATTTTACGGCATCAGTCCGTCCGTCTGTCCATCCGTCTGTCCGTCTGTCTTCCCGTAGGGTGATCCCCCCTAGCTTTTCCAAACTATTAGACGTAGAAACTTGAAATTCTCCATGTCGATAGAACATGTTAAAAACTCATTAGGAAATTATTTTAAACGAAATCGGACTACAACTTTTGAAGTTATTTAACAAATACGTTTGTAGCGTATCAGATACGGGACCTTTCTATAAAAGCGTGTCATGACACGCTCTTGGCAAATTTTATTTATCACAGACCAAATTTAAAAACTGCATAAGTTAGAACTTACTTTCAGGCTCAATGTAAAAAGCAAAAGAATAAGCTCTTTATTTCATTTTATTTCCCTTAAACGCAGCCGGATGTGGGGGCCAAAGCTTCGTTAGAATTCTAGAGCTTTAAGCGGTATCTTACGAACATTCAATAATTCAACACCTAGAGCTTTTTATACGGATTGAGATAGAAATTTATTCTGTACAGGAACATCCTGCTTGGATTTACTCTCAATAGAAAATTTTATTATTTCGTGGAAATCTATAGGATATAAGAAAGCAGCCATACAATTGAAGCACATTATAATTGTACCGGTCATATAAAAACAGCAATTTTACTTTTTTGATATGACTATACCTATTTTCCAGACGTCTGAGCCTTTTTTGGACTGAGTTTGATCTGAGCTAATTTTTACGAAGGTTTTTGCTTTATGCTCTTAAACCTACACCTGGGTCACAAGTCCCGGGCACTGCTATGGTTCCTTCCCCTGCAACAAAATGGACCTGGCACCCGTACGGATGGAATGCTAAGAAATTCGTCACTCATTCGTCTAGTTCAGGGGCTAACAACCTGCGGCTCTTTTAACGTAAAGTAAATGGCTCTTTAACTCCATACGTAAATATAATAAACGATTAGCTAATAATAACATGTATATATTATATATATTTGTTGTGCAAAAACACTACTTATATATGAAAAAATAGATATTTTTCTTATGAACTACTTATGCGAGTACTATTTATTGTTAGGAAGAAAAAATTTTGTGGCTCTTTAAAAACTTTGAAATTTGGTATTTTTGACTATTTCCACTCAAAAGGTTGTCGACCCCTGGTCTAGTTCTATCAGTTTTAGATTCATCTAACGAATGTTAACAACTCTTATGATTTTGCAAACTGAATTTACTAGAAAAGTATCGTAGATTTGGAGGCAGGACTTTTTAAGACATAGAAAGATATTAGATATTGTTATTTAATTTTATATTTATAATAAACTAGCGGACCCGACAGACTTTGTCCTGTCCGAACGTTTGGAGTGCCAAACGTTTGGAGCGGAAACGGGGAATAATGTTATGTATTGTATTGTAATGACAATACAATACGTAACATTATTCCCCGTTTCCGATCCATTTCCTTTTCGCTTTTCCATTCCTTATCAATTATACAAACCATGTCCTAATAATAACGAACACAACAAAAAATATTATTCAATTTGGTGCAGTCTTTCGGAAGTTATGCACGTGCATACATTTCAACTACACATTTTTATTTAAAACTATAAATTGAGATGTAATCAAGTTTGATCAAACTGCACACGGTGCGCAAATTTGATTAAAATTGGTAAAGTAGTTTAGGAGTCCATCGCGGACAAACAATGTGATGCGTTATTTATATACTAAAGAAATATGTACCAGACTATATGACACGCGGACGTCTGTTCCTAAGGAAGACAACTTAATGCCTGTGTTATAGGTAACAGACGGCTGTTTTTTATAGAAATATAAATACATGCATATATATAATACACGCACACATTTCGAGGCGCTAATCGAACCCACGACCCGCGAAGCGGAAGGCAGTCTCTGTCCGCTGCACCAACGGACCAGTCAAATATAATTAAGAAGGATTAGTTTCATTTCATTTCGTTTCGTTTCGTTCCGTTCCGTTCCGTTCCGTTCCGTTCCGTTCCGTTCCGTTCTGTTCCGTTCCGTTCCGTTCCGTTCCGTCCCGTCCCGTTCCATTCTGTTCCATTTCATTCCATTTCAAAAAAATACTCTTTATATTCAACACGCTCATAAACTATCCATCTTATCGCAAGTGTGTGTACTTGACCGATTTTTTTATATGTATACCTAAACGCCTCCGCTCGTATCGGCGGCTGACCTCTTACTTAGCCTTTCCCCACTGATCTAGACTTCACCTTGCTATAGTTCCTTATGAGCAATATATTAACAGGGCGTTTACACTAGACTACTACACTGGCATTAAATTGTAAAATCTCTTTTCACAATACTTTTTTTTCATTGGCCAGTAACCTGCCACATTCTTATCTAAGACCAGCTTTATCTTTCCTTAGCCCTCACTAGCACGAGAGTTTTTTAACCGTGCGTTAAAAAAACTTTCAAATAAAAGGTATGAACTCCTAAGTTTGTGTTCACACGACAGTGCTTTTATAACGCGAGGCTTTTTATCGAGCAATGTTCTATTTTCAACGCTATATACGTATATACATATTTACTTGCTATATTTTTGTTTCGAAGACAGTAAAAAAGCGCCAAGGCCGAAATTTAACGCAAAGTTTTTTTAAGTCTCGAGCGATTGAGGAGTTACTTACTCATTTACTGGAGAAGTTAAGCAACCCTTTTTTTCCTGGGCTAGCCTAAACCACAACTTCCATGCAAAGCCCTGCAGACCATCAACCCATCCTTCTTGGCCTGTATGGTCGCTGTGCATAAGATCGCAATACTGTAACCCCTATAACACTGTAGGTTTACTCCGCGTTGTAGGAGTATTGTCTTACAACGCGCTTTGTACGACCCCGAATGCGCATAATATTACTATATCCTTCCTCTTAGCGTTGTCCCGGTACATGACCAGGGTCCGCTTTACCGGTCTTACGCCTCCACTTTGCTCGATCTTGTGCATCCCAGTTTCGAGGCGGGAATCGAATCCACGACCCTCGGAGCGGAAGCCAGGATCACTGCCCCCTGCGCCAACGGGCCAGTCGACGTATACCTCCAGCTCTCACCTCTGCCTAATAAAACTAATGCAGATATGTTAATCGCATCTCACAATAGCGACCGCCAGCCAATTAGGCCACGTGTTTTACAATCACACGGTTAATTTATTCTCGCAGTCATTTGGGGCAATATACATGCGAGCGACTGCCAATTAGGTTAACTGCATTATAGCCACATTACTGCTCAATTGCGAACTCATCGAGACGTAGTAAGTGTATTGAGTACCTATTTTGACGTATTTCATTTTTCGGCAGAAGTAAATTTTTTGACAAATATAGACGCCTAAACAATATTATACATAAAAACATATGCTTAATATTCCCGTTTCATATTTTTATAACCTTGAGTTGGGAGTGGGTGCGACAATGCCATCTGAATCCCTAAGTCGTATCGGTTCGGAAACACCGAAGTTGGAAGCTGATGCACAAAGTTTAAGAGTAAAAATTAATACAATCACATCTTCTGCACTCTAAGCAGATCCTGCTAATAGGCCGGTATAATGTTAGGAAACAGATGACAGCATACTCAGTTCTCTGAACATTCTGCGAACTTTTTTTATTGTGCAGTGCATTGCGACGCCCATAGACAACTGCACAACCGCATCCACGGAGATGCGTAGGCGGCCCTTGAGAAGTTGTGAAATTAAATTAAAAGAATTTAGTAATTGTGTGATTGAAAGTGGGTATTCTTTAACGGAACGAAAATTGCCTCCCGTGAAGAAGCAGCGACTGCAAAGCGAGTGTCACCGTAGCAAATCCTGCTGTGTGCAGAACAGATCCAGCAGCCTCTTTCAGTCCGGGCTCTTCGTCTGTGCGAGAAGAGGCAAATCATTCTTGCACTCCAATCTCGGATTGAGGACGGTGGGGGGTGCACCAGGGATGTTGTGTTCAAACGGACTTTTTCCTTGTAAACTAAGCAGCGACTGCAAAGCGAGTGTCACCGTAGCAAATCCTGCTGTGTGCAGAACAGATCCAGCAGCCTCTTTCAGTCATTTATACATCTATTATAAATAATTAAAATAATTCAGTAAGATTTTCTTTTTTAAGTTTTTATTTCATTAATTTTTGTGACCTCACAACGTTCTTGATCTTCCTGTCCGTTGTCACAATATGTCACATTTTAGTGACACCTTACTCTCCCTTTAACTAGTCGTAATTTGTGGATGACCTCTTACAACTAGAAGCACTACGCTAATAGTACTGGAGCGTTGAAATGGTTTTCTATAAGATGGGGTACTTCCACCTCTAGAAGAGGTGGAAGTTTCAGGATAATGCATAATTGCTACAGACAATACATAAACAAATAGTCCTTCGTTGATGCGCTCTCTTAGGTAGACAGCAGTCTTGAAGAAGGTAGAGTAGTCCTTGGCTGAATATAACATGTTGAATATTGTCACTGTCTCGTACTTCTGAACCGGTTCTAAGATATTGAAAGGAACGGACCGGGGCAGGAGCGTGTTGTACTCTTGTAACTTCAAGAACATTTTCAGAGCGGTTACATTCTGAAAAAGGAACAAGATGAACATTAATAGTGGGGTCCCAGTTTTGGAGGTACGAGTCAGGGCAACGCCCTCCAGTCAAGTCCATATACCCCAGACCTCTCAGCTACTGGCCAGGAATACCCGGCAATATCGATGCAACCTTCAAACTGAACAATTTATATACCTATTTCTTCAAGGATAACTCGTATTGGCGTTTTGATAATGTCAGACTGAAGGTAAGTCAAGGGAGACGGATTGAAATTTCTATACTCCCACGTATCATCCCGTCCTAGTCATAGGATGTCACATTTTTGAAACTGGAGACTGAATTACATTTTCTGTATAAATTTTCTTAACTAATCCTATTGTAAGATGGATGTGGGGAAGAAGTCAGCAAAGATGAAGTGGGATTGGGTTAGGCACGTAGCAAGGATGGACCCGCAAAGGTGGACCAATGTCACGACAGTATGGGCTCCCAGTGGCGGCCGAAGATCAGGTAGGCCGAGGAAGAGGTGGCGAGACAACTTGGACGCCTTTGCGGGAAAGAAATGTCTTATAATAATAGGATGATTAATTAGAAATATAAATATTTATTGATCTTAGATATTATTAGGAAAAGAAAAATCATATCTTTTTTATAACCATATGAATCCATATAACATGATTGTTATATAAAAAAAATACAGAAGCGTAAAGATAAGTGTAATATTGGATAAACAATATATTCCATAAGCGATAATTGACGCCCATGGACATTTGCACTGCCAGAAAGCTCGCAGATGCGTTGTATGCCTTTATTTTAATAGAGGTTTAAGCTACGGGGAACTCTCACAAACCGAACGAAACGCTACCACAATACCACCCCTATACGAGTGGGATATCATATGAAAAGATTTGTGTATTACAAAATTTGGTAGTTAAAGAGGGGGAAGGTTAATTGCGTAAGGGATTAATTTGCTATATTTAACGAACATGGAGTATCGGGGGTTTTTTTTATTTAGAATTTAACGTTGTATAGACTACGATGTTACTCGGCCGGGTGTGGTGACAACAGGTGGAATATGCGCTTAACATAATGGCAACCATGGGGAAGTAACTCCCTTAGAGGCAGACCATCAACCAGATGAGCCAACGACAGATGTGGCCCTTGCCTGCCAAAACGTTGCCGATCCCTGGTCTAAATATAATGTTATTAAATGACAGTACACCCACACAGAGACACACACACTCACACACACACAGAGAGAGAGAGAGACACACACACACACACACAGACACACATATATAGATGGATACATTTATCCAAAGTTAATCTAATACGTTTCCAAAGAAATAAGTCTCATATTTTCTTTTTCCCTCTAACCAAGTCAAGACTTGTGGTAGGTGTGGGCGAGACAATTACTGAACGGACCATAATCCATGTTTGCTACGCTATGACTATATATACACTATGACTTGCAAAGCTACCAGCTTCGAAGAGGTCCAAGCTAATCTGTCTACCGCATTGGATCGCTGGGCAGTTTACTACGCCAAGGCATTGAAGCCAAACCCGAGTAAAAACCATCTTACTGGCTGATGCATAGATTTTTTTTTACACTTAGGTACCCAGTATACTAATGGTGCTATTAGTATAATTATAATTTGAGAGAGGTTATTCGTTAAGTTGCACCTTAAGGATTAAAGGATAGAGATTAAAGCGTGAATAAAGTTTAAATAAGGAGAGATAAGATTTATTTTTGAATGTCAATATATTGTTACCAGGTTGAATGACTTGGACTTCGTTCTGATGTTCTTTGATACCTACTATAGGTATTAGCGATAAGCTATCGGACCTATTTCTATTGTTCTAGTGCTGATTAAAAAATATAATATACCCTAAGCTTTAAATTGAACACATATAGGAAACACGACTCGACAATGAAAATATTGGGTTTTCAGATCTTTGGTTTGAAGTCAAGGAATTAGTCAAGATAAATAACAGCAAATAACTAACGATCTACATTTTAGTATAGAGTCACAGACGAGAGGCTAGCATACAGCATTATTATTACTGGCACCTTTCCTTATCCCCTACTTTGCAAAGTGCTTTGACAACAACAATTTGCCTCAATACAACATTAATATTGTCTGGATGTAGATTTCTGTAAGATGGAGGATATTCCTCATTCGGGCAAATTCACAATAAGAATGAGAAATCTGGCAACGCAATCCAACAATAGGGTCTGAAACATAGTACTGCGCGAATATTGCGTTTAGGTACACATCAAGTGTCTGTATGAACACGAGTGTCCCTAGTTGCATAATTTGTTGCAACACGATAATTAGTCGCATCAGCCGCTGTGTGTACTAAACAAAAAATTCCATACAAGTGTAAACAGTACAGACATTTGTGTCTGACATTTATGTCGGAATTTGTGTCTTAGTCTAAACGCACCATAGCGTTTGGCCGAAGACGTTTTTTAAGGTAGAAATACTACTGCATCAATCAGTAGAGATCATTCCGCATCTACATAGTAGAATCAAGAAATCTCGTTAAAATTTTTAATTTACATTATTGAACTATGACGCATCAGATCATAAAGATCAACGACAATACGAACATTCGATAAAATGCAATAAATCTTGGAATTATAAAGTAACAAGCATTAAAATAATCCGAGTTTATCGATTTTATCTCTACGCAACTGTCAATGTCAAGAGCTCTATTTGTACGATTGCAGAAAATGATATTAAATGATTGATAGTTTAAACCGTTAATTTCTGCAACCCTATGACAAACACGGAAGTATAAAATTACTTTGCATGTATCTCTTTTCAATAACTCTGGACTCAGGCGCGAGTCCACCCTTCAAAAAAGATGGTGGTGGATGGATGATGATGGTAAGCAGATGCACTCAATGTTCGGTCACTTGCAAGTCTGCGTATGAACTTTTTTGCGTTTATTTTTTGTTTTTAAGTAGCTGTTTGTGATATTTTCGGGGAATAAATGTTTTTCATTTCATTTCAACTTGCGTATGTTTGATGTAGTGCATTCTGATAAAGGTTATGTCTATTAAATAGATGACTCTGATAATATTATATCCTATATCTTAATTTAAAAAATTAAATTAAGGTATTGGATATAATATTATCAGGATTTTGATTTCAATAGACCGTAAAATGGGACGTCACAAATCTATTAGGCTAGGGAGCGTACCCATTGCGCCAACTATAGTAGATCCGCGCCCGTAAGGAGTGAACGAGTGGTCGTTAACCTTATCTAATATAAAAAGCTGGAATTACTGGTTTGATTTGAAAAAATCTTTCAGTGTTAGATAGCCCATCTATCGAGGAAGGCTAGATACTAAATATCATCACGCTAATATTGAATCTATTATTTGTTTTACCTAATTTTACTCCCATCACACAGCTAGTGATTTATAAACTCGTATCTAGCTGTACTTCCAGAGAGCCTGCTAATTGCTGTCAACTTCTATTGTTTACCTAAGGTTGTAAAGATTCGGAAAACTGCAAGTGCCATATAGATCCACTCAACTGGTTACAGTTTCAAGCAATTATTATCCGACCAAATGAAAAAGCGCCAGTTGTTTAACAGAATATTATACGACCAAATGAAGAAGCTGTTGACTAACATGAAATGTCCCAAATTCCGTGTGCTAGTTACCATGCTACTCTTTATTGTTAATATCATTGTTTTTAGGTATCGCGATTGCACCGATTACAACGCTGACAAGTGAAGGTCGACCGATAAGATTACCGATACGCAATTAGATTTCAGGATATTATTGTCATCATGTAACTTTAGGCCGATTAATAATGTTAAAGTAAAAGTTCATATTATTCTCAAATTTTTCAGTTTTTTTCTTCTTCTACCTAGCGTAATGACGGTTTAGCACCAGGGTCCGCTTCAATTGTAGAGGATGTGGCTTTGGGACCTCCCACAATCTCTACAATCTCATGACTAATATCACTCAGTGACTAATCGGAACCTACTGTTTTACCTGCCTTCCGAAACACGGAGGAGGTCGAATATTAGCAAACCAGAGTTAAAAATGGGTCAACCATTTATCACCGGACGCGGTAAGAACAGCATAACTTACCAATCGACTCAATTGCCGACCGATATTAAAATTACGACAACAAAATTGGTTCACACAGTCGAAAGCTTTGAGGTACCAACCATACAGTCAAATTGATCTAGAAAGGCAGGACGGCCTCCTGCCCGGTAGACTGATGATTTGGTGCGGGTCGCAGGAAGCCGTTGGACACTAGCGGCGCAACACCGCCATTCGTGGAAATTGAAGGAGGAGGCCCACGTTCAGCAGTGGACGCACCCCGTCAAGGCCCTTTTTCTGAGGAACGCGTTGAAATATAAAGTTAAAATTTGTAGTAAATATTGAGATCTACGGGTGCCTTCCGAAACACGGATTTCAAATATAAACCAGTGCTAGAATGGGTCACCCATCTATTACCCCTTAAGCCTTTTCCTGGGCCCTGTTGCTTCCTCTGATCTCTCCAAAAATGCCCCCAGTCACGGCATGTGACTCTGAGCCTCGGTAGAGCCCGTTTGATACAAGGTGGGCTATGCTTGGGCAACATCTCTAATTAGCTGACACTTTGCCTATTCTGTCAATTCACAGTCTCATAATGTTAAAATAATATGTAACCTATATTCAACCAATCCAAAACACTCCTAACTCTGGTCCATTTCACAGTACTTTTTCCAATGTTGTCCCTAAACTTACCTAAATAAATTATTCATTCATAATCACAACTCTTTTAATAATATCTAAGTTACTTTCGATTAATAATTACTCTTCATGTTACTTTTCTAATATTAGAAATTTTCTCTTCAATGTGCTGTCAGAACATTTCTTCTATGCCCTACAGCCTGAGTGATACTGTTTCGACCAATACATCCCACCATAATAAAGACATTGAAATGTTTCTTACACCCAGACTCGAGGTGGGAATCGAACCCACGACTCCCGGAGCGAAAGACAGGATCACTGCCCGTTGCGCCAATGGGCCAGTCTACATAAATGAAATAGCTGTTCAATCTCATGGCGGCTCCACATAATTGCCGTGAATTCAAGGCACAAGTCATGCCCTCCACATTCACGGGATGGTGACAACCGTTTGTGAAATGGACGTGGAAGATGGCTTGCTGAACTTTTGAATTGTCTTTTATATGATCAGAACTCTCTTTATTTTTTTAAATTTCAGAAAGCGTATAAAACTCTATGAACCGATTAATGGTCACTGAGTGATATTAATCGTGAGATTGTAGAGATGCCAGATTTCATTACTAAAAAATCTATATTTTTACTCATTATCAGTGGCCCTAGAAAGAGCGTTTCGAACCGTTCGAAGCGGAAAAATAGACTGTATTTAGGATAAAAATATTCGTACTAGGACAGGAGGCATGTCTTTATCGTGTCATGCTTTTAATTTTTCTTTCTTTCTTTCTTTCTTTCTTTCTTTCTTTCTTTCATGTAAGATAGATAAAACTTCCGACAGCCTTAAGACTTACTTTCAGCCCTGACGCAAAATCCGTTTTTAGGGTATGTGCACTTACTATCTCAGTGTCAAATTTCAAGTTTGAAACAAAAAATTAAGTACTTTCATACAAACTTGCCAGAGGCCTTAGAGCCCCTCAATCTGGTCCTGTCGCAATATCAGCTCTTAGCTGACATCTACTAACTTTAACCTTCCTGGCAAATTTCATCTTTGTTGGTCACGCGGTTTTCGATATTTCGTGATAAACTCGATTAATGTCACTTTGTGATATTAGTCGTGAGGTTGTAGAGATCGTAGGGGTCACGAGGATGACGTCAGATGGCAATCAGTCATCTTAACTCGCCCTATCGCCACATCCTCTACAATCTAAGCGGACCGTGGTATTCACCCGGGATAACGCTAGGAAGAAGATATATAAAGACACACGTATCCGCCCACCGTGTCACTCTTACCTACATGTAATATAGTACATATAGCTATGGAACGCTTTACCTCTCGAAATTCGGCAGAGCAAAAGAGCTTAAGAAAGCAGCTGATTGCAGATAGGATGCAGGTGAGGTTGATCCTGCTCCAAGTGGATCAGCCCCTCCTCCTGCACAGCTGTGTCACAAGGGAAAAGAAAACAAACCTAAATCATAACCATGACAATTAACTTCTTTTTTAAGAGTAGAAAGATGCAAAATGCACCTTCCCATCACAGTGGCCTTTAAGATTCTCCAGGATCAATTGTTTTGTCTGGGGATGTACCCTCTCTATGGTAAAATAACCAGAAACACTTGAAATCAACATCTACACGACCAGAAGACTAGCAGATGCGTTGCCAGCCTTTACTGACGAGTTTGGCCACCGAGAAGTCTCACAAACCGAACGAAACGCAACAAAAATACTATCTCTTGACGTGACAGCATTGCCGCCACTTCACACCGATCTCATGTGAAAAAGAGGTACTGGTACCCGGACGCGCCGGCCTATTTCAGCTAAAAGCGCTTAGGTGCCTGCTGCCTGCTCGTCTGCCCCTTGTAACATAAAAAAAGAAGCTGTACTATCATACATCATAAGGTTATTTTTTATGACCATCTAGAAACTCTTTTTGTGGCAAAACAAGTCCAGTGACAGGTAGGTTAAGGTTATTTTTTTATGACCACCCAAAAACTCTTTGGGGCAAAACCGAGTCGAGTGACAGGTAGGTTAAGGTTATTTTTTATGACCACCTAGAAACTCTTTTTGGGGCAGAACCGAGTCCTTTACAGAGTAGTTGTTTTTTAATAGAGCAGGGCCAGCAAACTTTGAAAATCTTTAAAAATATATGCGTCTCCGGCGGAGGGAAGAAGGCCGGCAACACACCTGTGAGCCTTTTGGCGAAGTGGATATATATGAGCGTCGGCAGTCACCTAGGTCAACCGCCTGCCCGTTTGCCAAAAATGTTTTGAGCCATAACTTATTAGTATATAGGTGGTCTTCAATATGAAAGAAGTGATATTTTATTTAAATAGCTTTAAACGTAAATAAATATGATGAGAAGAAGAAGGAAACTTCATTTTCCAATTTCAGAACCGGAACAAGAATGTGCTTCTGGAACATCCTGGAAAAATGAATGCAACACTTGCTGGTGTTCGAATGGTGCGGTTGGATGCACAAGGAAGGAGTGCAACACAGACCTAGGTAGGCAACTGAATTGTTATCTATATTCTTGCAGATTCGAATCTATTTCAATTAAAAAAATAAATAACCAGCTACAAAATAACGTTAAATATAACGTTCTCACAATAACAAAAATGTCACAAACACAAACTAATTAGCTCGTCAGCGACCAGTGACGATCCATCACAAAATGATCTCTAAGAATGATCTATTTAGAATGATCTATTTAGAATGAACTATTTAGAATGAACTATTCAGAATGAACTATTTACAATGCACTATTTCGAAAGAACTCTAAGAATCAACGCGATTCTAAAGATGCACCGACTTTTATGCTGTAACTTGCTCATGCGCAGTTGACATATCCGTTACTGCGCAGGCGCGACCGGAAGCCACTCTAACAATATATAATTTTTTTATCTATCTATAAAATTATTATAAAAAATATTATCTATCTATAAAAGTTATTAGACTGTAAAGATTCTGAGGGTTTCGCGACACATATGGTCGTCTGTCATGTTATCCCGGTCTAGTACCTGGGTCCGCTCAAATTGCGGAGGATTTGTAGGGTGAGTTAAAATGACCAACTACTATCTGACGTCATCCCCGGAACACCCACAATCTGTACAATCCTAGTAACCGTACGACTAATATCGCTAAATGACATTAATCGGGACCCACTGTTTTAAGCACGTTCCGAAACACTGAGTATGTCGGCTATTTAAAAGACCTGTGTTAGAATGTGTCATACAACTATCACCCGGTCGCGTTAGGTACTGCTTAACTTAGCGATCGACTCAAATGTCGGCCACTATAAGCCTCCAAAGTGTTGTCACATTAATATGACGTATACATTACTTTAAAACACATATTTGTTCTTAATTCTAGTTATGACTCCATCAGCGGAACTGAAACAGGGCAAAGAATGCTTGCCAGGTTCTCATTGGAAGAGTCAATGCAATAGTTGCATTTGTACGAAAGACGGGTTTCGTGGCTGTACCAGAATGGAGTGTACTGGACAAGAAAAAGGTATGATCTATCACTGTACTGTTTCTTTTTAGAGTTTTCTGACCACCAAATAATATACAAGTGTCTATAAATGTCCCATATTTGATATATCCATTGTAATTAGAGGCAGCGCTACGCTGGCAGTACTTTTGATCTGCAACCGAATTGTTAAGGCGCATCCGGGTAGAGGTACTTCTTTCTCATATAAGATCGGCGTGAAGTGGCGGCAATGCTGTCACGTAAAGTTCCCGGTGGTCGAACCCCTTTCTAAAAGTCTAGTTGGTGATAAAAAATAAAATAAATTCCTTTTAGCGTTTTTTTTTAAATTTAAATATGTTTTATTCTAGTAGACTTTTACAAACTCTTTTGAAATCGTCAAATATTTTAAAATCTACTGCTGATTCTTAAAAGCCCAGCCACGAAAAGAATCAGCAAGAAACTCGTTAGCCACTCTTTTCTCTAAAAATAGTTCAATCTTCAAAAATTGCGTTACGGAATACTTGAACGGTCCCTAAGCATGTTTTCAATATATTATTTAAATTTATCAATAGACAGATGCAATATTGCCTCTGAAATTTTGGCTTTTAGCTACCAAATACCACACGAATTTGGTAGTCAAAAGTCTAAAATCGTCCCATATTAGTGTGTCATATTTTTGCTTGTTTTTAATCAACACGAAAGTAATACACTTGTTTACGTAAGTTACGAAATAGAATATGGTTTAACTCAAGTATTATTAAATTACACTGAGTAAACAAACTTACAAATGGGGGTTTTTCGAAAAAATTGCCACCAAATACGTTTATCTATCTTAATAGATAAACGTATTTGATTTTCTATACCACTTCTATTTGGTACCATATTCTATCTAGTGTAATATATTTATGGGTTTTGTTTGTCTATCCAATGTCATTTTCTGGAAATCTAAATATAAATGTGTTACGTGACAATATTTTCCAATTCCAGATCCAGAACAAGAGTGCGCTCCAGGAACTTCCTGGAAAAATGAATGCAATACTTGCTGGTGTGACAACGGAGCGGTTGCATGCACAAGGAAGGAATGCAATACGGGCACAGGTAATGCAACTTCCAATCTATCTATAAAGATAAATTAAATTAATGTGCCTGTTTGCAATTTTTTAATAAAATTATTTTTCGTCCAACTACGTAATACTAAAAACTACGTAATAATAAAACTAGTAATGTTATCATTAATTGAAATTCTGACGGTGCGTCAGCCGCCATTTTGAATTTAAGGTGAGTTCGTTTTGTTTCGGTACGAATTAGGAATATATTTTGAATGTAGACTATTAACGAACCCCCTAAACATTGCAGTAATAAAATTTCTGCCTCGATTTTTTTCCCGTTTACCCCCTGTTTTGAGCTAAGGGCTCATCCATAAATTACGTCACACGTTTTTTGTCACCAAAATGTGACATTGTGTCACAAGGGGAGCGGGGGCGGGGTCAAGAGCCTTGTGATGTCGCATATCAAAACTTAAAAAAAAAATTGAATTCGCTGTTTTCTCTAAATTATTTATTTTTTATTTTTAAAGTATGTCATGGATTCCCACCTCGAGTCTGGGTGTATTATCCAAATGTATATATTTATATATTTCTAAAAAAAAATATTTGTGTATAACAGGCGGCTGTTACCTATAACACAGGCATTAAATTGTCTAAATTAATACTTTATGCAATCAATATTTTTAATTGTAATACTATTTATTGACCAACATTCTTCACTAATTTTAATAGTTTAGCAAGGACAAAAAAATTAATATTCAATGCTCCTGTTGGGATAGAGTAATAAGGATATAGTTAAAATTCAGTGGATACTAACTTGGATGGAATTTCAGCTGCTTCCACTAATCCAACCACTTCACACAGGATTACATAGTTGTTCCAAATTCCAGTGTATAAGAGTGATCATTAGTAGTTCCCTTAGTAATGAATAAAAACTAAGTTGAGTTTCTCTCTGAAAGAAAAGTAAAATTTATTTTTATTATAACAATCATTATCTTTAACTGAAATTATTAACTCATTTTGTATACAATATTACCTAAAAGAAAAGAAACAACATTCGAAGCTAATATTTTACACACACTAATTAGCAATCGTATTTTAACAGTTTAATAAAGTTACACAGTTAAACACTACTCGGAGTAACCTCCACGGTTTTTGTATCCAAGTTGTCACCTTGTCAAAACATTGTTGTGTTGATAATAAACAAATAAATCATTATTGTACTATACTTTAAAAAATAAACCGTAAAATGCCAATTTAATTATTTTTGTTGCAAAAAAGGATTTTTTCCAGATCTAAACTCTTTTAACAATGTATAATAGCGATGCAATTCTAGGAATGACTTTTCATTATAATTTAGTATAATTATGAATTACTATATCGTCACATCTTTACCGAAGACTACTTTTTACGATGGTTGTTTGTTTATTTAACGTCACTTTATGCTGCTATGGCTAATCGAACGATGCAAGTGGCGACCTGGTTCGCGAAAGACCAGCCGTGAAGTTCGCGGCGATCGCGGACTGGGTCGAACAAGACGACGAGTTCCCCATCGTATTCATGTGCGACGAGTTGGAGGTATCCACATCCGGGTTCTACGCGTGGTGCTCTCGCACGCCGTGCGAACGTGACCGCACCGACGCCGAACTGCTCGACCAGATCCGCCTGGTGCACAACAACCTCGAGGGCAACCCCGGGGTGCGCCGCGTGTGGGCCGAGCTGGTCACGCTGGGCTGGCGGACTCAGTCAAGTCCATTTAATTTAGTTAAGTAAGCATTTCCTGTAACTAGAATGCAAATGCTTACATTAAAGAATTTATATTTAATTTACTTTGATTCTCAAAGAACAATTTAATTGTTATCAAAACAATTATTGGTGATCAAATGAAACATCTATACTAATTATGAACAATTATGGTATTATCAAACGGTAGTTAAATACTTATTGTTCGTAATGCTTTTTCTCTCTCATTTTCCTTAGTTTTATTTACTATAATATATAAACATATGCAAAGATCCACTGATGCCAAATAATGAAATCGCCATTCGAAAATCGGCTGAATTTCTTTTAGACACCATGCTTAGATAGTAAAGGAGTATTGAGATGATTAGTGATGAAAGAATAGTAAAAGCGCCAATTCGCTGGGCCATGGTAGGCGGCGGCAGAGGCAGCTCGATAGGGTATATACATAGAAGTGCAGCGCAAAGAGATGGAAATTTCCAGCTGGCAGCAGGTGCGTTTGACGTCGATGCCGATAGAGGCAGAGACTTTGGTGTTAACTTAGGATCTTTTAATTGAAGGAAATATATCTATTTCGGGCCAGATCATAATAATAAAAATAAACCTGCATTACTTTAAAAAAAATAATTGAATTTTTTTGCTTTTCTGTGAGGCATTAGGCCACGATTCATACGAACTTTTTTTGTTACTCTTGAGGTCTGGGATCACATCTTTAAGCATTTCTCGCGACGAGGGTGATAAATATTCATGTATTTATCGATACTTGAGTTGATTCCATTCATGTAATGTAATTTCCTACTCCTTAAAACTCCAATGAAAAACATATTATGTCAAAAGACCATTTTTCTATATATTTCTCATATATATTACTTTAGTATACTTATAGTAAGTACACATTATTTTCATAAAGATAGATTGTTGCCTTACTTTATCCTGATGAGAATCAGCTAATGGATTATTGGTAATATTGATGGAACAAGGGATGAAGCCATTGGTGACTGCCCTTCCATGAGAGAACCCATTTAAAGCTACTGGTTCCAACTGCTGTATTGTTAGCCCGCCTTCAACACCGCTCTTATCACATAAAGTGGGCAATAAGCGATTGTGTTTTAACGTTACAACAGTTTTGAATATGAGTCATTGCTGAGGTGACAGGGAGTGAAATAGAAAGAAAACGGGGTGTGGATTGGGCGGAATAGAATATGTGGACTTTTTAGTGTTCAGTTCCATAATAAAAAAAATATGTAAGAATAAAACAAATGGTGATCATGATGTGCTAATAGCTGTATAAGAATTAAAAATTAAACTTTCAGAAAAAATTAGAACATAAAAAAATTAATAAGCATAAATAACTACCAAGGTTTTTATGATTCGTGTTCACAGAATAAATTTCACACGTCCCTAGAAGGGCGGATAAGTTATGTAAATCATTGCTAATGTGCCATGAAAGTAGGTAGCGATTCAGCTGAAATGATTTGTCGAACTTTGTGGATTTAGATATTTGGATGGCTGGAGGTAAATTGCTTGACCAGATGACCTTGAGTCTAAACGTAAAATTAGCTCCAATTTACTATGAATTTATTTTTTTATTACAAAAAATACGAAACGAGCAGAGCACACCTGATAGGTCCCTGGATGTGGGTGCCCAGCTTATCCACCACTGCGTCACGGGTCATTATGTTTATGGGTGATTGGAGGATACCCGTCATACACTTTCCTGTCCATTCTGTTTCAACTGCACAAAAAGTATGAAAATCTAAATAACTTTTCTTAGATAACAAGGTACAAATAAAAACGAGAATAAATTAATGATTTTATGTTTTTCATGAAATTTTCGAACGTAAGTAAGTCAACTAGTTCACTTTATTTAGAATGAAAACGTCGTCCTTGGCCCACAGAGGACCATTCTTAGTGTCAACGCGGGTTGCATTAGCACTGATTACAAGCGTGACACGATTAAGACTTGCCTCCTGAGGGCCTAGCATGACCATTTTCTAACTAAAGTCGACGAGTCGACTTATTTTTGTTCGAAAAGATTGTACTTTTGGTCTCTGTATTTCATTTTCACATAAGATCGGTTATAAGTGGCGGCAATGCTGTCACATCAAGTGATGGTATTGTTGCTGCGTTTCTTTCGGTTTGTGAGAGTTCCTGATGACTCAAAGCCTTCTCTGAAGGCCGGCAATGCATCTGCGGGCTTCCTAGAGATGCAGATGTCCATGGGTATCGGTAGTCTCCTCGGTGAAGTGCATGCCCTTTTGGACCTTGTGAGATTTTAAGAAAAACTTACGGTGGTACGTCCAGTCTCCTTCGTCACCTTTAATGACACCTGTAACAAACAAATAACTTTAATTACACACTCAAACACGTTAAATATTTTATCTCATGTAAAAAATTATCATGAAGAGGCCCAAGATCTTCATTCGTGAAAGGATGGAAGGAAAAGAATGAGGACTGGCTAAATCAGTGTTTACCAACCCTTTTTAGGCCACGCCCCAGCTTAACATTCCTAAAATTATTATTCTCCCATACATAATTTTGAACCTTTAAAAATCGTTTTGTTCTATTAAGAAGTATAAATGCTAAGTTTTAGAAAGTTGATATTTCGGTAACGTCCAATGTAATTATATACAGCATTGTTTTTAAGAATTTGCCTTTCTGTTAAATTTGTCATCATCATTGCATTTAAACAATTCAAAGCGAAAGGTTTAAGTCGTGTCGAGTTCAATTTCAAATTGCCCCCCCTGTAGGGCGTGGGCCCCACCTTGGGAAACACTGGGCTAAATACTCGCAAAATAAGAATAAAAGCTACATCGTCAAAATTTTAAAACTTAAATAAAACCAAGTTAAGATAGCGCGTGTGGAAAACATAATCAAATACAAATACATACACGTTTAAGAATTCTCGTATTTATTTCCCGAGGGATTCGCCCCCGTTTCGTAGTATTAAATATTTGATGTTATGTCTCAAGAAAGGATTTGTGAGAGTGTACACTACCATGTTATATTACCTATGCGTAGTAAACATGTTTTCGTCATCCGAGGATGAAACCTTGAGGTCCTGGGATTTACATCTAATCTTTGTACCAGTTTCTGCTACTGCAGAGCCCCATAAGAAAAAGGGCCCAATAGGGGGATTAAAGCCTGTTAGGTATTCAGTTCCATTCCCGATTCCTCTGGACTATTTTATTTTAATTTTTTTTTCACAAAAAAGAAAGTGTGCAATGGATCAGTCTATTCTTATAAGAGATCTCCTCCAGTTATCCACGAGTGTAGGAGAAATAGTAAAAAGGGAAAGGCAGACACTAAAGAAGTGGAACAGAGAAGTGGAAAAAAATAACAATAAATAAATAATAATAATGATAATGATGAAAATAATAATATAAACATATTATAAAACAATAAAGAATATCGTATTAAAATAGATGATAGATGGAATTGTTACACCACCCCACCACTCTACTCACCACTTTATAGTCAAGTTGTAAAAAAATTGAGTAGCGAATATGTTTGATTGCTAAGAAGTTACTCATTAGAAGTGAGATATCAGGCCATGTTAATTCTTGAATTACGTGGTGTTTAGTGCAATCTAGACTTTAGTTATCGATGGTGAAAGATGCCCTTAGTGATACAAGGCAGGTCAATTGGCTAACCTCTTAATTATAACACGCTCGCACAGGATTTCACTGGTGTTAGTTACTCGCAGTTATCTTTGAAATGAAGAGATTAACGACAACGCTAGATAAAGATCGAATCAAATAAAAAAAAATATTTGGCCATAAAAAAGAAAACGGAATAGGACAGACCCTAATTCTAAACCTGCTTAACTTAAAAAAAAATGAAGTATAATCTTTTTAATTTTTATTCCTAGGTACATAAAACAAAGCATAACTAGCACCATTCATAATTAAAGAACAGCTGGACCAATTTATATGGTCCTTAATTTGTTGAATTTTTTGTATTCTGCATACATGTATGTATACACTGGCAGATGAAGTTCTTTCCGGTCAGCCCGTGTTATAAGACTTAACAATTGACTGGCCCGTTGGCACAGTGGACAGTGACCGTGCCTTCCGCTCAGGGAGGTCGTGGGTTCGATTCCCACCTCGAGTCTGGGTGTATTATCCATATGTAGGTATTTATATAATTTCAAAAAGAAAAATGTGTATAACAACTACTAAACATCCAAAATTGGAAGATTGCTTCAGTCTTCACTTTATCAGGCGTGTAATGAGTTAAGTAATTAAACGGTTAACAATTAGTTATAATCACGAGGTACTTTTTGTAAGTGCATAACGCATTTGTGATGTTCACCCTAAAATATTTAATCTAAATAGATAATTCAATATTGTAATGTTTGTATAGATAAAATTTACATGTTTATACGCTAGTAACTGACCACGATATCGCTTATGGAGCACTAACTTACGAGTACATTCGCATAAAACAACATATAGTACACTCGTTTAATATATAGAAAATTTCTTAAACTTGTAATATACTTATTGGTATATGTTATATCTTCTTCTTCATTTCCTAGCGTTATCCCGGTTAAGTACCAGGGTCCGCTTAGATTGCAAAGGATTTGGCTATGGGGCGAGTTAAGATGACCGATTGCCATCTGACGTTATATTTAGGATTCCTTATAGAAAATAGATTTAAATGAAACTCCGTTAGAGATGACAACAAATTATTTATTAAAATAACTTTCGTAGATTACAGTATTGGCAAGAGCGGGCCTTGGCCCACCGGTATCTACTTCCTATTTACTAAATCTTGTATTTATTGTATCTTATATCTGATTGTATTATATCTTGTATTGTATTTAACATCAACATTACAAGTGGGTACGGGGAGATCAGAGCTGTACACTCTGGGGATCAATTTGTCCCTTTTTCATATTTTCATCGTAATTGTTATTAATAATAAGAAAAGACTAGTCTTCCGATCTCTCCGCTTCATACGAACGTCTTGAAATCACATTTTCGAATATGATGAAACTGTCTTCAGTTTAGCGTATGGGTCAAATATTTTATTACCAAAATATTAAATACTAATAATATATATATATATGGTGAGCTTTATAAGTAAGAACAAAGAAATTTGAACTTTTTAATAAAGGAAAAAAGAAATAGAAGGTTTTTGGAGGTTGTTTACGAAGTTCGGAGATTAAGGTCTTCACGCACGAGGTCACCACGTATTTTTTTTCTTAAGATGCAATTGTATTTATTTTTATTGATGAAAGGCACCAGCCAGTAGTACAAACGGGCACAGCTTTACTAGAGAAACAGTCTTGACACCACAATCGTAATACAATACATCCAAATAAATAATACCAGCAATTATAACAGTCAGTAGGACACGTGCTTGCAGCGCTTCATGTTCCTACAATTAAAAAATCTCAAATTTTAATCAATTGTTACTTTTACAGTAAGTTTTTTAATCAGGTATTTCCTCAGTAAAAAACGTTGCGTCGTTTTATGATCGTTATGTTCTTGCTGTGACTATCTAAAGACTATCTTTTGAATAGAATGTAGGACTACCTAAATAACTATACTAGTTAGTTACAGAGTTGTTAGGCTCGTAATTAATGTTATTATTATAACGACATTCTGGTTAGTAAATCGTCTCTGAGAATAAGTATTTGTAGAGTTAATGTAAATATTTGCCGTTTTGAAAAATACAATTTTACATAAAAGTATGTTTATGATTTAGCAATACTTAATTGCTAGTTCTCATAGAGTAGATATCCATCGTCACTGGCCACACTGGGCAGTTGTATAGTGCCCGATTAAACTTTGAGTAATGAAAGCGGAAAACAATCGGGGCATCTTAAGTTACGAATTTCACAAATACAATGATCAGCATTACGAGTGATCTGTAGTGATCGTGGAAATCATCCGAACAGTATGACATTAAATTCCTACACCTAAATTAAATTACTTGCTTAATATAGAATATTCTGGGAGATGTTTCAATAGTCACATAAGAAAACAAAAAATTGAGAGTCACATAAATGACAAGCTTAAGTTTGACCCAGAACGTAAATACTGGAAAATTAGGTTGTTTAATGCGATTTTTTCATTAAATACATACATTTAATGTTTTAACGCAATTTCTACATACTTAATCTGCACTAAATTGTTTATTATGTATAATATCATGTCGCACACTTAATTATAAAGTAACCTAACTCAAA
>JANCMC010033613.1:50863177-50907826 GCA_024363005.1 Charaxes varanes | reverse complement strand
ATACTTAATCTGCACTAAATTGTTTATTATGTATAATATCATGTCGCACACTTAATTATAAAGTAACCTAACTCAAAAAAACTGATTATTGGGAAATCGTAAAAAACGTTTTGTCATTTACCACTTATAAAACGGCATTATAGTAACAAATTATGTATTTTAATTATAGTAAATCAAATGATTAAAAATATCGAAATGTTATTTTAATAATATTTCATTATTTGTTTGTATTTTTAACTAAAATCAGTTTTTTGTTAAGAAGACAAAAATAATCCATCCAAATTTGAGATAGAGCATCTCAAATTTGGATGGAGTTATTGAAATAATTCTTTGATTGGCTGATAGAGGACGTTGAAACGAAGCTATCTATATCATAAAGTCACTTTAAACCTAAATCTTAATAGGTCAGTTTATAATTAAGTGTGCGATGTGTGATGTAGGCAATGTGCGTCGACGAATTTAAAAAAAAAGGCAACACTAAATTAAATTAATAAAATTAAGATCACAGCATCATCCATTTTAATAAAGACCCATAACACGCCTTACAAACGTTTCAGAGCCGTTCATAGAAGCCTCACCGTAGTAACTTAAATAGGTGAGCTATAATTGCTGTATGGGCTATATACATATATTACGATAAATATGGTTTAGTATATGTCATCTATTCTAGTCGAGTTTATACGGAGAAAAGTGTACTTGGTACATCTACTTGTACAATATATATACATATATACAATTGCTCTTCATTGAACTAGTCATAAGTAACTGTCAATGACGATCGTAGAAGAGCGGCAGACACTTCGTAGTCAATGGTTTTCTATACAAAAAAAGAGTTTAATCCATGGTACCAATAATTGGAGGAACTCATCTATAGTATTTGTAACGATCGGATCCCTTTTTAAATTATCTACCATAACAACCAAAGTCCAGTGACCGCAAACCTGTCGAACGAAAGAAAAAGCCTTGCAAATTCTTGAGTAGTTTCGGTCGACAGTTCAACAGAATTAAGACCGTTTCGGTACAAAGACTTAAAAATTCTAACCAGTCCACACATAGATGTGAGCTCTTCTCAGCGTTCCAGCAGCACAACGTCTGCTGGGTCCACTAGTAATTATATAAAATTACATATAACTAATATAAATATAAGTAATATAATAGAAGTGTTAGATTCGTGTTTTTCCCTGTTAGTATGGAGTGCGCATTATTAAATATAACGACCTTTGCAGAAGTGGTCTTCTCGGGGCAAAGTCTCCACATAGTTATGGACACCTGGTTATTTTACGGTCCGTTTTACATAGTTATCAATGCTGTATTAAAGTTCCTCACAGGAAGGGAATGCACCAGATTTATATTAATTGGACACTTTAAATGTACGCTAATATTTCATTAATTATACCAGTGAAATACTTAAAACTACAGCCACTGTACGTAGTTATTACTTACAAATCCTAAAAATGATTTTTTTTTATTCCTAATCAATTCCGCTACAACCCGTGTCGCACGGAACTTTATGTGCATCAATTTGGAAATTTGTAACTTTTTTCACTTACCCAGTATTTACAAATTACGCATTACACTACGATACACTTATATCAATATATTATATCACCGCGGCGCTAGTCTTGATCTTATTACACACCGATATACAGGTACACTCCGCCCGTTACCAATTTTTCGCTTTAAATTCGTATTTGAATTTTCCATCTAAATCCACGACTAATACACGACTAAATAATTATCCAAGACGCCGACTGGATGACAACCTCCGTTATGACCCAACGATACGCGCAGTTACTACAAATTGAAGTAAAACCTAATATTACGCTATAGACGTGAACACCGACATGACATCAGTGTTCGTCCTCGTATAAAGTGATCAATGTCACTGTGCACTGGTGAATGCCATCAAATCATAACCCAACGCGAAACGACGCTCTAAAGAAATTGTTAGAAGGAAAAGATTGGAAAAAGAGGTGGTGACGGAAGGACACCAAATCCTTACACTATTTAACTTCATCGCTCGACCTAGAATACTCGCAACTGGCTAGTAACCGGTCTAATTTCAAGTGTCCAAAATGAGTGGAAGTATTTCAGCAATCATCTGTCATGTTATAAACGAGTCTATTTCCGAGGGCCTAGGACGAACTTTTCGAACCGTAAGTCGACGAGTCGACTTTACTTAGGGTAAAAATGTTTGTGCTAGGCCCTAGGCAAGTCTTAATAGGCCCCGCTTTTAATCAATGTTAATGCAACTAGCGTTGACGCTAAGGAGGGTTCGCTGTGAGCCAATTACGAACATTTTCATCCTAAGTAAAGTCGACTTACTTCGGTTCGAAGAGTTCTTTCTAAGCGATCAGTGGATCGCTTTTAGATGAATATTTATCTGTTTGTGTGAACAATTTATTTCATTTAAATGTAACACTATGTTTTCGAACAGATTTGGAATTTTAAATCCGCTTGCAAGTCTTTATTAGTAAAGCGATTCCATTTTTTGCTGTGAGAGTAAGACCATAAGAGTGAGACGAGGATGGAGTGCAGAATGTTTGTAAGAAATAAGACAATATTACAATACACTCCTTATATGTTACACCGATCTAATAATCATTAAACATTATAAATAATATATTATATTTTTGTACTGTTGATAATATTGTAGCCACTACAGTTTTTAATTAATCTTTACGTCCGAATGTTTTATATACTTAGCAACTACATTTAGTGTCACTATATTTATGAAAATTTGGCAGTGATGTTATAGGTAATATAACCCACTTAATCTAGTAACAGAACAGCACATTAGTCGTATCAAATAATTCCAATAGAAACCACGTTAGTCTTGACCTACTGTACATTGCTTCCAGCACATGAACAAGTAGAAAGATAATTTTAAAGATTTAATCAATAAAATTAACATTTTTTTATAACTTAGTAATGATAACTTCTAAATTAAAACACGAATGTTCGTTAAAAACACTAGGTTTTTAACGAACATTCGTGTTTCGTGTTTATCATCACAATTGGTTTCATACTTTCTTGCTTCGCAAGAAATCTCTATACAGAACCTTACTTTCAATAATAGTACGATGTTAACATTTAGGCCCAGTGTTTCTCGATGCCCGGTACTGGCTCATATATGACTCCTCATATGTCAAGAAGTTTGCGTTCGTTACAGACTACCCACGTTATAAATTTCATATCCTAACATTTAAACGTGTCAAAAGTCCTGAGAAAAATATAACCAAAAAGAGCAACAGAATGAAAAGGGAAGTTGAGAATCGCGTGACGGCGTATTGTAGCCGTGCTACTTATGCATACACATATTATATATTATGCATAACTACCTACATATATAATATACCTAATAATACATTATTTTATCGTCATCTTACTGAAACATAAAGCATTAACACTAATTCCTTTATGGTCAGAATTTTATGGAAGTACTTAGCAATCTTACCTAGGTATGAAGCGGAAAAAATATAGAAATAGTTAAATAGTCCGCAAAAAAATATCTAAAGTTCAGGGACTACAGGAAGTGTTATATCTACAGATAAGAAAATAAAAATAAAACAACATTATATTGAAAAAATAACATAAATGTAATATCATAACATAGAAAAAAAAGCGTGAGGTCAGAACGAAGTTCTGAAGTGTCGGATATGTCTTATTAGGTCTCGCTCCCTTCACAAAATTCGCGTGTAACGCGCGATAAGGAACTTCGTTCCCATAATAATATAGATATAAATGACAATCGTGAACGTTGGAAGGCCTGTAAAAGTGTTGTGATTTACATCAAAAACAAGTTAAAATTCTTGCACAAATACATAATTATATATATAAAAAATATATACTTAAATGCAAAAATCTTAAAATAATTAAAATCTCGACGGCATCATTCATAATACTTCGGGTTTGTTTTGACGCTCGCTGATAAAAATGATTTAGCTACAGACATTAACTTTAACTAAGCCCGCTGAAGTTATGAGCGCGGCAGCCGGGACAATTTATCAGGGAGCGCTAAAAAACGGCCTTACAGGTCACATTGTCTTAAAAATAAATACTTAACTGGCATTGAGAAGGCGACGAGTCAGGCATTACGCACTCTACCGATAAAATTAAACAATAATAAACGGCTCATATAATTGATAACAGACTAGAAATTGAGCGCGGGCGGACATCGGCAGAGGATCTACTACTTGACCACGTGGTCGCGTCACAAGTCCTTACACTGTACTCTTAACCTAAAGACACAGGTCACGTCGTCACAGCAGCTGTGACTCGGTCAGAAAACTACTCTCCACTCGTACCTAGACGTCATAAAATTATTATAATAATAAGCAACAAGAAAATATAAGAAAGCTTGGATCGTAAAGTGATTACATCTTTAAAAACTTGAGTAAATAATGCATTTTAAAATTAGGGTATAAACCACGCTGGAACTGCACAAAAATAATTATATTACATTCAGTTAATCCCTATTCACGTAATTGTGAAAATGGATCGTCTCTCAAATGTTTGATTATTTAATTACATTTTGTACATTTGACTCAAGGGATCCTACTCACCGAGACGACATGGCGACGTCGCCGGTTACGTTGCCATGGATATCTACGGTTGCCAAATGAGTAGCCAGTAGTGATCGTGGCTACGCATCTAATTTGGCGACGTCACCGTCACGATGATACTGTCGCCAAGTGAGATACCTGACCGAAATTTTAATATGAATAGTTTTGCTAAGTAACCGGCGCCGTCGCCATGGCGTCTCGATGAGGGAAGGCTCAAACATTCAATGGGTATCCAGACTGGATTATACCGTCTCCTGCAGCCTCGGGCACAATATACCGCGTTGCTCAAGAAGTAAAGTACACTTTCAATTCCTGAGCTATCAAACGTGGTACCCACCGAATTTACTCGTATACAACAGACAAAACAACCGAACTAAAAGATAAAATATAATTTTACTAATAAGAATATAGGCAGTAAATAAGATGGGTATATTACACACAAACTGGAAGTGCGCGGTGTATTGTGGCAGAGGTCGCAGTAGTTAACATAAAGTTGTGCTCTCAGCGTATGAACTAAAATAAACTTTGGCCAAAATATAACATATCACACGTACGCCCATCTCAGACGGTGCCCTACTCTTATAGTTAGTTGCACTGCCTAACATTCCATCAGAACCTCTCTATACTCAGCAAATCGTCAGTACAACACGCTACGCTTTGCTCTTTTGATAGCGCCCCAATCTTCCCCTCTAATTGTTAGCGACGTCTCTCAATTGGGTCCTTCTTTTGAGCATTATCAAGAGCAGAGTAGCGGCGACTTAATGAGTTAATAATGTCACTGCACTGCCTAATTCGAGTTGAACTATATGCACTGAGGGAAACGTACGCAGAGAATTAGATAACTTATACGCGGGTTAACAATAGATCAACTCGGTTGCAGACATCCTACAAGAATAGCTAGGCTACCCTTGGTTCCCTTCGTCTCTTCTGTTGCAGGAATCACCAGTCCGAGCGTGCCTTTGCGCTCACTGGGACAAAACGTAGGGAAATCTGATAATATTAAACTATATATATATCTCTATTTTATAAATAGATCGTGTAACAAATGCCCATTGTGTCTCTTAGAGTTTACATGACGCTACACTAAACGACTCGATGATCGTCTTTTTATATATATGTAATATTATATAAAATTATGTTTTTTTAATATTCTATACTGTATTATAATAATCGAATATATTTTGTCCTTTTTGAGTTCAAATATTAATTTGTGAGAATTATAATTATGACTGATAAAGCGATATTTCCCAAGTTTAATATTTATGGAATGCGATATCAGAGGGCTTTTACGTTCGAAACGAAATGTTAAATAAAGATTCGCGCTTCCATTTTACACGACTTACAAGGCTCGATCCTTTGGCTATGCGGAGAGATGTGGCTTCACTCTGCATCTTTTACCGCATGTATCATGGGGAGTGTTCGGCAAATTTTACTAGCTACGTATCACGAGATTCTTAGGACGGAACCCTTATATTTTATCTCTGTCCGTCCCAGGTTATTAGGGGTATTAGATGTAGAGACTCGAAATTTTCCCTGTTGCTAGGACATCCTAAAAACCCACCAGGAAAATTATTTAGACCAAAATCACGCACCTTTTAAACCAACCTTTTAAAGTTATTTAGCAAAAAAAGGTAATCCTTGAGAAGTTTGTGTATAATTATTTTCTATTAATCTATGATGTGCTCAAGTAACAAACAATTTGAGTTCCAGTTATTTGAACAATTATACAATTGGAACAATAGGTGTTGGTAAACTATAGTTATCAATAAAATTCAATACTTAACAAACTATCATAATAAGTATACAATACGAAACTCCTACAATGCAGAAGTATAAGTTATCTCATTTTAATTTTTTTTTTTACCTTTTGGTATATAAAAAATAACACACCTTACGTAGGCACTTCATTTTTTGTCAACAGGTCGTAAATATCTCAGAGGAGAAAGGGGTCGATAATTTCAATGCAACTTAAGCAATTTCATATAAGGTCAACTCCTGGTTCGCATTATAGAGTTGAAAACAGATCAACAAATTCGCGCACGGTTATCAAAGACGTATTTATCCCAGTCAATAACACGGAGGAACAAATTATACAGTTTTTAAAAGAACACACTATTGCCGATCGCGTATTTCACTGCTACTTCTATAACGACGAACTATATCCAGTATTTTCTAGAGTCTACACAACGATATTTAATGATAGAGGTCCAAAGCTATTCAAGTGTACAACGCGCGATTTAGTCAAATTGATGAAATTATAATAATAGTAAGTTAATCAATGGTTTTCCAGAATTAAAGTTTCCTTTACAAATCATGATTTTAATAACATAGTTTATGTTAATTTTTACTATAAATTTGCATATTAAAAAAAAACAAAACTTTTTTCATATATTTTTCATATGGACGCTGATAAGCGGTACTGTGTCAAGCCACACGGATTTCATTTTGAGAAAATGGCATCTAAAGATGTCAAACCTATTCTTAATAAATCTGTTTAAAGACGATATCTATATATGTGTATAAGCGAAAATTCACCTAACACCAAAATCTCGAAAACCGTTGGATATAAAACGATGCAATTTGCTAAGGAGGTTGTTTATTGTTAGTGACATCTGCTAAGCGAGGCATTTTCGATAGTGCCTGTTAAAGAGATGTATGGGTTCTAGCAATTTTACGCGAACGGAGTCGCGTGAAACAGCTAATAATATTATAAAGAGGTAAAGTTTGTAAGTTTGTATGTTCCATGTAATCTCCGGTTCTACTCGTCCGATTTTGAATACAATTAATATACTATGTATTTATTTGATATACGTTTTTTTCTTCTTGAAAATAATGCCCCACAATCTTTTCTAAACGTGAAATGATACGAGAGCTAAATCGATTTATTGCCCCCAAAATCTCCTGCATTCCTATGAAAATCGCTAGAGCTGTCGATAACGAATTGATCGTTTAAAGGTATAATAGATAAAATAAAATGTAAACGCATATGCACATGTACAGGTTATATATACACACAAATACCAATAAAACCAAGAACGTGTTTAGACAGTGGACGTTCTCTACCTCTTGGCCTATCTAATGCTAGAACCATTTGGATGGGATGATCATCCTCGCGTCTCCTCGTACATTTGCGCCAAAGCGCTCTATTCTGGCTTGTCTGTGCACTCAGGTTCGCTCTCTAAATATCTCTACCCATATTTTCCCACCATGTGGCTGGTGGACGTTCTCTACCTCTTGGCCTATCTAATGCTAGAACCATTTGGATGGGATGATCATCCTCGTGCTTTTATAACGCATTAATATTATTAAAACTAAGCTAGTTCTCGAGTTGGCCGGCAACGCAGCTCGTGATAACAAGAAAACCAGGATCATTCCGCGTCACCTACAACTCGCCATTAGGAACGACGAGGAGTTGAACAAGCTGTTGTCGGGTGTCACCATCGCTCAAGGCGGCGTACTTCCCAACATCCAGGCCGTTCTGCTGCCAAAGAAGACAGAGAAGAGCTCTTAAGCCTAAAGGCCGGCGAGCCCCTCGACCTTCTCTTTTCAACGGCCCTTTTCAGGGCCACAAATTGGATCAAGAACTTTCATTTTCCGTAGTATTCTTGAAAGGACTTCCTTCAAAAAAAAAGAATAATCACGCTCAAATACTTTTAGGTGCTGGCACCTGGCAATAGTTGTTTTTTTTTTATATTACAAGAGGCAAGAGACAAAGCTGATGTTGGTGATCCGTGCCGTAACAGGGTTATATTGATAGAGCAATATAACACCGACCTTTTCTTATCTCCACGGACTGTATTCATAAGCATAATTTTTACCATCTGGATCAGGTAGCGTCGTATGATAATGTGCCGTCACACATTATTAAAAGCTGCATACTTGTGAAGCCACCTAGACTGGAGGCGGGAATCGTACCCACAACCCTCGGAGCGGAAGCCAGAGTCACTGCCCACTACGCCAACGGGCTAGTCAAAACATTAGGTTTGTAAACAACGCTATATGTATATGACACTGGCTTTCGAATATTTTACCTCCTCCGTGATTCAGAAGGCACCTGAAACAGTGGGTCCCGATACATTTCACTTTTATTAGTCCTAAGATTGTAAAGATTGTGGGCCTAGCGATTGAATTACACAAGCTTTGACGCTTATAGTGAAATGTATACGTGGGGGGCACGCGCGGCTGCCCCGCCACCGCCTTTGTCCGAGTAAGGGGGGGGGGGGGGATGTTACCTACCCGTATACGGGTAGTTCATAGATGATCATCAACAGTACGTTAGATATAGTGATACTTAACGTATTGTTGATCATCTACTGCTGGTACGGTAGGGTTGGTGAACCTTATGATGTTACAATAAATAAATCGTTTCGGGAAACGATTTAGATAATATTTTTAACACTCACGAGTATAATTGATAAATTCAGGTGTTACTTTGTGGAAATCCATGGCACGCATGGAAACTAAACCACTTTGCTTAAATCCGCAAATGGATACGAGAGAAAGTCGGTGCAATTCTGCAACTCGAAGGCCACACTACCAAACTGGCCACCAAAGCACAGCATTATCTGCCTCAACGCACGTTTCACTTCGAAATGGAAACATTATCGTGAAATTGACTCTACAAAGGTGATTAGTAAAAACACGCGGTATTAATTGTAATTTTATACCTCAGGCACCCCCACCGCGATAGCGCTGCCTACATACATTGTATGTATTGGCGAACTTAGGACATTAAAATGACATTTAACAATCCTATATCGGCATGTGATGTTTAAATATGTATTTGAAATTGTTTCAAATGATGTGAATGGTCACTGGTTATATATGTTAACAATTGAACAAATGTTTTCGAAAGTGAGATAATTGATGGTTATTACTCAAGAGAATTCTTGAAATATCGTACAAGAAATAGCAATAAGCCCTTCTATAGGAGCCCTAGGTCAGTGCGGGTGCTTTCGACAGTAGAAGCCCTTTTTATCACTAGTCAAGAGTTATCTACACATCCCGCTAAGAATGTCGTTGTTTCTAATCAATTATCAGAAGCACGCGACACAGGCACGCTAGATTACAATAGATACAACCTTCACCAGTTCTATGATAGACCTTAAATCGTAACAATATTGGCAGATATAACTCGGTACGGCCAAGGTCTCCAACCTGTGCGAGACTCGGAGACGGAGCCTGCTGTCACTTGTCGACAGTTATCTAACGTTTCCTCGTAAGAATGTCAGTAGTTCCAAAAGCTGGTCACGCGATGTTCGCACGCTAAGACACAATTTTGTAGTTCACCAATACTTGTAAAGTTGTAACGCGTCAATTTTATATTTCTAGTCTATTGTATACATATCAACCTACGATGGGAAACAAATATAAGGTGCATACATTGGATTCTCAGATTATAAGCGCAAGAAGTGATAGATGTAAGAGAGATGTATACGATACCTTTTCAGTGAAGCATAAAAATTCTCTTCAGTGTCTGATTTATGGACAGTTTTACAGCTTTATATTCCACCGATAACGAAAGAAACGACGATAAGGCAATCCGTGTTTGGGCGCTCTCATTCAACACGCACATCGGGTATCGGCGCACGTCCGCCGTCAGTATTGCAATATACTCGGAGAATTTTCAATTTTAAGCCTCGGGGCGGGAACATTAAAATAAAACGGGGATCGTCGCCAGGAGTCACGTGCCCGCCATCCGTCAGCTCGAGCCCCGCGTATTGATGGAGAAGGTTTTGAAAAATGTAAAAAAGATCGCGACGTCACGTACTGTCCATTTATTTCCAGTTTCCGAATTCCGGGGGGTAAGGTGACAGTCGATCCGAGTTCTGAAATGAAGTCGCAGGTTAATTGAGTTGCCTCGCTCCGAACGACTTAAACGTGCCAGTAATACTGGGCTCTAGCTACTTTATCCATAAAATTCTCAGACAATTTAAGACATAGGTACAATTTCTTCGCTATCCACTTGTTGACACTGTTTAGGTGTTGTCTTTAGTGAACGCCACAAGACAACTGACTGTGCCTGTCTCCGTTCTTTACTACCGGCCATGGCACTCTGTTATAATCAGGTTTTATTAAGAAAGGTATCAATCGATTTTTTTTTCTATAACAAATTAGGTAAGAAATAGAGTACAAAAATGAGTAAATGGTTAAGGTAACTATAAGTGAAAATAATCACATGCCCATGAACAATTCAAACAAGTCAAAAAAGTTCAAAAAAGTCTTAAGTGAAATTTTGAAATTCATATAGACTTTACAGTACTTAGGAACGTCATGTGCATATTAATTATTATGATTTTTAATCATCATTATATCATTTGGTGATAAATTTTACAATTTAAAAGCTAAGTTTATTAGAGTCCAAACGCGCCCTGCACTGAGAAGGCACTGCAATAAACTCACTCGGGCAATTTCTTTTGTTACCACCATTTCACAATTTACTCCCAAGCTTTTTCATCATTCAAATGTTTCTTTACATTATAATAGTATTTTTGATTGAGCTTACTTTTAATAAGGGTTTTAAATTTATTTAAGAACATCTCTCGAATATCACATGGAGGTCAATTATAAAAGCGAACACCATTACACATAAATGTGGACTCCATTCCACTAAAAGACTCGCTTGAGGTTTGTAAGTCGTGTTGTAGGTAAACGATTTAGACGGACTGGATGAATTACTTGAGATTGTTGGTTTGTTACAGAACAACAAAATGCAGCAGCGGGTCCCCGCACCGCGAGCGCAGGAGACGGGACGAGGAGCCGGCGGGAAGCGGGTTCAGTGCGGCGCTGCACCGCGCGCCTCCGCCCCCGCCCCCCGCGCTGCTGCGCCGGCTGGGGGTCAAGGAGCCCACGGGGGTCGGCAAGGTCAGTCGTCACCCTAATAAACAGTCAATAGCTAAAATATAGAGACGTTCAAAAAAAAAGATTATGGGTGCGTGTAACCATCAGGCACGATTAAGTAAAACTTCAATATTCTGTCTGAATACGATTAAGTTAATAATACTCAAATGCACAAATACAAATGATACACCACATTTCTAAATGGAAATCGAATGGAATGGAATACGAGGACTTGCAAATACTTGGTTTCAAAGCTATTTAAGTAAACGAAAGCAATGTACATGTGTCGCTAAATATTGCCACTGCTGGACAAAGGCCCCCCCTTATGTGTGGCCTTTTCCCCCGTCTGCGGGTTGGCCCATCCCGCTTCCGCCCCCCTCCGCATACCGTCACTCCACCTCCTTGAAAAAAAAAATGGAGGGCGTCCTACACTACGCTTGCCAGTTCGCGGTCTCCACTCGGGAACTTGTTTACCGCAAAGGTAATCGGTTCTCCGCAATATTTATTATGTGTTATTGAATATTTTTACATAAATATATCTTCGCTAATGGATGTTTAATTTTTGCTGCGGTAGCGGCGGGGGCCACCTCACATCACCGGATTCGACAACGATCGACAGCCCCAAACACCCCGCCCGCTGACGCTGTGAAGGTCACTCTGACCAACAGGATTACACGATCAGAAAAAAAATCCCTTGTTTGAGGAATCAATAGAATTAGGGAGTTTGCATTAAGGATTAAAAAGTCAATAGGTATTGCTTACATCGATAATGTACATCTTTTATCTATATTTATCTAATATATAAAATTCGCGTGTCACGGAGTGCGTTGTCAAACCATGGACATCTGCACGAACAGAAGGCCAGCACATGCGCTGCCGGCCCTTAATGACGAGTTTAGGCCACCGAGTATTTTTATCAGGTTTCATTAACGTTAATATTTCATCCAATTGCCTCACCTATAACCGCTACTTGTTCCAGTAATCTTTGTATTTCTTAGTCTGATGTGAAGTACAGTATTGTCTACGTACCTGATATTCTTGATTCTTGTTCCATTGCAATCTCCGATACCTCCGACTTCGATGAGACTCACCCTTAGAATCCAATTAGAACCTTACCTCCTTTCCCTAATATGTAAGGGATAACAAGAACTTTATTGATACTGTAACCCTCCTATAGCACAATAAATTTCTTCCTCATTATAGAAAAACGCGTTGTAGAATTATTTTGGCAGAGCGCACTTTTACGGCGCCAAATCTTATTATATTACTAGCGGACCCGGCAGACGATGTTCTGCCCGAACGTTGGGCTATTTACTATTTTCTTCTGTTATCCTATATCATCCCCGTTCAGGTTCTCGTTCTCGTTCCCGTCCCCCATGAGGGGGAGCTCCACACATTCGTCGACGCCAGCGAGGAAGCATACGCCGCAGCAGTATACTGGCGCGCGTGAGCGCAAGATGGAAGAATCGGCGTGCACCTCATCGCAAGCAAGTCACGGGATGCTCCACTCAAACCCGTGTTGATCCCGCGGCTCGAGCTACATGCTGCGCTACTGGGTGCCAGACTGGCACGAACGATCGCAGAAGAAATGGATCTGGTCGTCACAAGAAAAATGTACTGGTCGGACTCCAGCATAGTGCTGTCCTGGAGCTAGTCTTGGCGCCGATCCATTCACAAGTGAATCTTCAATGACCTAACAACGGAAGCTGAGCACTAGAATACTAATCAGTATGATTGTTGAATAGAACTTCTGAGCATTATATAATGTATCCACTCTACTGTCTTTGTTTTTTTTTTTATAGAATAAAAGTGGTCAATAGTGTGTATGTTATACTAATTATAAAAACTGCGGGAACAGCTCCCGCCGCGACACCGCTTCGTAGCGAGCTCATGAGGAAGGACTCCGGACGGGTTTGAAGCGAGTGAAAGTATTATTTTAGAAATTTTACTTTTAAAAGTGAAATTTCTAACAGTGCTAGTGTTATTATTGTAAGTCTATTTTTTGTATTTCCATACGAATATTGTCTATGCCTATAAAAGGCCTGTCACATAGACCACGAAATTTGTATTATTCTTTCAAATAAATAAATAATTAATATAAAATGAAATGTCCTAAAAATTTGACAGCCTGGCTCCCCTACTCCTTAGTGCTAAATTGATCTCAAGGTCAGCGCTATTGTTGTTAATTGATTTACCGCGGCTGGGTGACAGATGGGTGATCAAGCTTAACACTGGTTTCCAAAAAAACTTCAGACCTCTTCCGTGTTTGAGGTACATAAATTAATGCGTTAATGTCACTGAGCGGGGATTATCAATTGTGGATTATCGAAAAAAGTGGAGGTGTCAATTGTGGGGATTCCGGTCATGACGTCACACGGCAGTCGGTCATCTTAACTCACCTTAAAGCCACATCCTCTGCAATATAGCCGACCCCAGTGTCAGCCCCTGTGTTATCCTGGTCTGCAGTTTCAAAACCCCGACCGCACATAATATATATAAATTACGCGTCACGTTGTTTGTCCGCAATGGACTCCAAAACTATTTAACCGATTTTAATAATATTTGCACACCGTGTGCAAATCGATCCAACTTGAATGATAGGATAGCTTACATATAGGCAGGACAACGTCTGACGGGTCCGTTAGTATATATAGTATAATATCAATGGGTTATAGGAGTTCCGTGTTAGAGGGGGAATTACAGTACACTGACTCCTGACCAAGAAAATGTTTACAGGGTCGGATGAAGAAGATCTAAAGGCTCTTACAAGTTTATATAGGATTCAGAAACGCCTTCTTTATTGCTAGAAACTTGAAATTTGACGTGGTACCAGTTCTTACATGAAAATGCCATGGAATGCTAAGAAATTCGTCTACTATGTCATCCACAAATTATGTCACACGTTATATGGGGTAGGATATCACCAAAATGTGACATTGTGTGAGAACGGACTTAAAAGCTTTGTGACGTCACGTCAAAATAAAAAACATAAAAACAAGAAATTGCAAGTTACATGTACGCATATACTTCATATCCAAAAACCTCTCATAAGTTTGTGGGGATATGATTATTCCTTAGTATCCATGCAACTGCAGAATAAACTCGGTGGCTCTATAGGCATGGTGCCTAATCAGGGTCAAATGGGCTCAAATATGGTTGGCACTATGGGCATGAATCCAATGGGGAGTCAGCTTCAGAATCAATTAGCTGGGCAAGGGATGCAAGGACAGATGATGCCTAACATGTCTATGTCGAACACAATGCAAGTACCAATGTCTGGAGCCAGCACTATGGTTGGGCAAATGCAGTGTAACCAGGTGGTGGGCGGTATGGGAGGACAAATGGCACCAAACAATATGCAAGGACAGAATCCAAACCAAATGGGTAAGTTCAAAGTATGGTTATGATTTAAACCTTTATTTTTAACATCATAAAAGATAAATATATTAGACATTATAAAAACAAAATCGTATTATATATATTAATTAGAGTTTCATGAAAGAAAATGATTGTCTGATTTATGAGAGGTGCAAATTTATTATTCCTCCTTTGAGCAGTATAATGGAGACATTTCTAAAGCATTCGTTTTTTAGACAGATAATTTTTTTTTAAATTAAAAAGGTATGACATGTATAATTCCAACAGTTAATTTCTGGAATTACATAAAAAATAATTATAAAATAAAATAATACGCATTGATTCAAACACTTCCTGTTCAAATAATCCAAAAAGATATTTTTTTCATTTAGTCGGTGGAATGGGCAACAATCAAATTGTGAACATTAACATGTTACAAATGCATCGCGGTCAAGGCAAAGAGGTAGTGATGGGGGCTGGATACGCCCAGAGAGCACCCCCCCACAACCAATTCCTGCGTCAGAGTCCATCACCATCGGCTTCTTCTCCGAGTATGCCAGGACCCAGCCCTGTATCTATGGGTAAGTGGTTAATTGTAATTAATGAACATTAACAACATTTATTTTGTAATATTTTTATAGCAATATTTTTTTCTGTATCTTAATAAGTGAAGCAAGAAGTTTTAGTACCTTTTTAAGAGTATGAAATGTGGCATAATTATAGGCTATATAGAGGAAGGTCTCCGAAATGCGAATATTTTTATTAAAATATGTATTATAAATACATTAAGTTATTAAAATAAAACCACACTCACACCAATCCCAAACGATTTACACACACATGTATACACTTTACTATAAGATGGTGTCAAAGGGATTCACGGTGACCAACCATGTGAATATTAATTGTCAAATACTAAAATGTCTTTGTACAAAGAATTCAAATCTTTATAGCTTTAAATAAGCATATGCTATGCAAATCTAAAGATTTTGTGACCCAATTTTGATCAGCCAGCGATCTCTAATTGAAATTAATGTCTATTTCTATACTAAAATTTTATACTTAATAATATTATAGGTGGCGGGGTTTTAAGTGGTGCATTGTCATCACCTCTGTCGGGATTGGGAGGTTTGGGCCCTTGCACCGGTGGAAGCCCTTCACCTTCCACGAGTCATCACCTTGGTCATCACCCTCCACAACAGCGGTAAGCGATAATCGATATATTGGGAACTAAGCCCTCATTCGTACGAGACCTTTTTAAACGTGCGTTTAAAAAACGTTCAAATAGAACATATGGATACCCACGTTTATATTTACAGGCCAGCGCTTTTATAACGCGACGCTTTCATATCGAGCAATATTCTATTTTCAACTCTATATGTATAAGTGTATATTTTTGTATTGACGTCGCTGAAAAAGCGCCAACGTCGAGATTTAACGCAACGCTTTTTAAACTCACGTGCTTATGAGGGCTTAATCCTATACAAATAAAAAAAATTGAAAGATATGTTTGTAACATGGGATTTTTTTTTACTAATTTCATATCATATTTTTGTTATATGATAGCTATAACAGAAAACATACAGACGAAAGTTAAAAACTTTTTGTCTGCCTGTTCATGATCATCATCATTGCTTAAGGCATCTTGTTTGGATCATCATGTTCTATGGTCTAGGGTTCTCAGCCACGCCACTGCAGGTGTGAGTGCAGCCCTTTGTTTGTCTGTTTAATCCAGGTGATCTCTGAAACGGCTGCACCGATTTTGACGGGACTCTCACTGGGAGATAGCTGATGTTGCAACAAGTAACATAGCCTATTTCAGTTTCTGAAAACTATTTAGAGGTCTGCATATATAAATAAAAATCACTGCATTCACACTGATGAAGTCACCAGCTACAGCTATATGATTGACAACATTATAAAAGATGTATTAGTTTTTGATAACTCCAATGATACATCTTAATAATATTGTCAATTGTATAAAATAGTTTCTTGTCAGTTTTTCCCGGTTTTGTCACATCGCCAGAACTGTGACAAATAAGAAGTGACAAAACAAATTGGAAAAAGACACACTGATAAAGAATTAAATTATTACAAGAAACAATAAAAGTGTCCTGATATGTTTAAAACCATTAACACACTATTAATGTCGTTCATACAGAGTAAATATGGGTATGGTAGCATCCCCTTCATCATCTCTGAACACCCCGGTCGGTACCAGCGTGGCCTCCCCGGGGGGTGAGGAGGCTGCCTACAGGGAGAAGGTGCGACAGTTATCCAAATATATTGAACCGCTGCGACGGATGGTCATGAGGATGGTCAGCGAAGGAGAAAGTGAGTTTTTAGCACTGAACAATAATTAAATAATTTATATAATGAAATATATATACAGCAGGTCGGGTTACATGTTCAAACTGCATTAATTATCTATACTTTACTGTTGACAACAATAATAAAGGAATAAAGATATTTACAATGTACTTAAATTTAAATAATAAGAAGAACACTATATACATAATAATATGAAAAAGAAAGTAATTCTAAATTAAAGTAAAAAAAACAATATAGAACAAAGAGAGAGACGAATTTCTTAGCATTCCATGGATTCACCGTGCGGGTGCCGGGTCCATCGCGTTGTAGAGGAAGGAAGTTCGGGAACGTGATTATTTATACCACATGCCTATACACATTGGTTGTCGTTCTAACGTACACGTTGGTGTCTTTTCCGAGTTATATTGATGGGGATCAATAAAACACCAACTTAACATAAACTTCTCGTAGACTTTATTACTAAGCACTTTTATTTACACGGATACTCACAACGTCATGGGAACGTACCGTCTAATAATTTGGCATAAGCTTATCTACTAAATGGGGGCCGACACTAGTACGCACCCTACACAAGTAATATTTTGTGTCTAAATCAGAACTATAACATGATTTTACAAGATAAAACATAAAAGGAACCAAACACTCCTAACGAATACACCTCGATTATTTTTTATGTGCGTGTGTGTCAGTATGTTCGTCTGGGTGTGTGTGTGTATGCATGTGTGTGCGTGTGTCTATGTACATCATAAGCCTTTATGTAGCAGTATTATATGTTTTTTGAGTTTAACTAAATGTTTATCTTAGTAAGGGATTTTTTAACTTACTTCTTTTAATATATGGAGGATTGCTTATTATAAGATAATACCGGCAGCTGTATTCCACCACAGGACATCTCGCCAGAATCCAAAATTTCACCCTCACCACGTTGATGTCCGAACATCCACAACCGTGCAATTTTCAAGAAACTTCATACCTCGCACAATTCCTTGGCAGAATCAATTACCAGCATCTGTATTTCTGAACGGATACGACTTCAAGGGACCTTCAAAAAAAGAGCATACTCATTTCTCAAAGGCCAGCAACGCATCTGCAATCTCCTTGGTGTTGCAGTTGTCCATGGGCGTCGGTAGTGGAAGCGGGAAAACTCTTGAGGTGAGATTTTATATTTGTTAAAGGGATATACATGCATTTCGTATTGTGAATTTTAAATTAGCCCCAATATGTCAACGGCAAGAAGGATATAATGGAATTTAGCAGTCGAAGCTTATGTATACTTGCAGTTGCTTCACTGTATATAATTGTCAATATTATGTTTGCTAATAAATATTTATCTTTATAAAATAAATTTAGAACGATTTATTATTTTAGTTTTATTGTTTGTTTTTTCAATAATTTTATTAATAATTTTGATTATGTTGTCTAGTTTCGTAATGTTATCTGAATTTAAAAATGTGTACCGATTTGTTAACCGCCTTCAAAAAAGGAGCAGGTTCTCAATTGTTAATTTTTTTTTGTATGTACTTATGTTTTTTTTTCATGTTACAAGGGGCAAACGGCAATAGGCATCTGTATAATAAGTGCCTACCGACGCTTATGGACATCTGCACAACCAGAAGGCTAGCACATGCGTTGCCGGCCTTTAATATCGAGTTTAGATCACCGGGAAGTCTCACACGCGCAAACGACATTCGACCTTAGCGTGGTAGACCATTTTCTTGGTCGAGTATACATCCTTCTAAAATCGAGGACTATGCTAGCCAAGCCAGCAACACCTACTTTTGGAGTTATGCGAGAGTTCCCGTTGACACAATTCTCTCCTAAAAGCCTGGCAAAGCATCTGCGAGTCTCCTAGTGGTACAGATGCCCCCTCATTTTGTTTGAATCGCGATTTTTTTTTCAAAGTAACTGAATTCTTTATTTTTAACTAGTTATGCCCGCGATTTCTACTAGACGGAGACATCATTTAAGGAAACGCGGGATGTCGCGCGTCGCGTGTCCGCACCGATTTCAAACATATAGCGTTGTATGCGTGCGTTTACGGAGAAGCGATTATGTAACCATAGAGTTTACACGCCTCGAGACGCCACGCCGCACGCGACGCGCGACGTCCCGCGTCACCGTAAACGAGGCCCTAGATGCGGAAAGCTTTTTCTGCGTCAGTGTTTTCCAGTTACTATATTCTGGGTACCTTCAAAGCTAGAGCGAGCGTATTCTACTAGCAACATATTCCGAGAATATTTTTTATCTGGTATAATCAAAACCCAAGTTACGAAGTTCAAAAAACGATGCAGCTCTTGGAGAGATCCATACCTCCCAAGTAAGTTGCTATAACCCCAAATTCTCACCTTTAAAGTAGAGCGTTACAAACAACCAAATTGTAATATAACAGTCACTTTTTAATATATTATTGTACACAATAATGTAATCGTCATTATTTAATATGTAATTGTATAGACAAATGTGTTATTTAATGACGATTTTATTTCAATATATACAGGACTATATGACACACGGACGTCTGTTCCTAAGGTATACAACTTAATGCCTGCGTTATAGGTAACAGACGCCTGTTATACACAAATATTTTTTTTAGAAATGTATAAATACATACATATAGATAATACACTCGGACACTTGAGGTGGGAAACGAACCCACGACCCCCGGAGCGGAAGGCAGGGTCACTGCCCACTGCGCCAACGGTATATTTGAAAACCAGTGTTAGAATGGGTCGTCCATGTATGAACCTGTGCCGATTTATACTTTCAATACTTTTGGATTTATTATATATATATAATAATGAAGTTCCATGTACAATACTATGGCTGTCCGGTTGGCGCAGTGGGCAGTGACCCTGACTTCTGCTCCGGGGTCGTGGGTTCGATTCCCACCTCGAGTCTGGGTGTAATATCCGTATGTATGTATTTATATATTTCCAAAAGAAACATATTTGTGTATAACAGGCGTCTGCTACCTATAACACAGGCATTAAGTTGTCTACCTTAAGAACAGACGTCCGTGTTCATATAGTTTGCATGTTAACTATCAAGTACAAAGCTGGAGCGACTCAACTCTAAGCAGTTTTATCTTTAATATAGTCTTCGACAGTATAATGCGCTTTACGAATAAGCGTGTTTTTAACATGTAGTTTAAATTTAACTAGAGACAAATTTAACATTGCCTCTGGATTTTTGTTAAAGAATCGCATACTCGCGACCACAAACGATTTTTTTACCCTACCCAGACGTAGGAACGGAGTCACAAGTTTATTCATGCTTCTAGTTTGCCTATCATGCGTATCAAATTTTTTTCAACAAACATAATATTAGTAAATATTCCCCTAAGCAAAAGTATTTTATTTCGAGATTTGTTGTCAACAGACACAGATGTTATAACGGCTTTCGTAAGGTCCTACGGGATTCTCGTTTTTTAATGTCCCCAAAAATATCGATAAAGGCTTAGAACATTAAGTCACAAGGTCATAATAGCATCCATTAGTCTAACATGGGGACCATATGCGCTGTATAAGGTAAGTGGTAAGTTCTAAGTGCGATGTTTAACTTGTCTATTTTTTTTAGCCTGTAATTTCCCACTGCAAGGCCTCCCCTGTCTTAGACCACTCTCCTTTATCCAGAGCTACCCCAATCCACTCCTTTCTCGCAAAGGCGTCCAAATCGTCGCGCCACCTCTCCCTCGGTCTACCTGGTCTTCAGCAGCCATTGGTGGGAGTCCATAAAGTCCTAACATTGGCCCACCTTTGTTACATGCCCAGCCCAATTCCACTTAAGCTTTGCTGATATGTCTTACTTGTCCCTCAAAAAGTAAAAATAAGATTACCACAATAACCTTCAATGGTGAGTGTTTTTGCGGAAAGTCTATGCCGAGAAATGTTTGAGAGGGTTCCCTAAGTTGACCAACTCAAATACGGGACTAAAAGTTCGATTGTAATCCTGCGTAGTATGTTATTTAACATTGAGAAGTATATTATGTGTAGAATCCCTGTACCCAGCATTGGACTTACACATTTTGGGTACAGGGTTCTACTATTTTTAGGGTTCCGTAGTCTCACAAGAAACCCTTACAGTTTCGCTATATCCTTCCGTCCGTCTGTCTCTCCACCGCTGGGTGATCCCTTCTGCTTAGAATTTCCAAACTAGTACATGTAAACCTTTGAAATTTTTAATGTTAATGGAACATGCTTCAAAACTCTTATGGAAAAATATTTTGAGCGAAATCGGACAAGGAGTTATTTAACATATACGTTTATCGCATATATAATGCGGAACCCTTCTATATGAGAGTGTCTTGACACGCTCTTGACCACTTTTTATTACATGTACAACTAAATATATATTTTTAATAACGTACCCGTCAGACGTTGCCCTGCTCGAACATTGGGTTACTTACTATTTACTACATTCTATTATCCTATAATATTATGCCCCGTTCCCGTATCCCCGTCCCCGTTCCATTTCCGTATCCGTTTCCGTTTCCGTTCCGTTTCCTTTTCCTTTTCACTTTACCTTTACTTTTTGTTATACAAACCTTGTACTAAGAATAAAGAACACAACAAAAAAGACATTACTCAATTTGCTGAAGTCTTTCGGAAGTTATGCACGTGCATAAATTTCAGCGACTTATTTTTGTTTACGACTGTTTAATTGAAATATAAACTATTCTATCTTTTAAGTTGAATTAAACTGCATACGGTGTGCAAATTTTATTAAAATCGGTTGAGTATTTGAGGAGTTCATCGCGGACAAACAACGTGACGCGTAATTTATATATATTAAGATTAATTTGTTAGTTCAACATTTAATATTTTTTGGGCTGTCACCTGAACGTAATTACGTTATATCATTATGCAAATACTTGACAGGCCGTGTCAATTTAAGTGCCTCGAATGAATCTGATTACATATGTAAATGGGCGTTACATGGATGTTCAATTACAGGAGTGACAGGGTTAATGTGCGTGTACCTTTATGATTTATGCTTATTAATGTATAATGTTTGTGCTAATGTATTTGACCTTAATATTTTTATGTATAATTATTTTAAGCAGGAACAAATGAATGATGTCATACCTAGCTTTTTTTACTGTACTAGACTAAAGTACTAATAAATTACCACTAACCAAAGGATACCACACTTCAGTTCTTTTGGTTTATGGTACCATCTATTCGTCACGTAAAATTAGCTAAACAGTTTTGGTTGAATTTACTGGAATAAATAAAATGTACGGTTAATTTTTACTAGCTTAAATAAAGGTTGAGACCTTCTAGTAAGAAGGTCCTGTTGAATTTATTTATTTGTGTAGAGGTCGAGTCATGGTCGTTTATTATTTTAAAAAAATAACATAGAATAATTTCAAAAACAATCTCACAGAATAAAGAATATTTTCACGTTCAGATTTAATATCGTGCAAGTATGAGTACCAAATTACAAAGAGTTAGATTTTCAAAGTAAAAGTTTTACAGGGCGGAGAAGGACATAAATTACATTCCCCTATCATAATAAGTGCGTAAAACATCAATGAATTATTGCCGACATTATTTAAGCCCTCCCCTCCCCGTTTGAGATCCCATGGATAATATTATCGTAATGCATTCACGGTGCGAGGCTTTCAACTTACCATAAAGATCTTTTTGCCTTCCGTGTATGTATGGAAACCTAACTAAGACTCTCATATTATTTAAAGGAAGAAATAAAGAAGCATTTATTTAAGAACATGACACCTATACATAGATTTATATACACTAACATTAAGTAATCGCATCATCATCATTTTCCGCCCTTAATAACCCACTGCTGGGCATAGGCCTCCCTTTGCTGCAGCCACTCTCCCCTATCCCTTGTCAATCTCATCCAGCCACTTCCTACCACTCTCCTCACATCATCCGCCCATCGAGTCATGGGACAACCAGGGTTTATCCAGCGCAATCTAGGCCACCACTGAGCTAGGTTCGTTCATACAAACAAACTCTTTAAGTTTATTATAATAGTATACGATTGTCCCGAATGCCCAGATTGCTTGGGTGGGATCTTTCCTGTGACCTCGGACACCACGAACGGAGATGTAGAAGCGCGACGATTCCCGCGTCTCCGTCGTGCATGTGGCGCGGTGGGACACCGTGAGGTTTTGGTCGGTTGGAGTCCGACATAACCCGCCGTCGGCCCCTGTGGCGACGCGTATCCGTCCCGGATTTCCTCACGTAAAAAAAAACCCAAATTCCCAACTTTACAGTAGAGCATTACAAACAACTAAACCCAACAAATTTTATTGATAAATCATCAGTTATAAAGCGTAGCTTAGGACGCCACCCACCTGGTGGGGCGAGGACTGGGGCCTACGTCCAACTGCCGTCCAATTGATGCAGACGAAACAATGGAGCCCTTGTACCGCACCTGCGCGTCCCCGGGGTCCATGCAGGCGAGGCGCGCGAGCAGCTCCTGGCGGCGCTCGTCCAGCGCCGGCAGCGCGTTGGGCAGCGCGTTGAAGGGTATGTATACCTATTTTTCGAAATGTATTTGTCGTTGACATGTCAAGATTTTCACTATAAGTTTTTTTAAAAAAATCGTTGCGATAAAACTGAGCAACCAAATCGCAACAAGCTAGTTCCGTGAAGACCTGTCGAATTCAGAGATTGCGATCCAAACGCAACGATAAAACTGTGCAGTTTCATATCAGCTGCTTCCATATGACCGCATTCAACGTAGAGCGGCCCGAATCGTCGACAACCAAGCTATTTCTGAAGTAGCTTCACTCTGCATCTTTTACCGCATGTATCATGGGGAGTGTTCCGAGGAATTGTTCGACCTTATACCGGCAGCTGCAATTTACCACAGATTAATATCCTTCCTTCCTTGCCTATCCTATCCTATCCTGACTTCCAGGTTTGCCAAGGCAGATCATGCCCAGGTGGAAGATTCTCTGATTGGCCACTTAACTGTAGGCAATGGTAATCATGCCATACATCGATGCCGTGCTATTGTATTTATACATCATTTGCATCATTAAAAATTAAGTGTAATATTATACACCAAATAAATGCAAGAAATAACAGTATTTCATGATTCTTCTTCTTCCTAACGTTACTCTGGTTATATACCAGGGTATGAACTATTAATAAATTCATTCTAGTAATCTTTTTATGCAAGTCAACCCATGGGCCATTTAGTGCCTTTGGTGATGAACAACCTGTTCGTGTGCCCCTACTAATATAAAAAAAAAACCGCACAGTTGTCTATGGTCGTCGTTAGTCACTCAGGTGAACCGTTTCCCTATAGTTATGCCGAGGCCAGGCATAGCTTCATTTGAATGATCATTTCAATGATCGTGTAGTGGGGCCGAGGAATTTTTTTAACCTCACAAAGTTTTGTAGTACTAACCGTCTATCAACATTACGTCCTACGTGATCTAACTCCTTTCTATATCATACTGTACGATACCATCACAATGTAACAAACCACCATTTTTCTTAATTGACTTTCAAAAACAGCAGCAGTTTGTGTGATGTAATATGAAATATCTTAGATAGTAGGTAATCTTTGCATATATATATCTGCTTCTTCTTATATTAGCGTTATCCCGGTCCAGTAGCGCTTAGATTGCAGAGGATATGGTTGTGGGGCGAGTTAAGATGACCGATTGCCATCCTCGACATCATTGCCATCTTGTTATGTAGCGGCCGCTACACTATAATATTGTTACTCGTTCCCGTTTCCTTTCCCTTTCTCCTTCCCATTCCTTAGTGGTTCACTATTTTGGCGTTAATGGCTTAACCGTGAACGATAGATAAAGGCAGTCGAGGGCCTTTTTTAGCACTATTTCAGATAAATATTTCCTTCATACACTATACCTTTTTTATCTCTCGTGCAAATGAGGGCTTAAGCAAGATTAAAAAAAACTAATAATAAAAAGTCTTTGTATCGTCAAAATTTATTACGTCTATAAGTTTTTCCGTATTTAATTAATACATGTCTTTATTAGGACATAAAGCTAGTACAGCTTTTTATTCTTTGAAAAACCGGGGCGTTACTGTGGTGACGTCAATCGCTATCCATCTCATCTGTTTAGTTTAGTTTAGCTAAATAGTAGGGGAGCTAGTATACTACCTTGCGCCAAGCCGTTCCTCTTATCTGACAGGGGTTCAACCTAAAAGCGACGTTATAGAGAAGCTTGCGGAGTACCATGACAAACATAGGTTTTTTTTAATTAGCACTAAGTTTGTTTAATTAAGGCCCCACAGCCATACCCTCAGCAAAATAAGCAGATCCTGGTGCTAGACCGGGATAACGCTAAGTAGATGTAAAAGTCAAACTCCGAATTTTTCAGACTGGCTGTTGACGCAGTGGGCAGTTACTGCCTTTCGCTCCAGGGATCATGGGTTCGATTCCGTCCTGATTGATGTCACTGACATGCATGAGAAACTAAACTACTTTGCTTTAATCCGCGAATGAATACGAGGGCAGATGCGATTGATAAAGCCCGCTATTAAAATAGAGCGTTTCAATAACCGCGCAATAAATAGTTTCGTTTTGCTAACGAAAAAAGCTACTATTAGCCTCAGCTACTTTGTAGTCTTCAAGCAAAAAAATGTACAAACACTTTGAGCCATATCTGGCTCCGGCATTAGGCCAGCAGTAACAATATTATGTACAAAGAGTATATACGTATATACTATATATCTCATGTATACAAATAGATATATTATGGTCTAGATATCCGAAAATACCGGTCAGTCATTATAATAAGTAGTCTTCTACTTCCTAGCGTTATCCTGGTCAAGTACCAGGGTCTGCTTAGATTGCAGAGGATGTGGCTGTGGCAAGAGTTAGGCTGACCGATTGCCATCTGATGTCATCCTCGGAACCCCCATGATCTCTACAACCTTACGACCAATATCACAAAACGACATTAAACGGGTCCCACAGTTTTTGTTCCTTCTGAAACACTGAAGAAGCCGGATATCAAATATAAACCAGTGATAGTTTGGGTCACCCATTTATCAGCAGGTCGCAGCAAGAGTTACTTAACTTAGCAATCGACTCAAATGACGACCACAGATTAGGCCACGACCTCCTCAATATTATAATATTGAATTTAAAAAAAAGATAGCTTAAAGTGGACTCTCATTTATAGTACATTCGTTCTAGAAGAATAAATTTTAAGCAGAAAGCACTTCTATTATAAACGAGAGAAAATTTTTGTAAAAAACGTTAAAATTTCCTTAAACTCTTAGAACTCATCAATGTTTTCTAACCATTCGTAAAATGAGTTTTTCAAGTAAGTTTTTTTAAATGAAATAAGTGGAGGAACCGAGAGAGAACATTGTTCAAGAATTGGACAAGATATTGATTAAAAAATCTGTAATTTGTAAGAAATGATATCTCATCAAGAGATCCGCGATTATGTTTAAAGTACTGCAATCACACACGCAAGAGTCGTCATATCTTAGGTCTTAGTATCGCTGCAACGTTGGCAATGCCCCTGGCATTAAGAATACGTAGTTAGTATAGGCTGCCTCCAATCACATATACGTTTAGGGTTCCGTAGTCCTACAAGACCTTTTTGGTGTCACTCTGCTTGTCCATCCGCAAGGGGAGCTATCTTTCGGGCCGACAGACGGACGACAGAGAAAAACTAAGGGTTCCTTGTTAGACTACGGAACCTAAGGAAGTGAAAATAAGAAAGAATAGCACTAATATCGTTGATCGCGCGGTGCATCTACATATATGTATGTTTAAGCCTTTCGCCTAGTGTTTTCTCGGTGTTTAACCACACTGATAGCTAAACGTGCTCCTTGGAGCATGGAGGGAAAGTAATGGCCTATTTTAACTGCAGCCTTGGTTATTGTTCTATGTTTGTTAAACTAGTGAACACACGTGACCTTAATCACGTTGAATTTTTCTTTATAAGCAGGAGTTTTTGAGTTCCTGATTTGAAGAATAATCAAGAAGCAAGCAAGCAAGAATCCCTTGCTTGCTTTTGCTTGGATTTTATTTAAAACCACATGATTTGCGCTGATAAGAATCCGATGGTTATGATGAATGACATATCTTTAAGGCTACTATATCAGGAATACTCTCCGTTAGACCGTAAGGTGGATTCCAGCCTTTAGGTTTAATACGTTAAATATTGAGTAGAGTCAAAATAACAATCTACGATGGTTATATTATTTTATTTATATATAGTCGTACCTCGTCGCCGCTCGCCGCGACTACAGTGCCATTATTAGTGCGATGGGACATCACTAGCGGCATGTTGTCTGGGAGGCATTCCATACATTTCAATTCGATTACACATGGCGCTGAAAAGGTGCAAAATAAAAAAAAAACGTTTAAAATAGGTCAAGTTACCTGAACAAACCACAAACTACTCATTGTTTCCACGTATTGTAAATTATATCACGACTATAACGTCAATCCGTATAATATTATATTACGATTAGCGCTCTTGTACGATGTTACCAAAATAAATTTAATTCTAATGCATGCATGTCACGATGCGTTTACTATTTATTTCAAAAAAGACAATTAGGTAGAATCTACAAGTAAGTTTAACTAAAGCCGCACTAGTGGGATCAAACAGATTTGGCTAGGTTGGGAGGGAACACTGGCAATGAAGGTGATTGTCAGTGCACGCTTGAAAGAGTACTCTCGAACCTACATTTGGGTCACTAGTCCTAGGCACTGCTATAATTCCTTCCTCAGCAACACGATGGACCTAGGATCAGCACGGTGAATCCATGGAATGCTTAGAAATTCGAATCTGTACTTTGTTAGTAAGAGTATTTTAAAATAATTAAAAGAAAACATCTGCTTCATCCGTTACTTGGCTGTTTCACTGAGAACACATGTAACTCAGTGAAACGACCTGCCAAGTTTGAATCTGCTTTATCCCCAATTATTTTTAAAATTTTATGTATACTCATTCACACCCTACTAAAAATAAAGCCTTTTTGCGCACCATAAAAAGTGACAAACTAGCCCCACAATACATGGCTGATGTAATACAATAGCGGGGAAGCCAGACGAGACCTCTAAAGACATTATTATATTACTTATCAAAAAATTTATGTTCACTATGGTAGAGACTATTAGTATGACAGCCACAAAATACTAATTAAAACATTCGGAAGACCCATTTGATTCTTTCAAATTATGTTCCTTGGATCAATATTGTCATTTTATGTTACCCGCATAAACAAATTTCTTACTTTTAGAGCACAATGTGTATTGATAGCAACAAAATAAAAAAGCAAATTGCTTGAACCACTTCATCTTATTAGCGGCACTATATAACTGGCTTACACGACGCTGACTAGTAAGATAATGCACACGAGTCAAGGCACTTATAAAGACTCCCGATAACCCTATCTCATTAACCTTTCCTCTTACAACAGTCATTATTGACTATATTTTATTTTTTAACTAGCGAACCCGGCAGACGTTGCCCTGCCCGAACGTTTGCCTTGGCTTACTCTTTCTATTTACTAACAAAAATAGCGCCATCTAGTGGTCGCCTATAACCACCGAACGCCTGCCGTTCTGCCCTAGAATTTTAAATTCATCATATCTTCTACAATATTCCTTTTAATAATATGCTGTAAAGGGCAATTTTCATCTATAATGTACAACGTATCCAGCGCATTAAATTGGATAAGTATTCATATAGCTTCGTAAATAGTTTGTCATTTTTTTGAAATATGTAAAAGACAAAAATGATTACTTTAAGTTATATCTGGCGGGAAGGCGACAGATAAGTCATAAAATTTCATTTGTTACCGACAATAAGTTAAAAATAACACCCACCCACTCCGCACAAGCTTTTAATTTAAGCTTAGTAGAAGGGGAAAAGGGAATATTAGACATACCCAAAAAGTATTCCTAATATTCTGTAGAAAAAAATTAAATAATAAATAAATATATAATACTATATGACACACGGACGTTTGTTTCTAAGATAGACAACTTAATGCCTGCGACAAACAGCCGCCTACTATACACAAATTTTACAAGACCAATATTTTTTTTTTGGTAGGGAAAAATCCCCTGATTATCGTATTAAAATGTTTGCGCTGCACGGGAATAGGAAAAATTGTAATTAATTAAAAACTGTATTAAAAAAACGAAATGACAATACTGGCAATTTCTAAGATTTTTAAGGGAAAGAAAAAACAGGATCAGGCGGTTCACCTAAGTGACTACCGACGCCCATGGACAACTGCAACAACAGAGGGCTCGCAGATGCTTTGCCGGTCTTTGAAAAATGAGTATGCTCTTTACGCACAAAAACGCACACCAATATCAGCGCACACCGGCTATTTGTGTTAGTTTAATGTAAACAGTGAGCAAGAGCCGAAATTTACCTGTGGAATGTACTGCGTCTTACTTTTAAACTGTACATTAAGTAAAATTTTGAATATAAAATTTAAATGAAAGTTGTTGTTTTTTTTTTTTAATTTATAATAGAGGCAAACGACCCTAAAAAGAAATACTTAAAGTATTACATACAATAAGTAAAGAGAGAAGAATGTACAAAAATATGATATGTGACTGAAAAGATCGCTCGGTATAAGTTAAGCGCCACTGACACAGCTTTGGGACAGTTGCGAACATATGTATAGTAAACCGTAACTCATGAGTCCGCGCTTGCGGTTTTTTTTTAATTTTGCATTACTTATATAGAATGTGCAAAAAAATCTAACAGAAAAAACGATATTGGCAACTTGGAACCTTTTTAGGGTTTTATATATTCATGTTATAAATAAGCCAGACAGTATTTTCGTTTTTAAAGCACTTTTTATGTAAAGTCTATACATCTAAGGCTCTGTTAAACGTGGCCAACGCCGCTAATTCTGCATTCAAACTGTCCTTCTCCCCCTTGTGAAGCTTGAAGCGCTTTCTTCTCCGTAGCAAGGATCCGTTTTCAAACATGTCGAAGGCCTGCGGGTGCAGAGTCCAGTACGCGCCCTTCCCGGGTCGGTCGGGGCGCCGCGGCACCTTCACGAAGCAGTCGTTGAAAGACAGGTTGTGGCGCAGCGAATTCTGCCAGCGCTGCGTGTTCCTGCGGTAGTACGGGAACCCTTTAAAGTATCGCAAACGATGCTATATTAAAACTAGGTCAGGCGGTTATATGTATAGTCGACCAAGAAATTGGTTTGCTACGCGAAGCTCCAATGTCATTTGCACACCAATTAGTTAAAAGGCTCGAAATGCATAACAAGCAAAAACTTTGCTTGTTATGCATTTCGTTAATTTCTGACAATAACCTTTAGCAAAATTTTCTTTCCGTCACTACGCGGAGATACAATACTAGGAAGGCAAACTGGTCTGACTTCAGGAAGAAATTCATCGCTCTACTCCCGTTTAGTTGCGGATTAAGAAAAATTATCTACAAGAAAAAAATATCAAACCAAAGGCAATTTAATGGACCACGCGCTGTAAACCAAAGATAATCACGAGTTTGCGGATTTGCGTCTACACGCTATTTTGCATGTCCAAGATACTTTGGAGGGGCGTGCAATTTTAGACAGCACGCACTCTACGCCACAACGAAACTTAAGGTGTAATACAATAGATCTTCTAAATAAGAAGACTTTTTTCAATTTCTTTCATTAAATTTTACCTTAAGTACAACCAAAACCTATAGGGTACTACCCTTTGACCTAGAATCATAAAATTTGGCAAGAAATACAAGTACAAAAAATTCTGAAAACTAAATTTGTAGGTATATCATAAAAAAAAAATTGCGGTGACTTTGTCAGATTAAAAGAAATCTTATGAAAAGTACAAATCTTATAATAACCTGGTAAAGTACTACGTTATGGTACGGAACCCTTACTCTGACGTAGTCTGACTCGCACTTGCCCGGTTCATTTACTACTATTCTTATTAAAAATAACAACAGCACGTGACGTGACAGCATTGCCGTCACTTCACGCCGATCTCATGTGAGAAAGAGGTACTAGTACCCGGAACCGCCGGCCAAATTCGGCTACAAGCGTGGCGCTATGTCTAATTATATATTATTCTATAAGCTAAATTGATTATTTAATAGCAACATATATAGGTAATATATAACATCTGCTGGCCCGTTGGCGCAGTGGGTAGTGACCCTGCATTCTGCTCCGGGAGTCGTGGGTTCGATTCCCACCTCGAGTCTGGGTGTTTTATCCATCACTTGACGTGACAGCATCGCCGCCACTTTACGCCCATCTTATGTATTATGTAGAAAAAGGTACTGGCACCCGGATGCGCCGGACTAAATTTGGCATCAGAATGCATGCAGCATGGTGTTACCACTAATTAGAAAGATAAGGGTAAAGGAAGGAGGAAAAGGATATAAAGGTAGATGGACAGGAGAGTAAGAATGCGGATACTATTGTCACGGACGATGTATGGCGTATAACAATAGCAGTTAGGTTATTCCGGGGTTGCGTACCCGTCGTACATGTTTTATTGCAATAAGAAACTGGAATAAACTTTAATATTATTATTATACCCGACCCAGCAGACGCTGTCCTGGCCGAAAGTTGGCTTACTCACTATCTACTACATTCTAGTAACGTTCCCGTTTTCGTTCTGAATAATTTAATATGGTGGTTAAGTATTTTCAATTGTTTCTAATTTACCGCAATATTTTTATTTTTTTCTTTCATAAGAACCTTCTCCTAGCAATAACAAACACAACAAAAAAAGAATTAGCGAAATCTGTCCACGCGTGATGGTGTGACCAAGGGAAATAGTGATTAATTTTTATATAAATTGCACGCCCTAATAAACCTATCATTTGCATCGATTACATGACAAAAAGCAGTGCCAGGTCTAAAATGCAATTACAGAAACGATGCAAAAGCTTCAAGATTTTATTTACTTCGGCTTTACTCGCATGAGTAATACTTAATAGAATTAGGCGTTACACTGTAGCTTTTTTAGCATAAATCAGGAAATGTAAAGAGAAAAATATTGTTTTATGCTTTATGGTGCAGCATTTATTTTTAGTTGGCTATATCTAACGTTACTTATAAGAAACAATTGAATATTGCCACTGAAACAAACCATTATAATTATTCAAAAGCGTATGTAGGGTGAACTTACTTGATACAGATGTCCTCATGTCCTGGCAATCCAGAATCATAACCTACTTGCTTTTCTTCACATTCAAATCAAGTCCACCCCGCGCTCCGTCTATTAACCTAATTGCCACGGCCACAATACCGCCACCAAAGCGTATTATTGCCCTGTTCTGATTTTCGAGCACAATCCTAATGGTTTGTCAGGAAGTTGTTCAGAGTAGTAGTTGTCAGTAAATAGTCTCTTAAAGGTGGTTCGTAAGAGTCATGCGTTCATACAGCCACCGACCTGCGATGTTACACCTGTGAACGCTTCTTTGCAAGCGCGTGGAAAAGTTTCCAGTATCGTTCTACTGGAAGTAAGATAAGACACGTATACATTTTCCTAATTGGCGTTACGGCTTCCACATGGTTTCCACGTACGAAAAGACACTGGAAAGTAATTTTGAAATCACAGACATTTCCAATTTATGGATAGAATATATATAGACATATAGATTTATATATTTACTAGCTGTGCCTGCGGCTTCGTCCGCGTAAAAGTAGGTAAAAAAAATGATTCAATTTTAGCGTGACAATAATATATAGCCTATAGCCTTCCTCGATATTTAACACTGAAAGAATTTTTCAAATCGAACCAACAAACAAACAAACTAACTCTTCAGCTTTATAGATTACTGTAGATTACTTTGTGTTTAAAAACAAAGTGAAAAAAATTTAAAAGTTTATATGGTCTAATGAGGTCAAACTAGTCGTATGAGTCATCACCATATGTTATTTCTTGACCTATATAGTGATTGTGAAAACGGCCCCATTTAATGTTTGTCTCTATTGGGGCGTGACGTCATCGTCGTGGAAAGATTAATCAATTATCTATGGCTTCGCATATATATGGTCTGGTCCTCCATATAAGCACCCAGATCGCTATAGTACTGCCGATAGCAAAAAAATAATCGATCCGTATTTACGACCCATACTGCGGCGTTTTCCAAACTTTATTTCAAGACCCGGTTATTTTTCACCTTTTCTGCGAGACGCACTAAAAATACATACGATCCACTAAACTTTTAACCAACTTCAAATTAGGACGAGGTTTTTAATTTGTCGAACTAGTTTTTTTTTGCCATTACACCTATAAAGATTGTAGATTTAGACCTAATTGACTACAGTAAAAATCTTAATTTATTTTCTTTATTTTAAGTACAATACTCTGATGTCTGTACATCCTGGGCAGATTGTGGTTATACCCTTTCTTAAATAAGAATTTTTTCTAATAAAACTAAATGTATCTTCAAAGTATTAAGTATTCATGCGGTTTCTTGGGACCCGACAGTTGGCTAGAGCAGCGACCCGGTACCGGGTCCCACCATTTGGAAACGTCGATATATATAGATTTATGTATATATATAGGTCAATATTTAGGTAGAGACATAGATCAACGTTATAGTATAGTGTAAAAAGATTTTAAAGCAACGATAACTTTAAATTACTGCTTAAAATTTAAAGTGTAACTGTATACTACATAAATTGATTTCTGTAGTAAGTAGAATACCTATATTGTGAGCAAAACAAAATTAATACATAGATCTACTCCATTTCCTCTTACAGATTATCGGGGAAATACAAAATAATTATTATTCTACGCTTAATTAGTAAGTTGTTTTGTTTATTGTCATGAGGATATTTCAGTATTTGTTACGACATATTTTGTAAAACGGAAATTTTGAACTGGTCAGCGGTTATGCGGCTATTTTCGTAAGCGAATTGTCTTATCATATACTATGTTTTTGAGGCTTGTGTTTGAATGTAGCTCATTAAACTGAAATACGTCTTCTAAATAACAGGAAAATTGTTTTACTGTTATTGTATCGGGTAAAACTCGCCATTAGGAACCGCAATAACAATAATACCGAAATACTTTTAAAATAGCCTATTTGAGTTTCCCTAAGCTTTCGATCCCGGAATTGACTTGTTTTGGCAGCCGTGTCCCCTGAGAAAAAATTTATAATAACTCCAGGAATAACAATGTTCATAGCGGCAGAATTTCCGTCCGTCCCCAAAATCATCGATATCCTGAATCGGTTTATATGGAGAATGTAGAATAACTTACCGATAAAACAAGGATCTCCTTTAAGATCATAGAGCCAGTTAAGCTTTGTATCTTGGCTGGCATCCACGTTACAGTCTACCGCATGGATTATTGTGCAGATTTGTCTGCACAATCCGGCGGTACGTCGTTAACGTTTATGGGGATGTTCCTGTGTACCATAGAAACAAAAAAGAAATTGGTATCCGATTTACCTTCTTCAAAGACTCCTATTTCTTCCTTTCATCAAGCTTCAGAAGCTATGACCATAGTGAGTTACAAAAAATATAATAGGTAAGGCGGGATGCTCGCAGTTATTCTAACCTCTGGCTACTTTATCACAATGTGGTATAATGCCTATCTTTTAGCCGCCATATCCGTGACTGGGAAAACGTGAAAGTGGAATATCTATTAACGAGAAGGATCACGACCCTCAATAATGGAGACTACGACACAAAAAGAGAAATTTCTGTCTGACAAAGGTTTTTATGGAAGCACGCATATAAGCCAGCAATAGTCTGGACGCGATAGTCTCTGTATCATTGATTCGACTATCGACTTTTGCCTGTTTAAGAATTTAGCTTAAACAGGCAATACTTTTTGTAAATTATTTAGTACGTTGCAACAATAAAGTGACGCTAGTCGGCTCTACATTCTCACATGGCTCTACATTTTCAAGTATATACCAGCTTTGCTCGAAGCTTAGTACGCGCTAAATACGTAACACAGGCAATACTTTTTGTAAATTATTTAGGATGTATGATAGATGACTCGCAGATGAGCTGCCGGCCTTTAAGAATTGAGTATATTCTTTATGACGGTACTCCAGGAAAAAGTCGAGGTAAAATCAAATATCGTCATTTGTTCCACTTTACTTTTATTCAATTTAATATGTATGTATGTGGGTGCACTGCAAAATGTTTTAGATTTTTTGGATAAATGTGATTTTATTAATTCATAACTTATAATCTTTTTTTATTCCATATTCTGCTTTTTTTTTTTTTTTTTTTTTTTTTTTTTTTTTTTTTTTTTTATATATTCTGGTTGCTCGCCGCGTCGCGTCCTTTAGATGTGCGTGGTGATCGGGGGGGCGCTGCTGAAGACACTTTTAAATAAATTTTCTCTTGCTATAATTATTAAAAATCTAATTCAAATTCTTAACAGAATCAATGCTGATGCAACCCACGTTGACACCAAGGAGCGTCCGATGTTGAACTAGCAGGAATATTTTCAAAGTCGAATCTTCGACTCGAACGGTTCGAAAGGTTCGTGATAGGCCCTCAGCTACGTAGAGTTCGTATAGGAGTTCGTTTAGGAAAGGAGGGCTAATTTGCTACAAGTTAATAAAGTAGTAAAACAACTCAATTTAGAATTACGGTTTTGGCACTATTAGAGATTATTCAGGAAACTATTATTAAAGAAAAGAAATTTTCTTTATTAATAATTTCCTTAATAATCTCTAATAGTGCCAATTAGGCGGGATTAGGCGGTAGTAGATATATGTAGTGCCAGCCTGAGGTAAATTTTAGGATGGAGCGAGACCCATTTAAGGCGTGCTCCTTACTTGCCCAGTTTATATTTAATAAAACAATAAATTTACGACCTGTAATAGTAAGATAATTGTTCCATAATCCATCAATATGGAGGGTCGCCTACCCGTAGTGGTTTGAACCAGTTATCGGACAGATAAAGGAAGATCCACCCCCCTGGGAGTAAAATATATATATTTTATAGAATCACCTAGTCCCTCGGCGGATTGAATCGGGCTGTGGATGATGTTTAATTTTCACCAGTGACGTCACAAGACTTGATCTCCCCCCCCTGCCCATTGTTAGACATTGTCACTTTTGAGTCTGCCTTCAAGCATGCATGTGATCCATTTGCAGATGGTGCTTGGTACCCCATGTAGCTCAGCCGTTTTTTATGTTACAAGGGGCAAACGAGCAGGTAGCTAAGCACCTACTGACGCCCATCGACATCTGCACGATCAGGAGATAAGCAGATGCGTTGCCGGCTTTAATGAAGAGTTTAGGCCACCGGGAAGTCTCACAAACCGAACAAAGCGCTACAACAATACAATCTTGACGTGATAGCATTACTTAACGCCGATCTTATTAATTTTAACTACTGTTACAAGTGTGAAAAATAAATAAATAATTATTAATAATATTAAAAAGTAAGTTTGTTTGAACCATAGAAGTGCCCGGGACTTGTGACCCAGGTGTAGGTTTAAGAGCGCGCTCTTTAGAGTGATCACTGACACTCACCTTCACTGCCATTGTTCCCCTGCCTAGCCAAATCTGGTATGGTCCTACTAGTACGACTTTACATGTACTTTCTAGTAATGAATTTAAGATAGTTCTTGACAAGCCAAGGTCTTTTAGTAGGTAGTATAGGGACCTTCTAACTTTGACTACGACAAATCTAATTTAAAATTTCGGTTCAGACTACGATTTCGGAACAATAGCAGCTAGGGTTGACCGGGGTCGTGTACCGTAGTGGATGTGACCAGTTATCGAACAGATATAGAGATCCAACCCCTGGATCAAAACGTGACAACATTGCGGCCATTTCACGCCGGATCTTATGTAAGTAACGGCATAATCATTCCTCAAATGCCGGCAACGCATATGCGAATAGAAAACTCGATATAAACAAACACCCTAGACATAAAACGCCAATTACGCAAAAAGGAATCTAAGCCGTCCTTCAAATATACATATAAGTCTTCCCACTGCGCCAACGGGCCAGTCAGCCATAATAGATTTAAAAATGGCGTGTTGTTAATCACAAATAGTCGGCAGTGGATTCTACTTGGAGGCCACCCAGCATATACCTGATTCGATTTACCTTGTTTTAACATGTGCATAGAAATTAAAATTTTCATAAGTTTGATGTAAAAATGATCTGAAGAATTGTTAACAAATCGAAGACGAAATTGACGTAGTAATGGCCACAAGTTCGGCGTGAAGTGGCGGCAATACTGTCACCTTAAGTGATGTAATTTTTTTCGTCATACACGATCATCAAATATCAGGTCTCCGAGTATCGTAAAACTGCAAGGCCAAACTCGAGGCGAAAAACGAACCCACGACCCCCGGAGCAGAAGGCAGGGTCACTGCCCACTGCGCCAACGAGCCAGCCATTTCAGCCAGCTAATCTATTTTAAAAATAATGTTTTTGAAACAAAGTTCTCCAGTCAAGTAAAATTCTAGACTTATTTTGGTCTCGTATATGAAGACGAACGCGTAGAATAAAGCCTTCCATGGAATTCAAGAATATATTCAATTATTCACTATAAGGGTAAAAGTGTTAGTAAAACTTACGTCAGTGTTGCTATACAGAGAAGATATTTTATGCGGAGTATTATCGATGCATCAAACTTTGAAAATTTATTGATTTTTTCGTGTTACGATATTGCAAAAGAAGTATAAAAACCTGTTTGCATACTGTTATCCCCACTAACACGGTGGTCTTATAATGCATTAATATTATTTTTTGATATATATGTAATATAAATATAATAATATATTTTGTGCGTTCGGTACCGTACAAGCGCGTTGTACAAGAATAATTCTACAACGCGTTTTCCTAGTATGTGGAATGCATCTACCGCGTTACAGGGGGATTACGGTAGCTCTCTTTTGCACGTGAATTTGGTGGGTATAATAATTAATAGAGTTCCTCTTTATCTAAGAAAATATTTTTGAATGAAAACCGTACGTAGCATTTGTATATTAGCATTTGTTTATCATAATTTAAGTATCCGAAAATCACGAATCCACAGCTTGGGCGTGTATTAATGTGAAACGAGTGTTTGCGCAACGTTAACAAAGCAAGTCATTCCAATTACAGATGAACTAGAAACAAAAAATCCATTACGCGTGTACCTGATTTGTAACAAGTGTTGTATGTAAATTAGCCTGTATATGGCATTAGATAAATATAACCCACACCCACATCCGCTCGGGATGAACTAAGAAAGGTTATAATTAATGTTTGCGCCGGATACTTGCCGACGGGAAATTGTTCACTATCAAATTACCTACAATTTGTATCAAAGTTACAAGTAATATGGCGGAACTGCCATATTAACATCCCACTTAACCATATTATCGGTAACTTTATGCTTTGAACTCTAAGCCGCCCGCGTAATACAGAAATTATTATTAGTTCCTTAATCTTTAACCCTAGTTGCTTCATGTTGTATACGTCATCTACGGGACTTTTCAGCGTTAAAACTGGGAATGTTCATTTAATGAATTTTCTATTCATAACCTATCTAAAATGTATGCTATCTTTTCCCTAAACCAATAAAACCAGCTGAATAATACTGCGAATGCTACATTTTCTAGTTTTGACGCGATTTTTTGAACGAAATAATTTAGTCCTGTCGTTATCCCGTAATGTCTTTAAGTAAGATATGGTCCCGTTTAAAAATTTCACGTTCCTACGTCCATTATATATTTTTATTCCAACTACGCAATAATGTTGTCATTAATCACTACATAACCGATAAGATAGGACTCCTTTTCTGCTTGGAACTAAAACAATTTCATTACTGCACTGGTTTTTATTTTATATAAACTTACCATAGAGGTTTAATGTCTATTAAGGTTTGTATAAATGTATGCCTTGAATGTAAAAGATACTGGTCGAAAATAAAAATCGAACGCAAAAATTCGAAAAAAAAAATGACGCGCTTTGTAAAACTTTCATACTAAATATTTAGTAAGAAAAGTTAAAAAAAAATAGAAAGGCATAGATGTAGTTAAAGAAAAATAGATGACGCACCTTGCTTGTGTGATTAATTAAGGCACTCATGTTAACTTAATGTAACACTCGTGCATCAATCACTCACTTTGCGCTCCGTACAATAATCTACTATATTCTAACTGGCGTAAATTTGTTTCATTTCATGTTTTAGCCATTTCTGTTCCTTTTCTTTAGTTTTCACATAAAACTATACATATGTGTTAATGTAAGTTAAGTTCTACAGCAATGCCACCCAAATTTAAAAAAATAATTATGTTGTAAAGTAATAAAGAAACTACTTACTCAATCTGGATTAAAAAATAACCGAAAAAAATTAAAAATTTATTATTGGTATAACGGTGGTTTATTATTAATATATAAATTAAATATTTTGATATATTGTTCAGAACTTTTCGGAATATATAGGTTTTTCTTTTCAAGCTCAAGGAATTATCTGTTTTTTAATTAATAATTAAATTGAGTAGACCAAAACTGTTATAATCTTTACACCTGTTAGAATCGGTTATGCTTTCGAAATAGTTCCACTATATTTCATTAAATACTGTAATAAAAATAAAAGACAAACTACCATCTAGTACTGTCAGCAAGAACGTAACGAGACTGATTTAATTTGCCAGCTGCTGATTTCCATATTTTATAAAGAGGTTTCACTCTTGAATTAAATAACACTTCAAGTTCTACGTGATATTTTTAATCGCCTTCCGAGAACCGGACTTTTTCAATTGGTATTCATTTTCTTACATTATAATATAATACCGTTGAGCTATTCAGCCTCAATAGCTCAACGTTATAAGGTATTGGACTGAAATCAAAAAATTATGAATATCAGTGTATATTGGAATCCGAATGCGAATATCTTCGAAATGGTTCAAGTAATCGAAAAAGTATTAGAGATCATTTTTGTAGAGCGTTAAATTTCCAACAGGAATCAACACAGCTCATTCGATGATAATTATTACTCAGTCAGTAACAAAATTTTAAAAAAAAGCTTATTTTTCTCTAAATTCTTCAATTTTTGACCTTAAATATTTTTGAAATGGTAAGATTTATCGAAAAAGTATAAGAGACCATTTTTGTAAAGCATTTAATTTTCTACAAATATAGACGATATGAAGATTTTAATATCAAACTAAATTGAAAATAGAAAACAGTGATGAGGATAATGTTCCCATTAATATTAAGAGCCCATACTGGGTGAGTACTTTCTGAAGGTGCCTAGCAATAAGGGCTGTACCGTCGAGGATTATTTAGATACGGGAGGCGAGGCTTTAAAAGAGATCTGATAACTGTTTGACAGTGCGAGTAATATGGTCTCGACGAAGCAACATTTTACATGAAAATGTTTTTTGTGGGATTAAGTTGTCTACTTTAGAAACAGTCGTCCGTGTGTCATATAGTTCTATGTGTTTATCATTTATTTAAAGATTTTATTCTAAATACATTTTTAAATGTTGATATAAGCATACAAACATTTAAAAATATTAAATAGATTTCCGCCCAAGAGACACATTGTTAAAAAATGAGATGTAGGCGGGCCACAATTAAAATATTTTTTTAGTAATAGGGGCAAATAGGTTACTCGCTAAAACGATGGCATTAACTTCAAAAGAGCAACAGTCGCGGGATACAGCTACTTACGATATAGAATGATACAATATTTGATATTTGATTGACAAATCGATATGAATACTTACACATACACCACATCCGCTGGCACTAATTAACGTGTCACTACAAGCTGTTGTCCTTTAATTAACAAACAAAAGGAAGTCGTATTAGAATGAGGATGACCTTTTAAAGGTCATTATTGGTCAATTCGTATTAGTTTATTTATTATATTATTTATTTATAATTTGCTGCTTACGAATGACCACCTTTTCAACTAGCCCCTCAGAAGATGGTCCTCCTTATTAGAATCTCCATAATTGCAATATTGTAGGGAATTAAAAAAAAAACAAAAAAACGTATTAAAATTTAATTGCAAATTAATTTACAATCAAAATACAATGGCGTGTACTAATATATTTTTCAAAATCTCCCGGACCCGATTAATGTCACTCATTGACATTAATCGTAAGGTTGCAGAGATCGTAAGGGATCCGAGAATGACGTCAAATGGCAATTGGTCATCTTAACTCGCCCCACAGCCCTGTTCCTTTGCAAACTAAGTGGACCCTGGTACTACTAGACCGGGATAACGCTAGTAATAAGAAAGAAGAAGTTATAGATATAACGCCTACTTATTTTTATATATTTATTATGCCGGAGCCAGATACCGCTTCATTTGAATGATCATTTCAGTGATCATGTAGCTTATATAGATGGGTAACGGTGCACCAAAAAGTATTTGTTATTTTCTTAATTTAATGCTGTGGATGTTTTCTGTAATCTGTGTTTAATCTTGAACAAGAACTAAATTAGAAAAAAAAAATTAAATTAAATGTATCAAACCAAGAGGCGTCTTCGGGCATTTAGCATTGGGCAGTTATCACGTTTGGACGAACATTGGAGATTGGACGTTGGACGTTCAACATTCGATTTGAATTTGGATTTTGATTTGAGTTTGAGATTGGGTAAACAATGGTATAAGTCTTCAGATATGGTCTACACTAACACCATCTAGCGTCGCGTAGCGTAAAATAAATGTCTAAAGAAGAGTCCAATATACTAAATAAAACGTGGTATATATGTTCTGTTATAATATCAAATCTGAATAATACCTGACCTCAATAATAGTGGTAATATATATTTTTTATACTTGATAAATAAAGTGTGTGTCTCCCGATACTAGCCCTTAGCAATTAAAAAAGAGTGAGAGAATACACATTAGGTTTGCCTAATGTGTATTCTCTCGGGAAAATTCTGCCACCTGCGAGCTATTCTAGTGTGCGCTGCAAAAACCGTTAGAGTTACACATATATAGAGTATGAAGGAAATGTTTATCTTAAATAATTCTACAAAAAAAGTCCGCGACAGTATATATCTATCTTTCATATTTAAGTCATTAACGCCAAAATAGTGAACCATTATGGAACGGGACAGGACAGACAGACAAAAGAAACGGGAACGGGAACAATATTGTAGAACAATAGAATGGCTGTAACTAAAGTTATTACTCCAATAGGACACCATAACTTCCGATTTAACCGGGATAGTCCTGGTTTAGTTGGTGAAACAGTGACATATATTGGGTAATGGATTGCTCTCACGCAGCATCGGATCACAATATTTAACCCTATATGAAAGATCTATCCATTACCAGTACTATATAAATAGGACTACCGTAAGTTTAGATTTAACTGGGATAGTCCTGGTTTGGTGGGTAAAATAGTGGCTTAGATTGGGTAATGGGTTGTTCTCACGAAGCATCGGGTCATAATATTTAAGTCTATGTGTTATTGAAACAATTGCCATTTTACGAAAATTGCGCGGACGGAGGAGTATGAAATTTGGCACAATTGTAGTTCATATAGGGAAAGATGTGCGAATGCTAATATTATTTTATAATATGCAATATTAATATATTAAATAGAACCACATGCACACCAATGCTAAACGGTTTACACCATTTACACACACATGTATGCGCATGATGTCAAAGCGTTATCGTGACAACTGTATGTTATATTAATTGACAAATTTTAATTTTCTTTTGAATAGAACAATCGTGGCTGAGTTCTGGAACGGAACTGTCTGATGCGCCATCGACACTACAAGAAGAAGTCTTGAGATTGTAGAGATCGTGGGGGTCACAGGGATGACGACGTCCCACAGCCACTGGGACACTGATATTAGACTGGGATAACGCTACAAAGTAGAAAATTATATAATATATTTTTTGTTTAGCCCATAATTTCCCACAGCTGGGAAGAGACAAAAAATTACGATGATTATATATTCTTCTTCTAAATTTCCGAGGATTCTGAATTCACACTGATTGGTACCAATTCGGCTACAAGTATGGCGCTACCTCTAATTACGATTAATATCACAAAGGGACCGTAGTCGGGTCCCACTATTTTACGTGCCTTCCGAAACACGGAGGAGATCGATATTCCTAGTATTCATTAAAAATATATATATATATATATGTTGATAAAACTTTACCACCGGATTCGAAATTGCGTCTTTAGGGAAACTGACGTTTTAGTAATTAAGCCCGGCGGGCAATACCTACTTAGAAGGCCGAATTTTTTGTTAGTGCGTATTTGGTAATACTTATTAATTAATTTTATTAAATTAATCCAATACAGTATTAGATTATTAAATTCGGATTAGCGATACGCAGAATAGATTAATTAATTACACTTTTTACCTATATGTTACCCGCGACATCATCTGTATTGAATTCAATAATTTTGCTACATTTCTAAAGTTTGTTATTGAAATTAAAGCAGTCCATTTTGTTCAAGGCATCGTATGTGTTCCAGTCAAAATTCTACGAAAATCGGTGTATCTGCGTTTAGAGATTACCGGTAAAAAAACATAGAGGTTGAACACTGATATATATGCATATCTCTATACTGTTCTACAGAAAAAAATACGGGAATAATTAGTTTTATTATTGCATATAATTTAAATTGCTCTTTATGTATGAAAATTAAATAGTTTTAATAAATAAAACTAGCTTCCACTCGCGACTATGTTCATTTTTTTCGACATTCACACGAACTTTCAGCCCCTAGGTCCTACGTGTCTCTATACCGAAATTCATCAAAATTGATTCAGCGATTGTCAACAAACAGAAATACTTTCACATTAATAATATTAAGTAAGGATGTCTACGTTTCTGAAGTGACAGTGTGTTTTGTAGCCAGTGGACTTTCAGCCTAATAAGGTGGTAGCGCGTAACGACGCCCGGTACACGTTGTTCATAAAATCTGTCAACCGATGATGTGACGTAACCGCCAGAGGCGATTTATTATCAGAAGAAATCCTCAAGTACACCGGTTGTAATCTGGGCCGTTTAATTTTTGGACGCATATATAAAGGTCACTCGGATCCTGTGGAATTATCAGTTGGACACCAACCGTCAAACAAAATGCAAAACGTTGTAAGCGAATATTTTTTTTACAAAAATTGTGTGTTCTTTAAATTAATTTAGTGACGTATTTGGGACACCTAAAAAATAAAGTAGAGACTTTGTCAAAAAAAATTGATAGTATATCAAATTTTTAAATTTGTTAATTAAATTAAAAATTCCAATAAATACTAACGATTCATTTAAATTTTAACCTACATAATCTTCTCATTCTTTATTCATACTGTTTTAATATCAAAATTTAAATTTTGATTTCATGAATGACATGAATCACATGATTATAATTATAAAAGACCGTCCATATTTGTTTAAAAAGATTCTTCTCCGCAGATTAAATTGAACTTACAAAATTAAAAATTCTAGATTTCTTGAATTTTGAATTGAAGTTTTCACATGTTTATGTTCAATTCGCACTAAAATATACAAACATCCATCCATCCATCCCATCGTAAATTAACCACCATATGTAAATGTTAAGTTTCAGAAATAAATTCCAATTATATCCGTTAATCATCATTCAAAAACATTACCAAGATAGTTTGTAAACAAATTTTATTAACTATTAATATTCATTAC